>LR738709.1:289337960-289364876 GCA_902687465.1 Secale cereale
CAACGTGCTGCATGACCAACACACTGTTTGATCTATGCCCCCCCCCCCTTCAAGATATTTATGAAAATTTAATGAGCCGAAGGCGAGCAGGGGGTTCCCCACGTCGGAGGCGCCATGCTCCAATTTAGTAAAGTGATACAAACCATGCATCTGCTAGTATATGGCCGTGCCTATAGAGAATTCACACATTCGCATTGACAGGATGGACCGATGCCTCTGCACTCTTCTCAATCGTGCATCAACCCATGCCTTTCCTCTGTGTGTATGAAAAGTTGTTGTTTTTTGCTTTCTTGAAAGGTCACATTTGATAGTGTAGGAAACCCCCGTCCGTAACTACCCCATAAATCTCCATTTCACAGCAATATAATGGGAACAAAAAGGGAAACAAAAGGGAAACATGGAACCGACACAGTTGGCTATTATTTTATGTCTATTATCGCGCCGAAAGGGAAAACAAAAAATTCAAGAATTTGGAGGGTTAAACTGCAAAACGCACAAAACCACAAACCGGAAAGGAAAACCAGGAACCAACCACGTCGGGTGGTTTTCCCTTGTCGCGCGTGGAGCGCTTGTTAACTAGTTGCTCTCTCTACAACAGGGCAACTGCTCTAGTTTCAGGTCATTCGGGCCCGATTCATACTATCAAAGCCATTTGTGCCGCATTATCTCCCTCCTGCCATCCATGTGCCTTCTTCTGTAAAGAAAACAATTCCCCATCGCATCATTATGGACGAGCGACACGCCCGCCCTTTTTTTCAAGAGTACGCCAATGGCGTACCATATTTTTATATAAGAGAGAATGCTAATTACAAGAGCGGCCTAATGTAGATGCGGACATCCACGTAGGCACGAAGCCACCTTACATCCAAGAATAAGAACAAAAGTCCTCTCACGAATGGGTCTAAACTACTGACACCAAGTCCTGCCTCACTCCATTATTTGATCTCATCTAGGGCTAAGTCTACCAAGTGCCTCGCCGTCCATTGTTTTTTGCTGCCTATTGAAGACACTAGTGTTACGTTGTTTCCAAATCAACCAAGCGGTGCCAATCACAAAGGTGTCAAAACATCGTCGTGCCTTGCCTAAGAATTTGGATCTTTGGCGAAACCACCAGTCTTGGAATCTGACGTGGTGTTGGGGATGTCAACATTGATCTGTAGCCTTTCCTAACACCCATGCCAGACCTCCCTCGCGTAGACGCAACACCCAAGAATGTGGTTCACATTGTCCTCTTCCTGCAGGCAAAGGAAGCAGGGCGAGGGCTCGTCCTCAAGCCCGTGTCTCGCACGATGGTCCGAGGTCCATAGGCGGTACATGGATGTCAACCATGCAAAAATGTTGCACTTAAGGGGTGCCCATATCCTCCAAATGCACTCGCTTGTGGGAGATTGTGGCACCCCGGATCAGAGCGACCGGTTTACTTTGCATTGCCAGCCCAGAGACCTTGTCTTCTGGAAACACACAACATCATGATACAGAAAACAACCGCTTTATTGATACTAGTGGATCATAGTTTTACATTACAATGACTAACGAGGCCAAGCGGCACACACGATGCGGCTGGACAATATGTACATTATTTAATGAACATAAAAGGCCTCGGTCATAAAAACTACGCAACAACGGAACGACTTCGTAGCGGAACTCCATCTCACAAGGACACCGATATGGACACGGTCTAGACTCGGACGACACTCCTTTCCAGCGAAACTTTCCTGAAATCTGGCATGACACGCCAGGTCAGTACATTGAATGTACTTGCAAGCTTACAGCAAACAAAATCATAATGACAAACAAGATCATGATAATTAATCAATTGTTAAAAGTGCAGCACCATACGTGAACATACATACAAATAACATGTTGTGCTCATGCTCTTGTGAAAACAGACCCTCGGTCCGACTTACCCATAGTGATTTTTCTTAAGCTATAAACTTGTTCATCTCAACAAGACATAATTCGTGATCTTTCCGACGATCACAACCCTGACCATACTTGGTCTCAAATCATCTCGGTGGCTATTCCACCATTGTTACAATACAAAAATTCATAACTTAGTGAGCCAAATTTTATTATATGTTGACCCATGGTGTGACTTACTTTCGAGCGTGTCCGTGACCGTGGACTCGGCTATCGATAGATTAATTACACTCTACAGAGGTAGTGCACTGTACCCACACCACGGAACCCATGGCCTCGCTTTCCCATTCGGGTGGACCAACGGCGTCCCGACAAAAATATTCCATTGCCATGACACTCTCCCGGCCACTCCGACTCATTCCCCACTGGAATAGTCATGGGTGGCCCTGTGCCTGCCAAAGGCACACCGACCACCAACGTGGCCAAACAGAAACTGTCCCAAATGGGGACTCGCTACCATAAAATTAACAACGGGCACACAAGGTTATGTCTGCTTACTGGGCCAGGGTACCGCATGCCCATAACCTTCCCTATTTGGAGGTACCGACAAGAAGCATGACAACGGACCGAATAAAGACCTTCCCATAAAGGCAAATGTGGTTGCACTGGGAAAACTCAATTCAGTGGCACCATGACCCGGTCAACAATTTATCCAAGTTGAGTTATTAACAGGTTCAACTTAAAGAAAATAAATAACCGGTGTCATCAAATGCCATGAAATGCAACATACCAAATGCATTACAAAAAACTAACTAGGTGAACTTTATCTTACTAAATGTAAGCATCACAACTTCAATATTATTCTGGTTATGATTTACTTTCAATTAAAAGCAGAGTATATTGTAACAAAATTTTACCATAGTTCTTATGTAATAAAAATAACTTCACATAAGTATTTATATGCATACCCATATTAGTTCTCCATGATCCAAAGTTTCTTCTAGTTATGTTAATAACTTAAACCAACTTCCAACTCTCTGTAAACTAAATAAATTAACTAAATACAGCAACCAACAAAAAGTATTTAACAAAAATAATTCATGTGCATAAATTAAATCATTTATTCAAGTTGGAAAATCACAAATATTGAAATGGCACTATGAAAATGTTGATGTGGCTTGTTTTAGTGCAAATGAGGTTCACAAGCCTGCTGGTGATCCTCAAGACAAGCTTCACCTTCTGAAAATAACTAAAAGTTCAAAAATAAAATATCAAGAACCATTCAAAAATTCACTAGAAAATCTACACAGCACCAATTAGTCTCATTTTTTGTGTGCTCCAAGATTTCTTTACAAATAACACAATGCAAAAAGAATCAATTCATTTGGACTTATGGTTAAAAAGTTATTGCAGTTTGAAGTGTTCGGGAATATATTTAAATTTGGAATTTAAATAAACAGACTGAAAGGGAGTGACGTCGAAGGCGTAAAGGCCCAGGGCTCCACCACTCGTACCGCTTCGCGCGGGTACAGAGGGGCTGACTAGCGTGCTCCGCTAGTCTGGTGAGGGGGAGAGAGGGAGAAGAACAGGGGCGGCTGCGGCCTCGCCGGAGCGCATGCCAGCGACGCGAGCATCTTGGCCAAGATGGGAAGGATAGATTGACAGAGGAGGTCGAGGCGCACCTGTCCGTACCCGTAGAGTGGCTAGGGGTGGTCGGGCGGCGTCGGAAATGGCCTCACAAGTGGAGGCGGAACGGGGTGGTCGCCGGAGTTGAAGAAGACGGCGAGCAACGATGACTCCAGAAGCTCCAACTAGGTGGAACGGCACCACGAGAGAGTGGCGGAGGCTCTGGAAGGTTTGCCCTGGCGTGAGATGGGCTGGAGCTACCGCGACGACCCGAGGGGATCGCCGGCGAGCTCAAGCTCGGGGACGGCGGCCTGTGGCCTGCCCGGCCGGGCCACGAGGTTCTACGTAGTTGTGGTGTGTGTGGGAGTGGAGTTGGGTGCTCGGGGAGGTCGTGAGGAGTCCTACATATAGGCGAGCCGAGAGGGAGGTTCGGGCCTCCGCCGGCGACACCTGGATGATGTGCCTGGCGACGAATGGCGTAAGTGAGAGGGGGAGAAGGCGACGCGGTTCACGCGGGAGCTGTGGTCGGACGGAGACGAGCACATGGGCGCTGGAGTGGCGACGAGCACAGTGCGCACCGCACTGTTGCCTTGGCCGGACCACGCCTGTGCTCGCTACGGCGAGCTCCGGCATCGACGAGTGCCAAGGGGACGCTGTAGAGGTCGAGACGAAGATGGTGGCGCGGCTTGGCAAGCTCTGGCAGGCGCGGAAGCAAGCACGTGCGAAACAGAGCGCTCGGTGGCATCAAGAGCGCGTCGACAAGCAGCCTGGCATGGTGCACACGCGTGGTCACTGCGTGATTTTTGCCTACTGGCCGACTTGGTGCCAAAGATCATGTCTGGCGTGTTGTTTGTGGTAGATATGAGAATTACCCATGTTTAGTTTGAGTCCAGACGCAGTAGAAGGAAATTCACACAGCTGGTAAGTTTCTGGACAGAAACTTTGAGAACTTACTGAGGTAAATTGGCTAAGAGTTGGAGGTTGTGCTTTGGAGGCTAGTCCTAAGTTACTAAGGTAAAGATGCACAAGGAGTTTCAGAAGAAATGGAGTAAGTAAAATGTTAGTTGTTGTAGAAACTACCATTTCTGTCCAGAATAGAAAAAAAATTGTAGCAAAAATATTCCAAAAAGTGGTGCAATATTTTTGATGAGGAATGTGTCCTAGGGTCCAAAGAATATTTATGAATTTCTTCAGATTTTTGTGGGCCAGAAAAATTGGGGTTGCTTTGGAGCACAATGGGCTTAACTATGGTTTTGGAGTGAAAAATGAATATTTTTCAATAAAGAAAAATATTCCAATAATTACTTTAGGGTGAACCAGAGGGAAAACATGATTTGAGCTGGATATGAGGCACTTGGGTGAAAGCCAAGGGTACCCAAGTGTTTAAGTCCATATGAAAAGATTAAAAAATCCCAAGGTTCAAAATAAATTCAAATAAAACTCAGGCAAATAAAAGAGGGCACAAAATCAGGTTGTCACAAACTTCCCCCACTTAGAATGAATCTCGTCCTTGAGATTTGGTCTCTTGGGAAAACCATTCCGGATAATATGTCCGTAGGAATTCTTCTTGTTCCCAGGTTGCTTCTGACTCGGTGTGATGCTCCCACTGGACCTTATAAAACTTCCTTACTTTACTGCGAGTGACCCTTTCCATCTGATCCACAAATTTGAACGGCCTTTCTTCATACGTTAAATCATTTGCCAACTCTATGTTGGTCATGGCAGTCCTTTTCTCTGGCGACGATATGCACCGCCTCAACTATGAGACATGAAACACGTTGTGCACGTTAGACAATTCCGGAGGAAATTCCAACTGATAAGCAACGGTGCCCACTCGAGAAATAACTGGGAAGGAGCCAATAAATCTGGGTGCCAACTTTCCGTGAGTGTGGAATCTCTTGACGCCTTTCATAGGAGTGACTCGGCGATATACGTGTTCTCCGGGTTCAAAACTGATCTGTTGGTGTTTTGCATCATAATAACTCTTTTGTCGAGATTTGGCCAATTGTAATCTATCTCTGATCTCCTTGACTTGTTTCTCAGCTTCCATCATGAGGTATGTTCCGAAGATATGGCTATCTCCAGTCTGAGACCAATTTAACGGGGTACGACACTTGCGGCCATATAAAGCCCCGTACGGTGACATCTTAAGACTGGTTTGGAAACTATTGTTGTAGGAGAACTCGGCGTAAGGCAGGCAATCTTCCCATTTAGATCCTTGGGCCAAGATGCAAGCTCACAGCATATCTTCAAGTATTTGGTATACCCGCTCTGTTTGTCCATCAGTCTGAGGATGATAGGTTGTGCTATATTTCAGGGCTGTCCCCAAGGCTTGATGGAGATGTGTCCAGAAAGCGGAGGTAAAGAGTGAACCTCGGTCGGAAGTGATGGTTCGAGGTACTCCATGCAGACTGACTATTCTGGACACATACAGTTGTGCAAGTTGGTCTGCTCAATAGGTGGTCTTGACCGGGATAAAGTGAGCTACCTTGGTTAGAGTGTCCACTATGACCCATATTGCATCATTGCCTCGCTGAGTCTTGGGTAGTCCTGTGATGAAATCCATGCAGACATCATCCCATTTCCATAGCGAAACTGGCAGTGGTTGAAGAAGTCCAGCTGGCTTCTGATGTTCTGCCTTTACTTTGTTGCATATGTCGCAACAAGCCACAAAATAGGCAATGTCTTTCTTCATTCCATCCCACCAGAATATTTGACGAAGGTCTTCATACATTTTTGTACCCCCAGGGTGAATAGAGTATGAGGATTCGTGTGCTTCTGACAACATTTTCTTTTTCAGGTCCGACTGATTTGGTATACAAATCCTTCCACGAAATCAGAGAGTCACAAAGTGATCCTTTGAGAAATCAGGGGTACGTCCTGCCAGCATATTCTTGGCATGTTTTTGTAGGGCAGGATCGTCTGGCTGGGCCTTGCGGATTTCTTCTTCAAGTGTGGGGGTAACTTCCAAAATTTTAGCGAGACCAGCCTCAACGATGTTTAAATGGAGTTGAGCAATCTCCTCTTGAAGTTTAGTGGGCAAAGATTTTGATATGACGTTTAGGCTGACCGGCTTCCGACTGAGTGCGTCAGCCACCACGTTGGCTTTACCCGGGTGGTAATTTATTCCAAGATCATAGTCCTTAACCAGCTCAAGCCACCTTCGCTGACGGAGATTTAAATCTGGCTGAGTAAATATATACTTGAGACTTTTGTGATCGGTAAAAATTTGGCATTTCTTCCCGATGAGATAATGCCTCCATATTTTGAGAGCATGCACCACCGCGGCTGATACGTCCAAAACGTATCTATAATTTCTGCTTGCTCCATGCCTCTTTTGGGTGATATTGCTATGATATTTATACACTTCCATACACTTTTGATCATATTTGGACTAACCTATTAACTCAGTGCACCCCAGTGCCAGTTTCTGTTTTCGGCTGTTTTTGTATTTCAGGTTTTCACGTTACGAGAACTGCTAGGAAAAATCCAGAAAAATTATATAAAAAATCAGCGTTCCAGAAACTACCGTGCGCCCGAAGGACAGCCGGGGGGGGCACCAGGGCTCCAGGCGCCCTGGCGGCGCCCCCCCCCTAGGCCGCGCCGGGGGGGCGCCTGGGCCCCCCGAGGCTCCTCCGATGCCCCCCTTTGGCATATATTTAAAGCGTCTCCCGAAACCCTCGAGGGAGGAACTCTTTTCGCGATCTCATCTCTGTTCCGCCACCGCCGCCGCTTCCAAGATCGGAGCACCAGGAGAACTCTTCCCGGCACCCTGCCGGAGGGGAGGATCACCACCGGGAGCCTCTCCACCAGCATGGACGCCTCCCGGATGAGTTGTGAGTAGTCTCCCTTGGACCATGGGTCCATGACCAGTAGCTATGTGATGTTCTCCTCCCGTTCTTGTGCTTCACTAATTAGTCCTCGTGAGCTGCCCTACATGATCGAGGCACATATGTAATCCTTATGCTGTTGCTATGATGAGTTTGCTGGGATCCGATGGATTATGAGATTATGTTCAGATTGTGTTTGAGTAATATATTTGATCTACCTCTTTTATATTTATGTTCGTAAGTAATTCTTGCATGTTCTCCGTTGTTATTTATTGCTTTGGCCAAGTAATAGGTAGTGACTCCAAGAGGGAACATTATGCTTGATTGTGGGTTCATGCCCCTCGATGACTAGTTTGAGTGACAGAAACATGAGTCTAGGGGATGTGTTGTTGCCACAAGGGGGAAAACAACGGTGCTTGTGCCCGCGAGTGCAAGGATTGTTTACTTTACGCAAAGTTCTTTTAATGCAGTTGTCTGTTGCATTGAGTTTACACTATGGGTGGGACTCGCAACTTAATACCAGCGAGATGTTCTGGATAGATATCTCAAGGTGGATGATTAGTAGTAGATATTGATGGATTTCGGTCTACTTACTTTGGCGTACCGCCCATGCTTTGAACCTCAACCTTTCTTGCAATGTAGTCAGCATTGGTTTGCGCACATGGTCCTGTCAATTGCCCAGCTGTAATTCGTTTACCTCACATAGCTGTTTTATCGTCTTTTGGGAGAGAGACATCACTAGTGAACATAATGAGACTCCGTTCCATATTACCATCATTGATCACGTCCGCTATTTACTTTTCGCTTTTATTTACTATTGCAATTATATCTATCACTACTATCACTTGCGTTTAATCCTTTGTGAACTACAATGCCGGAGGGATTGACAACCTCTCTGTACTCGTTGGGAGCAAAGTTATTTGTATCTATGTGCAGGTCCACGTTGATTGCTAATATCTGGCGCCGTAGCAGTTGACACCTTCTTGTTGAACCTAGGAGTCTCTGGGGATTCGATCCTTGGTATCTTTGCCAAGGGAAAAACTTCCGCAACACTACATCTCACACCTTCCACTTGGGGTAACCAACGAGGGGCAAGAAGCCTAGCAAGAGTTTTTCTGGCGCCGTTGCCAGGGACTCCACTCTTCAAGATAGGGGAGTTGCACGCTATCTTTTACCTTTGCTTTTAGTCTTGTTAGTTTACCTTTCAGTTTTTGCTTTAGTATCTTTTATCGAAAATCACAAAAATAGTTATCTTGCTTGCTTGCTACTATGGGTTCCACCGAGAACACCAAGTTGTGTGACTTCACTAGTCAGAACAACGATGACTTTATCAGCACACCTTTCACTACACCTGCCACTTCAGCACCTTCATATGAAATTAAACCTTCTTTACTGAATCTAGTTATGAAAGATCAATTCTCCGGTGCTGGAGATGATGCTGCTTTACACTTGAACAACTTTGTTCAACTTTGTGATATGCAGAAGTACCAAGAAATAGATGGTAATATTGTTAAGCTTAAGCTTTTTCCTTTCTCCTTGAGAGGAGGAGCTAAAATTTGGTTTCAGTCTTTGCCTAGAAATAGCATAGATTCATGGGACAAGTGCAAAGATGCTTTTATTGGAAAATACTATCCACCTGCTAAAATTATCCAACTGAGAAGTAACATAATGAATTTTAAACAATTGGATAATGAACACGTTGCCCAAGCTTGGGAACGTATGAAATCTCTTATCAAGAACTGCCCTACTCCTGGTTTGACTACTTGGATGGTTATCCAAACTTTTTATGCAGGCTTGAACTTTACCTCGCGGAACTTGTTAGATTCGGCCACGGGAGGAACCTTTATGTCAACTACACTTGGTGCTGCCACGAAGCTTCTCGATGAGATGATGACCAACTATTCCCAATGGCACACCGAACGCACTCCAACAGGTAGGAAGGTAAACTCTGTCGAGGAAATTTCCTCCCTTAGTAAAAAAGTTGACTTTATCATGTCTCTACTTTCGAAGCAATCCTCTGTTGATCCTCGTGATGTTCCTTTAAATTCTTTGATTGCTCAAGAACAAGTAGATGTGAACTTTATCTCTAGAAACAATTTTAATAACAATGCTTATAGGAGTAATTTTGGTAGCAATCCTAGACCGTTCCCCTCTAATTCTTATGGGAACAACAATGCTTATCCTAGTACTAAGAACTCCACTACCGAACAAGAGATTATGCTTAAAGATTTCATCACTACCCAAAAAGCCTTTAATAAGAGTGTAGAAGAAAAACTACATAAACTAGATGATCTCTCTTTGAAGGTAGACCATTTAGCCAATGAGATAGAATTGCTTAAAATTAAAACTTCTCCTCTTGAGGAGAGGAAGGTCACTCCTATTAATGCTACTCAAGTGCAAATTCATGAAAATATTAGGATGATGGCTAAACTTAAAGAAAGATGGGCTAGAGAAAGGGAGGAAGAGGATAGAATTAAGAGCCTTCCTACCCACCACACTGTTGCTACTATCCAAGTTGTTGAGGATATCCAAACTCTTAGCACCCAATGTACTCCTGTTCCCATTGGACCTATTAATGGTGATGTTATGACTATAGAAACTACCAAACATGTGAACCTAAAGGACACCACTACCACTTTACTTGATGCTAGTGACCTTGATTTTGATAATTGCACTCTTACCGAAGTTATTGATTTCCTTCACGAGATGTCTAGAGATCCCCGCACTAGCACGCTTAACCTTGCCTTCACAGAGCATATCACTAATGCTCTCATCAAAGCTAGGGAGGAGAAACTTAGAGTAGAAGCCTCCATACCTAGAAAGCTAGAAGATAGTTGGGATCCTATGATAAAAATTAAATTGAATGACTTCTCTTGCTATGCATTATGTGATGTTGGAACTAGTACCTCTGTTATGCCCAAAAGAATATATGATATGCTTAAATTGAAACCTTATGATTCTTGTTCTTTTGGTGTTCGTCTCGTTGATTCTTCCATAAAACCTTTGGGGAGGATCGACGATGTTCTTATCGTTGTCAATGATAATTATGTTCCCGTTGATTTTACTATTATGGATATTGAATGTGATCCTTCTTGTCCAATTAATTTGGGACGTTCCTTTTTACGCATCGTTGGTGCTATCATTGACATGAAAGAGGGGAATATAAAATTTCAGTTTCCTCTCAAGAAAGGGATGGAACACTTCCCTCGAAAGAAGATCAAGTTACCTTTTGAGTCCGTTGTACGGGCTAGCTATTCTTTTACTCTTGATAAGACTTGATCTATATGCATTATGCCTAGCTTAAAGGCATAAAAGAAAGCGCTTTTGGGAGGCAGCCCACATGAATAAATTTATTTTGCTTTTGTTGTGTCTTGATGTTGTTACTACTGTAGCATCATCATTGTATCTTTACTTTTCAATTGTGTGCCAAGTGTAGCCTCTGATTGCTAGAAAGTTCAAAAGTTGTGAGGTGCTGTCCAGGAAACAGATTCTGTCCTTGGATAGAAAAATTCGTATAAAATCACCAGATCATCTTTTTGGTCTGAATTTTTTCGACAGCGTGCTCTATATAATTTTCTTTCGTGCGTCTGTTCTGAGTTTTTTTATTAGAGTTGCAGAAGTGCCCCGAACAAATCAATTACTACCTGCTGTTCTGTTTTTCACAGATTCTGTCATGTTTTGCCTTTCCTTCATTTTGCAAACCAAGAGCTTGCTTTTTCTTTGCAAAAACCTTTTGGCAATCTTGAGAAACAGTAGACCTTCAATAATATCTTTATTTCCTGCAAGGTATAATTATTTTATTATGGGTACTAACCTCGCTAATCAGATTATGATGAGTTATGTATGAAGGGAGTTTTCAAGTGTGCGAGGGAAGATGATAAAAAGATTCAGGAGTGTCAAGCGCTCAAGCTTGGGGATGCCCCCATGCACCCCAAGAAATATTCAAGGAGACTCAAGCGTCAAAGCTCGGGGATGACCCCGTGCATCCCCTTCTCCATCAACATTATCAGTTCGTCTTTCGTTCCACTATATATTAATCACTTCATGTGTTATGTGCTATGCTTGGAGCGTCTTGCTTTTAGTTTTCTTTAGTTTTTCATAACGAGTCGGAACTCAGCTTTCTTTATGTGGGAGAGAAACACGCTCCACTTGTACCTAGAACATAACATAGAATTTTCATGTCTATCCTTGCTGTGTGTGTTCTTTGTCTTTTAATAGCTACTATCATGTTCAGCTCTTAGCTTTCATGCTTATCTTTTCAAGAGCTTTTGTTTAGTTGGTTGCTTGAACTCTCTTTAATTACCATGCTCACCTTATTAAGAGAGTTTGCTTCCATTGCATTGGTTGATATGTCTATAATAAAGATGCTACGTGCATGATGGCGCTTAGTAGTTCATGTTTTCTTATGGTTAGTCTCAAATAGCTGGAGGGTTCCCAATGTGTTATTGGAGTACCAACATGATTTGTTTGCCTATGATGTGGTATGGTTTAATAATATCTTCCTTCGAGAATTTATTTTGATTGACTTGGCGTATGCTCACGCATATTTAAGACTGTAAAGAAAGTCTGTCAAGCCTTGATGATCTTTTGTTTCTGAGTAGCGATATAACTACCATGCCTGATTCAACGTTGCTTTGTCGCTCTGCATGATTATGACCGTCATTGCTCTCTTAGTTGGTCGCTCCCAGTCTTTTGCTAACCTTCGCCTGTACTAAGCGGACTGACTGCTTGTGCATCCACATCCTTTAATCCAGTTATGCCATATGAGTCCACCATATCTTCCTACATGGTATTTACCTGCCATTCCTAACAGAGACTTGCATGTGCCATCTCGAAATTATTCAAAGAAAAAGCATTCTTATTTTGTGCCTCTGTTGTAAGTTCATGAGGAAGTAGTGGTTAATTCATGACCTTTTTAAGTTGGACAAGCTTCACCCCGGGATTGCATGTATAATGTGCAAACCCATAATACGAGAAGGAACTGGCATTGACTGCGCCCGGCTCAAAAAGATAATATAACAAACAAACCCTCCTTCACGCTTTGTTCATGAGAAATCAGAAAACTTTGGCAGTGATAAACAAAGGAGATTAAGAGGATGTGATCGTCCTCATTCGGGAGCCGTTCCTCAAAACTTGTCCATCTCGAAAAGTGATTGAGTTGTCTGCTAGCATTCGTTGACGAAACATGCATGATCTAAAATAAATTATTACCTCTGTTTTAAAGCCAAGAGCTCTGGTACATGTTTTGTCTTTGTTTCCGACTACGGGTTTTCAACCTTGCCAACAAAAGCCATGGTTCGAGAGTCTCCACCTTCTTCTAAAAGCACCAACTACTGAGAGCATGATTGTCATTCTAAGTGTAATGTGCATTGTCCCAAAGTAGCATTGTCTTTTGCATGATTGTGATATCGTTTATTCTGAAATCATTGTATCTAGTCATCACTAAAACCTTGGAGGTGCCCCTGCATTTATGTTTTGCTTCACTAAAGGGGGCAAGCTAGATATCACTTTATCATATATGCACATCATGTTCATTGCAAATCTATTTGATGTTTCAGTATCATATTGTAAAACTTTCAGTCCTTTGTGATTTTCTCATGAGGCAACTTAATTACTATAGATTCATTGTCTCAGTACGCTTTTGTCATATGACTATGAAAAAGTCCTATATGGTTAATAGCATGTCACCACAGAAATTATTCTTGTTATCATTTACCTACTCGAGGACGAGCAGGAATTAAGCTTGGGGATGTTGATACGTCCAAAACGTATCTATAATTTCTGCTTGCTCCATGCCTCTTTTGGGTGATATTGCTATGATATTTATACACTTCCATACACTTTTGATCATATTTGGACTAACCTATTAACTCAGTGCACCCCAGTGCCAGTTTCTGTTTTCGGCTGTTTTTGTATTTCAGGTTTTCACGTTACGAGAACTGCCAGGAAAAATCCAGAAAAATTATATAAAAAATCAGTGTTCCAGAAACTACCGTGCGCCCGAAGGATAGCCGGGGGGGCCACCAGGGCTCCAGGCGCCCTGGCGGCACCCCCCCCCCCTAGGCCGCGCCGGGGGGGGGGGGGGCGCCTGGGCCCCCCGAGGCTCCTCCGATGCCCCCCTTTGGCATATATTTAAAGCGTCTCCCGAAACCCTCGAGGGAGGAACTCTTTTCGTGATATCATCTTTGTTCCGCCGCCGCCGCCGCTTCCAAGATCGGGAGCACCAGGAGAACTCTTCCCGGCACCCTGCCGGAGGGGAGGATCACCACCTGAGGGATCGAAGAAGGTGAGAGTGTCTAGAGGGGGGGTGATTAGACTACTCGACAAGATAAAAATTCTGTCTTTTATCAAGGACAGATTTTGGCAGATTTTGCATAACACACAAATCAAGTAGCACACTACACATGCAATTCTAGAGTATGTGCAGCGGAAAGTAAATTGCACGAGTAGTAAAGAGAGGTGGAGAAGATCAAACGCAATTTGGAGACGCAATGATTTTTCCCGTGGTTCCGATAGGTAGTGCTATCGTACATCCACGTTGATGGAGACTTCAACCCACGGAGGGTAACGGCTGCGCGAGTCCACGGAGGGCTCCACCCACGAAGGGTCCACGAAGAAGCAACCTTGTCTATTCCATCATGGCCTACGCCCACGGAGGGCTAGCCTTACTTGGGGTAGATCTTCACGAAGTAGGCGATCTCCTTGCCCTTACAAACTTCTTGGTTCAACTCCACATCTCGATGACGGAGGCTCCCAAGCGACACCTAACCAATCTAGGAGGCACCACCCTCCAAAAGGTAATAGATGTTGTAGATGATGATGAACTCCTTGATCTTGTGCTTCAAATGATAATCTCCCCAACACTCAACTCTCCTCACTGATATGGCTGTGGTGGAAGAAAGGATTGAGTGGAAAGCAACTTGGGAAGGTTAGAAATCAAGTTTCATATGGTAGGAATGGAGCAACTTGATCTCAACACAAGGGTAGGTAGTTCTCTACTCAGAAAGTGTAAGGTAGGAGTGGTAGTTCTTTCTGATGGCTCTCTCCACGAATGAAGATGGGGTGGAGGGGTATATATAGCCTCCACACAAAATCCAACCGTTACACACATAATTGAGCAATCTCGGTGAGACCGAAGTGGAAACTCGGTCAGACCGAAAGTTCAAATATAGTGAGCGTTCGGGTTTTCGGTGGGACCGAAAATACCATCTCGGTGAGACCGAAAGTGTAAATAATATGAACGTTGGAGTTTTCGGTGGGACCGAGAAAGAAAACTCGGTTAGACCGATTTGAGAAAAGACAGGAACACGCCAATTTCGGTAAGACCGATTTTATCAACTCGGTGAGACCGACTTGATGACAACTGGTTACAGAAGCTTGGCAGTCCATGTATCGGTGAGACCGATCTCAAACTCAGAATGACCGATTTTTCTAGGGTTTGGCTTGTGGCTGAGGTGGTTCATCTCGGTGGGACTGAGTTGGAAGAATCGGTTTGTCCGAGATTACTTATGAGTGTGTATAGTAGTGAAAGTTGCTCATAGTTGAAGGAGATATATCACTAAGCACTTGAGCAACCAGATCATCAACACAACCTCATCCCCTTTTAATAGTATTGGCTTTTCCTATGGACTCAATGTGATCTTGGATCACTAAACCAAAAATGGAGTCTTGAGCTTTTGCCAATGCTTGCCTTAGCATTTAGAGGGGTCCACTTCTTCAGTCATTGCCATAGCCAATGTGATTGAATTTCCTGAAACATACTTGATAAAAGCATTAGTCCAACCACAAAGTATGTTGTCATTAATTACCAAAACCACCCAGGGAGCAAATGTGCTTTCAATCTCCCCCTTTTTGGTAATTGATGGCAACACACTAAAATCACACTAAAGAAAACATCAAAGCTTATTGAAAGAAAGACAGAATTATCATGAAAGCTTTGACAAGCATGTAGTACACAGGCTCCCCCTACAAGTGTGCAAGATTTTCATAGATTATGGTTTTGGACTACCACAAGCACTCAAGAGAGATAAGCAAGATGTGCTACATGCAGCTTGGCTATATGCATCAGAGCAGATGAAAGGAAAGTAAGTGATAATGCATATGAGCATGGTGGTTTCTTGCAAACAAGTATTTACAAGCAAGTCACCATCATGCACATTCTGCAAGATGCATATACTTACCTTGAGGTTCCTTGGCATTGTACCTGAAGGGATAAAACTTGGGAAAACAAGGTTAGATAACACAAGAGTATTTCTTCAACCAACTGCAAGAACATCAAGAGTACCAAGCCAGGGAGGACATGTATAAAGAGTGTCTCATATTGAGCACAAGCTTGAGTCAGCAAACATGTCTCCATAACTAAAAGATTTTCAATGAACTCTGAGAGATTTTGCTTTCCATAAGATATCAACTGTGAAGATTCCTCTCCCTTTGAGTTTGATGGAAAGAGCAAAATCAAAAGAATGATGCCAATTGAGAATGATGTCCAATGTAAGATACGGTAAAGCTTTGATGTGATTCTCTCCCCCTAAGATAAGATTACTTTTCTTCTCCCTAAGTCTTCTCTTCTCCCCCTACTCCCCCTAAGTCTTCTCCCCCTTTGACATCAAGTGCCGAAAAGGACAACAAACTAGGAAGGTTAGGAAAGATGGAAAGGAAGAAGTGGGATCCTTAAGAATCACAACAGGGCAAATAGGAACATTGAGTGGAGCTGCAGAAGTTGATATCCTGGAAGAGATAAATCGGTGACACCGAATTAGATGGATCGGTGGGTCTGAAAGTCAGGGACTTAGGGCAGATCCTTTTCGGTTAGACCGAAAATTTTAAATCGGTGACGCCGAGTTTAATTCCAAGGAAATACAGAAATAATTCAGCTCACTTTGCGAGGAATGTTTCAAAGGATTTGCAATGAATTTGTGAAAGATTTTCGGGGAATTCATCAGAGCCAGAAGGATATTCACAAAGACAGAAGAAATGAAAAAAAAATGAAAAAGATTCCTAGATGAAGTTTTTTTTGTGTTTATAAAGAAAACTCAATGAGAGAACACAAGAGAAAAATAGAAAGACTCCAAAAACATATGTACTTCATCTAGATAAAGGTCGGCGACAAGGTCACCTATGTTTGAGTATATCGACTTAGGAGTCAAATGAAGACATTTGATCATAGGTCATACTCATCATTTAAGCTCAAAATGGGGTTGCCATTTTTCGATTAAGCATTTGATGTGATCACATCTTATGAAGCTGCTTGTACTCATGACTTTGAGCAAAGCTTCTTAAAGATGTGAAGAACATACCTTGGGCTTGTTGTTGTTTTACTCATGTAGGTAAGCTTGATGTAGGTGCTCATTGAATGTGAAGTTGGAGCGCCATTTCTACTTGTGTAGTTCATCTTCCTACATGGGTTAGGCAAGCAAGGAAATACTCGAGGATATCCAAGATGACAAGAGTGAAATACTAGATGTATAAGGTGTCAAAAGGATATGTAGAATTTTGTTCCTTGAACTCAACATCCCAAAGGGCTAGATACTTGGTCAATGACAAGACTACTCATGAATTGAGTGTGTGGTAATCTTGTGGAATGTAGATCATCCAAGTACCTGCAAGGAGTTAGATGCAATACAAGGAGGCAAATGTGTCCAAGACATATGATCATCATCATAAGAGAAATATCAAGGATTAGTCAAGTGGGCTCATGCCTTGCATGCCTCAATGGAGTTATCACTCCAAGTTTGAAGCATCAATGATGTTCAACTCACTCCTCAAGCGACAAAACACCTTCTCATCAAGAGGTTTTGTAAAGATATCAGCAAGTTGTTTGTCAGTACGAACATGCTTAAGATTAATGTCACCCTTGGCAATATGATCACGAATAAAATGGTGACGAACTTCAATATGCTTTGTTCGAGAGTGTTGCACTGGATTGTGTCCAATTTTAATTGCACTCTCATTGTCACAAAGCAAGGGAACATGTCTCACATGTATCCCATAATCCTTAAGCGTTTGTGTCATCCATAGCAATTGAGCACAACACGAACCAGCAGCAATATATTCCGCTTCGGCAGTGGATAATGATACCGAATTTTGTTTCTTGGAGGACCAAGATACAAGGGATCGACCAAGGAATTGACACGTACCCGAAGTTGACTTTCTATCAACCTTGTCACCGGCATAGTCCGAGTCGGAATAGCCAACAAGGTCGAAAGAGGCTCTCTTAGGATACCAAATGCCAAAGTTTGGTGTGTCTATCAAATATCTCACTATCCTTTGCACAGCTTTAAGATGACATTCTTTAGGGGCTGCTTGATATCGTGCACACATGCATACACTCAACATTATGTCAGGACGAGAAGCGCAAAGATATAGTAGAGAACCAATCATAGAACGGTAAACCCTTTGATCAACGGGTTCTCCATCTTTTGTCAAGTCATTATGTCCACTTGTAGGCATGGGGGTACTCATACCTTTGCTTTCTTGCATGTTGAACTTCTTGAAGAGATCCTTGGTGTACTTTGTTTGTGAGACAAAGGTACCCTCCTTAGATTGCTTGATTTGCAACCCAAGGAAGAATTTGAGTTCACTCATCATGGACATCTCATACTTCTCCGACATGAGCTGTCCAAACTTCTTGCTAAAATGGGGGTTAGTTGAACCAAAGATAATATCATCAACATATATTTGGCACACAAATAGTTCACCATTAACCCTTTTTGTGAACAGCGTTGAGTCTATCTTTCCAATTTCAAAGCCTTTTTCAAGAAGAAAACTAGTTAAGCATTTGTACCAAGCTCTAGGAGCTTGTTTAAGACCATAAAGAGCTTTATGCAATTTGTAAACATGATTAGGCTTTTTGGGATTCACAAATCCGGGAGGTTGTTTCACAAATACTTCCTCCTCAATTTCACCATTTAGGAAAGCACTTTTGATATCCATTTGATAGAGAGTAATATCATGGTGATTGGCATAAGCAAGAAGAATGCGAATGGACTCAAGTCTAGCAACGGGGGCATAGGTCTCACCATAGTCCATACCTTCGACTTGTGTGTAACCTTGAGCTACAAGACGAGCCTTGTTGCGGATGACTTGTCCATCTTCATCTTGCTTGTTCCGAAACACCCATTTGGTTCCAATGATGTTTTGATCATCCTTGGGCTTCTCTACCAAAGTCCATACCTTGTTCCTCTCGAAGTTGTGTAGTTCTTCGTGCATAGCGTTCACCCAATCCGGGTCTTCAAGTGCTTCTTCTACCTTCATAGGTTCAATACTAGAGATAAATGAGTAATGCTCACAAAAGTTAGCTAAGCGAGTTTTAGAGCGAGTAATTCTCCCGGAGTTGATGTCGTTCATCATTTGTTCCACGGGATGATTCTTCTTGACTCTTACTCGGACTCGGGATAGCTTTTGTTGCGGTTGTGGCTGAGCTTCCTCATCATCTTCATCTTCCTCTTCTTCTTCTTCATTGTTGTTGGTGTTGTCTTGAGGTGGTGGAGAAGGAGGTTGTGGTGGATCTTCTTGTTGCACTTCCTCATCTTGGTGAGTTCCACTTGTGGAGGCCTCCATGTTGCCTTGAGGTTCATCTCGCCGTGAGGTAGGGGGCTCCACATATGTAGATGAGGTACTCTCCTTCACTTCCATGGGACGGATCTTTCCAATAGATAAATCTTGGATAGCTTCCGATGGGTCCTTGTCTCCTACATCAATAGGCATTTGCTCTACTTGCGAGCCGTTAGATTCATCAAACTTCACATCTACCGTCTCTTCAACCTTTTGGGTGAAATTATTGTAGACACGGTAGGTGTGAGAGTTTGATCCATAACCAAGAAGAAAGCCTTCATGAGATTTAGGAGGAAATTTAGACCGACGATGCTTATCAAGGATATAGCATTTTGAACCAAAGACACGAAAGTATCCCACTTGGGGTTTGTTACCGGTGAGGAGCTCGTATGATGTCTTGCCGAGGAGCTTATGAAGATAAAGCCTGTTGATAGCATGACAAGCTGTCTCGACCGCTTCTCCCCAAAAATGCTTCGGTGTCTTGTATTCATCAAGCATCGTTCTCGCCATCTCTATGAGCGTTCGGTTCTTCCTCTCAACAACTCCATTTTGTTGAGGAGTGTACGTAGCCGAGAACTCATGTAGAATCCCTTCCTCATCGAGAAAAGAGTCTACATTGGCGTTCTTGAACTCCGTTCCATTGTCACTCCGAACTTTCTTGATCTTCACCTCAAATTGATTTTGGGCCTTTTTGGCAAAGGTTTTGAAGATTCTCTGAACCTGCGATTTGTCATCAAGGAAAAATACCCACGTAAATCTGGAATAATCATCAACTATAACTAGACCAAAAGAGTTACCACCAAGGCTTTTGTAAGCATTGGGACCGAAGAATCCATGTGAAGAAGCTCAAGCGGTCTCCTTGTGGTCATGATGTTTTTCACGGGATGACTTCCACCTACTTGTTTTCCTGCTTGACAAGCACTACAAAGTCTATCTTTGTCAAAGAAAACATCTCTAACACCAAGAATATGATCACCTTTGATCAGCTTGTCTAGATTACGCATACCAACATGTCCTAGCCTTCTATGCCATAACCAACCTTTAGAGGATTTAGCAATGAAACAAGCTCTAGGTTGGGCTTTCTTAGTGAAATCAACAATATATAGATCACCTCTACGGATACCAGTAAAAGCCATGTTTTGATTGTCACGACGAAAGACTTGGCAATCTACTTTGGTGAATAGCACATTGAATCCAAAGTCAGCTAATCTAGACACGGAAAGTAAATTGTATCCAAGAGATTCTACAAGCATGACATTTTGAATAGAGCTATCATGAGATATGGCCACCTTACCAAGGCCAAGTACCTTACCCTTGGAGTTGTCTCCAAAAGTCACATACTTGCGTGGACCATCGTTCTTTGCAAGCTCTCGAAACATGTCTTTGTCTCCGGTCATGTGATCGGTGCATCCACTATCAAGAATCCACTCTTTTCCGCCGGACATGTAGTCTCTCAGATTTGCCATAAGATTGAGACTCTTCATGACCTTGTCTAGCTCGGTGTCCGAATCGGAGTAATCATCATCATGCTCATGCTCATCATCATATTGACCCATAGATTGTTCATCATCAACACCTAGGTCAATTTGATAACCACTTGCATTAGTTCTGTCAATATGACAATAATCTTCGGAATGTAATGCAAGAGCATTTCTAATTATAATATTGATAAGACCGGGATCACCCTTCTTTTTCATAAGATCACGAAGCTCAAAGAAGCATTTATCAAAGTTGGGATCATTGGGGTGCATCTTATAATATTCAATAGTCTTGTATAGAATTTCATCAAGACTTCTCAAAGAGTAGTCCGGATAAAGTTCTTCCAAGAATTTCCACATAGCATAGGCGCACTCAAAGTTTGTAACAAGCTTAAGCAAGTCATCGGGTAACCCTCTAATGATAAGATTTATAGTCCTCAGGTTACGAAGCAAATCAAGCTCTTCATCCATGGTAGGGTGCAAGGGATCAAAAGGAGGCACATAGGGGGTCTCAACATATTTGCACAAATTGTACATCTTAAAGATACTAAGCATTTCAGACCTCCATGAGTTATAGGACCCTCCATTAAGAAGAGGCACTCTATGGCTAACACTCCCAATCGTAGACACGTCCATCTTCCTCCAATGGTGTGTAAACCAAAGCAATGGAGACCAAGGCTCTGATACCAATTGAGGGATCGAAGAAGGTGAGAGTGTCTAGAGGGGGGGTGATTAGACTACTCGACAAGATAAAAATTCTGTCTTTTATCAAGGACAGATTTTGGCAGATTTTGCATAACACACAAATCAAGTAGCACACTACACATGCAATTCTAGAGTATGGGCAGCGGAAAGTAAATTGCACGAGTAGTAAAGAGAGGTGGAGAAGATCAAACGCAATTTGGAGACGCAATGATTTTTCCCGTGGTTCCGATAGGTAGTGCTATCGTACATCCACGTTGATGGAGACTTCAACCCACGGAGGGTAACGGCTGCGCGAGTCCACGG
This sequence comes from Secale cereale, assembly GCA_902687465.1. Classification (NCBI taxonomy): domain Eukaryota; kingdom Viridiplantae; phylum Streptophyta; class Magnoliopsida; order Poales; family Poaceae; genus Secale; species Secale cereale. The sequence goes on from LR738709.1 coordinate 289,359,316, forward strand.
AGGGCTCCACCCACGAAGGGTCCACGAAGAAGCAACCTTGTCTATTCCATCATGGCCTACGCCCACGGAGGGCTAGCCTTACTCGGGGTAGATCTTCACGAAGTAGGCGATCTCCTTGCCCTTACAAACTTCTTGGTTCAACTCCACATCTCGATGACGGAGGCTCCCAAGCGACACCTAACCAATCTAGGAGGCACCACCCTCCAAAAGGTAATAGATGTTGTAGATGATGATGAACTCCTTGCTCTTGTGCTTCAAATGATAATCTCCCCAACACTCAACTCTCCTCACTGATATGGTTGTGGTGGAAGAAAGGATTGAGTGGAAAGCAACTTGGGAAGGTTAGAAATCAAGTTTCATATGGTAGGAATGGAGCAACTTGATCTCAACACAAGGGTAGGTAGTTCTCTACTCAGAAAGTGTAAGGTAGGAGTGGTAGTTCTTTCTGATGGCTCTCTCCACGAATGAAGAGGGGGTGGAGGGGTATATATAGCCTCCACACAAAATCCAACCGTTACACACATAATTGAGCAATCTCGGTGAGACCGAAGTCGAAACTCGGTCAGACCGAAAGTTCAAATATAGTGAACGTTGGGGTTTTCGGTGGGACCGAAAATACCATCTCGGTGAGACCGAAAGTGTAAATAATATGAACGTTGGAGTTTTCGGTGGGACCGAGAAAGAAAACTCGGTTAGACCGATTTGAGAAAAGACAGGAACATGCCAATTTCGGTAAGACCGATTTTATCAACTCGGTGAGACCGACTTGATGACAAATGGTTACAGAAGCTTGGCAGTCCATGTATCGGTGAGACCGATCTCAAACTCGGAATGACCGATTTTTCTAGGGTTTGGCTTGTGGCTGAGGTGGTTCATCTCGGTGGGACTGAGTTGGAAGAATCGGTTTGTCCGAGATTACTTATGAGTGTGTATAGTAGTGAAAGTTGCTGATAGTTGAAGGAGATATATCACTAAGCACTTGAGCAACCAGATCATCAACACAACCTCATCCCCTTTTAATAGTATTGGCTTTTCCTATGGACTCAATGTGATCTTGGATCACTAAACCAAAAATGGAGTCTTGAGCTTTTGCCAATGCTTGCCTTAGCATTTAGAGGGGTCCACTTCTTCAGTCATTGCCATAGCCAATGTGATTGAATTTCCTGAAACATACTTGATAAAAGCATTAGTCCAACCACAAAGTATGTTGTCATTAATTACCAAAACCACCCAGGGAGCAAATGTGCTTTCACCACCGGGAGCCTCTCCACCACCATGGACGCCTCCCGGATGAGTTGTGAGTAGTCTCCCTTGGACCATGGATCCATGACCAGTAGCTATGTGATGTTCTCCTCCCATTCTTGTGCTTCACTAATTAGTCCTCGTGAGCTGCCCTACATGATCGAGGCACATATGTAATCCTTATGCTGTTGCTATGATGAGTTTGCTGGGATCCAATGGATTATGAGATTATGTTCAGATTGTGTTTGAGTAATATATTCGATCTACCTCTTTTATATTTATGTTCGTAAGTAATTCTTGCATGTTCTCCGTTGTTATTTATTGCTTTGGCCAAGTAATAGGTAGTGACTCCAAGAGGGAACGTTATGCTTGATTGTGGGTTCATGCCCCTCGATGACTAGTTTGAGTGACAGAAACATGAGTCTAGGGGATGTGCTGTTGCCACAAGGGGGAAAACAACGGTGCTTGTGCCCGCGGGTGCAAGGATTGTTTACTTTACGCAAAGTTCTTTTAATGCAGTTGTCTGTTGCATTGAGTTTACACTATGGGTGGGACTCGCAACTTAATACCAGCGAGATGTTCTGGATAGATATCTCAAGGTGGATGATTAGTAGTAGATATTGATGGATTTCGGTCTACTTACTTTGGTGACGCCCATGCTTTGAACCTCAACCTTTTTTGCAATGTAGTCAGCATTGGTTTGCGCACATGGTCCTGTCAATTGCCCAGCTGTAATTCGTTTACCTCACATAGCTGTTTTATCGTCTTTTGGGAGAGAGACATCACTAGTGAACATCATGAGACTCCGGTCCATATTACCATCATTGATCACATCCTCTATTTACTTTTCGCGTTTATTTACTATTGCAATTATATCTATCACTGCTATCACTTGCGTTTAATCCTTTGTGAACTACAAGGCCGGAGGGATTGACAACCTCTCTGTACTCGTTGGGAGCAAAGTTATTTGTATCTGTGTGCAGGTCCATGTTGATTGCTAATATCTGGCGCCGTAGCAGTTGACACCTTCTTGTTGAACCTAGGAGTCTCTGGGGATTCGATCCTTGGTATCTTTGCCAAGGGAAAAACTTCTGCAACACTACATCTCACACCTTCCACTTGGGGTAACCAACGTGGGGCGAGAAGCCTAGCAGCGGCCAATTCCAGATCATGAGTAGGGTAATTTCCTTCGTGCGGTCGTAGCTGTCGTGATGCATATGCCACTACCTTGCCATCTTGCATAAGTACGCAACCAAGCCTTGTCTAGATGTGTCACAGTATACATCAAAACTGCGATAGATGTGTGGAAGAGTTAATACGAGTGCGGTGGTCAGCCGTGTCTTTAGCTCACTGAAACCTTTCTCACAGTCGTTAGTCCATTCAAACTTCTTGTCCTTTTATAGTAGCTCTGTCATGGGTTTGGCAATCTTGGAGAATCCTTCAATGAAGCGACGGTAATATCCAGCCAGTCCAAGGAAACTCCTAATCTGAGATACCGTTGTGGGTGGCAACCAAATGAGCACATCTTTTACCTTGCTTGGGTCTACGGCTATACCCTCGGCGGATAGCACGTGTCCAAGAAATCCAACTTGTTTGAGCCAAAACTCACATTTACTAAATTTGGCGTAAAGCTGATGGTCGCGGAGTCGTTGCGACACTGCTCGGAGATGTTCTTTGTGATCCCCTTCACTTTTTGAATATATAAGTATGTCATCGATAAAGACTACCACGAACTTATCGAGGAAATCCATGAATACTTTGTTCATCATGTGCATGAAGAACGAAGGGGCATTGGTGAGACCAAAGGACATAACTGTATATTCATAAAGACCGTATCGAGTGGTGAATGCGGTCTTAGGAATATCTTCCTTTTTAATCTTAAGTTGATGGTATCCGGTTCGTAAGTCAATCTTGGAGAATACCTTAGCCCCACTGAGCTGATCAAATAAGTCATCAATTCTAGGCAGCGAATATTTGTTTTTGATGGTGACATCATTCAGCTGACGATAATCCACACACATGCGTAGACTGCCATCCTTCTTGCTTACAAAGAGTGCAGGCGATCCCCATGGTGAGGAACTGGGACGGATATACCCTTTCTGGAGCATTTCATCGAGCTGCTTCTTTAATTCCACTAATTCTGATGAGGGCATCCTGTAATACTTCTTGTATAGCGGTGCGGTTCCGGATACCAGATCTATTGCAAACTCAAGCTCACGATCTGGCGGCAAGCCTGGCAGTTCTTCTGGAAATACATCAGGAAATTCACTGACCAAAGGAATTCATTCCAATTCAGCCACATCAGTGAATTCCCTTCTTTGGTATGCTTCTGCGAGAATAGAATTTTGTAGCCTGCCCTTTTTGACTGGTTAGAGTGACTTCTCGGGTTGCACAGTTTATGCATACTTGATATTGGGTCAGCCAATTCATGCCCAAAATAATGTCCAACTGTACCGACTCGATGAGTATCAAGGAAGTTGGAAAGCATATTTCGTTGATATTGATTTCCAAGTCACGGCACACCAGATTGCTCTTGATTAGAGATCCCGGGGTTTGTACCAGCATATTTTTGCCCAAAAGAGAATAAGAAAATTTGTTTTGGGCAACAAAACTCCGAGAAATAAAAGAGTGGGAAGCCCCCGAGTCAAATACAATTATTGCAGGTATGCTATTAACAGAAAACATACCAATGACTACTTCGGGGTTTTCTTGGGCTTCATCTGCGGAGAGGTGATGGATGTGCTCGGCGATGTTTTGTTGGTTCGGGTATGACCCCATAAAGTTGACTTGTGGCCGGAATAAGGCGTTCGCCTTGCTGTTCTTGGGGCACTGCCTCGCATAATGTCCATTTTTCCCACAACTGAAACAAGAATTGTTGCACTGACGCTCCTCGTGTACTGGGTGGGTCACAACATTCTTGACTTGGGTAGTGGTCTTGTTAACATTCTGTTGCCAATTGGGCTTGTATTCCACCTAGGTTTGCTGCCAGGTTCGAGCCTTCGGCACTGGTTGCCCTTCTTTCCCTGGTTCAAATTTGGCTTGTGCTCGTTATTAGCAGGCCGGTTGTCCAGTACGAGCTTGTGTTCTCTTTCCGCAATGAAATCTTTATTCACCAAAATTTGGAAGTCTGGAAAATCGAGCATGCTCAGAGTGCACCTGAGTTGCGAGTTTAATCCTCCAAGAAATATGTCAATCTTTCTTTCTTCAGTGGCCACGTCATATAGGGAGTAACGGACCAGGTGGTTGAATTTCTGCAAATATTCACCCATAGATAGATTTCCTTGGGTGAGTGCAAGAAATTCACGTTACTTGGTTTTCATAATTCCAGCAGGGATGTGATATTTCCGAAACTGATCCTTGAATTTTGTCCAGGTGAGTTCTTCATCAGCAGGCCATATGGCTTTTGCATTTTTCCACCATATGGCAGCAGCGCCTTCAAGATAGTTAGTTGCATATGGAACTTTGTCTTCTTTTGCAGTACGGGCATTCACAAGCTTCCTTTCAATGGTCTGTAACCAATCGTCGGCATCCAAAGGTGAAAGATCGTGGATGTCGCCTAGAGGGGGGTGAATAGGCGCTTTAAAATAATTACGGTTTAGGCTTGAACAAATGCGGAATAAACCTAGCGGTTAATTTGTCAAGCAGAAAACCTACAACAACTAGGTTCACCTATGTGCACCAACAACTTATGCTAAGCAAGATAAACAACTAGGTGATAGCAAGATATATGACAAGAAACAATATATCTATCATAAAGTATAGTGCATAAGTAAAGGGCTCGGGTAAGAGATAACAGAGGCACGCGGAGACGACGATGTATCCCGAAGTTCACTGTGACGCCCGGATAGTTAAGCTACAGTAACCCTCTACTAATGACGACACGTCACCACCATTACTGTTGATAATCTCGTGTGAGTTCGAAAACGATCCAAATTAAAATTTGAATTAAAAGAAAACACAAAAGTTTTCAAACATTAAAACTAAAATGTTCGGGACGTATCAAATAAATCATAAGGAATTATGGTGGAGAATCCTTATTTTTATAACATATTTAAATGCACCAAAATGATTGAAACAACAGACAAAACAATTAAGTAAATGCCTTTGGTATTTTATAAAATATTAAACTATTTTATTTTGTTGCCCAGACTTATGTGGGAGTGGCATACTTATTAACACTAAAATTGGAACTGCCTTTATAATTTACAAAACTAAAATAAATAGGGAACTAAAATAAACAAAAAAGAAATTGAAAAGAAAATAGAAAAATAAGTAAAAGAAAAGAAAATACAAATAAAAATAAAAATAAACAAACCCCC
>LR738709.1:289372581-289489357 GCA_902687465.1 Secale cereale
TGCATCGCCGCACCGGCCACCGCTCCTGGCCGTCCCCTTTCCTGCTCCCCGTCCCGCGCCGGTGGCCTCGCCCCGCCGCGCCCCGGCGGCCTCGCCCGCACCCGCGCCGCACCGGCGCCCTGGCTACGGCCCCGGCCGAGCCAGCTCCGGCCGGCCGCCGCCGCCGTGCCCCACCACATCGGTCGGCCGGCGCCGTCCCGTGGCCGCGCCCTGGCCACGGCCATGCCCGGCCGGCACCCTCCATCGGCGCTGCGCGAGCATTCGGGCGCCACACGGGCGCCCGCCCGTTAACTGCCCGTCCGGTGGCTCGTGCCACTGACCTATGGGCCCCGCACCCCAGAACGAAATAATAATAGTAATAAAAAAATAAAAAAATAAAGAAATAAATATATAAATAAATAATAAGTAAATAAAAATGTTAATTAATTAATTAATCAATTATGAACTAAATTAATTAACTTAAATAATCATGTTTAATTAAACTAATTACACATTAGTTACCTAATTAACTAATTAAACTGTTTAATAGGTTTATTAGGTTTTAGTTCCTATGACACGCGGGTCCCACACGTCAAATTGACCAGTCAAACTCATGTTGACCGCTGACATCATGCTGATGTCATGATGACATCAGCATGCACTATTCTGGATAATGTTCTATTAAATTAATTAATTAAATTCCAGAAATTAATAAAAACTTTAGAAAATCATATCTTTTAAACCGTAACTTGGATGAAAATACTTTATACATGAAAGTTGCTCAGAACGACGAGACGAATCCGAATACGCGGTCCGTTCGTCCACCACACATCCCTAACATACCGAACCCGCAACTATCCCCCTCCGTTTCATCCGCCCGAAAACGCAAAACACCGGGAATACTTTCCCGGATGTTTCCCTCCTTCGTCGGTAACACCTCCTACCGCGTTAGGTCACACGTAGCACCGCCTTTTGCCATGTTATGCTTTGTGTGCTATTGTTTGCTCTGTTATTTGTTTGTTTCCCCTTCGTTGCTTATTTTCGGTAGACTCCGACACTGTGATAGACCCCGAGACCATTGATGCTTCGGTGTTCGACTACGGCTACGCTTCCGAAGATTCCTTTCGTCTGCCGGGCTTCCAGGCAAGCCCCCCCTTTGATCACCAGATATCGCCTACTCTTCTCTCTACTGCTTGCATTAGAGTAGTGTAGCATGTTACTGCTTTCGATAATCCTATTCTGCTGCATAGCCTGTCATTGTTGCTACCACTGTTGGTACTTTACCTGCAATCCTAAATGCTTAGTATAGGATGCTAGTATTCCATCAGTGGCCCTACACCCTTGTCCGTCTGCCCTGCTATTCTATCGGGCCGTGATCACTTGGGGGTGATCACGGGCATATACTACATACATTTTACATGACACATGATGATGGTTCGGATATGGGGGCTGAAGGGGCAGGTGGTTCCACCCAGGTAGTGGTGGGCCTGGGTTCCCGACAGTCCCCTGATGGTTACTTTGTGGCGGAGCGACAGGGCAGGTTGCGACCACCTAGGAGACAGGTGGGCCTGGCCCTGGTCGTTGTCCGCGGTTATTTCATAATAACACGTTTAACGGGATCTTGGTATTTGATCTGAGTCTGGCCATTTGGTCTATACGCACTAACCAGCTACGTGGGAATAGTTATGGGTACTCGACGTCGTGGTATCAGCCGAAGCCTTCTTGACGTCAGCGACTTAGCGGCGCGCGCCGGGTTGGACCGCGTAACGCAACTTCCTTAGTAATGGAGGTTGCTAGGTCTGCTCACCGGCCGCGTACGCAACGTGCAGGTGTGCGTTGGGCGATGGGCCCGGACCCCTGCGCGCCTAGGACTTAGACCGGCGTGCTGACCTCTCTGCTGTGCTTAGGTAGGGCTGCGACGTGTTGATCTTCCGAGGCCGGGCATGACCCTGGAAAGTGTGTCCGGCCAAATGGGATCAAGCGTGCTGGGTTATGTGGTGCACCCCTGCAGGGAAGTTAATCTATTCGAATAGCCGTGTCCCTCGGTAAAAGGATGACCCGGAGTTGTACTCTGACCTCATGACAACTAGAACCGGATACTTAATAAAACACACCCTTACCAGTGCCAGATATAACTCGGTGGTTGCTCTCTCACATGGTGACGTGCGGGAGGATCGCCGAGTAGGTTTATGCTATACGATGTTACTTGGTGAATTACCATCTACTCCCTTCTACTGCTGCAAGACGGAGGATGCGAGAAGCGAGGATACTTGTTACTTCCAGCTACTCTCTTCTTCTGCTGCAAGATGGACGTTGCGAGAAGCGTAGTCTTCGTTTGGATTAGCTATCCCCCTCTTATTCCGGCATTCTGCTGATAGATGCGAGGGGCCCGATCTTTCGGTGAGATGATAACTATCGATTTGGTGGAGACGACTTTGACGATCCGACTACAAACGTGCACGACGTTGCGCCTTAGCAATCGCTAAACCAATCTCCAGGGGTTACTGACAATGCCAGAAGCACGATCAGCCTGACCACGAAGGTCTATTCCTGCATGCAATCGAAGAACAAGCAAGAATATGATAAAGCAATCTGAATATTGCAAATATAAATGATGTATTGATAAAGGTGGGTATCCGTAAGCGGTCTTGGTCTGGTCGTTGGACACAAACGAAGTACACGAAGTTGCAATGGCTAACTTTTGACTAAACAAATCCCAAAAAAAAAGCTACTAGATGGATCTACTTATATAGGAGCAAGGGGTGGCGGCCAAGGAGGTGGAAGGACGTCCCAAGGCAGCCTAAAACTAACCCTAGGTCGTACAAGGCTCATGGGCCCAAGTGGAGGTGATGTAACACCTTTGGACTTGTAGTTTGACTCGGATTCTGCTGCAGCGTCAGATTGTTTCGTCGGGATCTCAATGCTCCGGACGAATTTGAAGGTGATTCCAATTGGGTTGGAAAGTGTATGAAATCTAGTTTCCAACAAAAAAAGAATCACCCAATTCGGAGTCCGTATGAAGGAATTCTTGCCGTTTTGAGTCAGGTATGTCTGTGCAGTCCGAATCTGGATGCAGAACGTGAGAGACTTGGACTCTATCTTCTCTTGGCCCAAAAGTGACGTGAGAGAACTTATTGAACAGCCCCTAAACTTCTCTTTTTCCCTTATCTTCATATGTGAATTGTACAAATGTCCCATGCACCTGGAATTAGACATGGCACAAAAGTCTGTGAAGTATTTTTGTTCTGGATAACATAAATAAATTGTTGCATAGTTTGCATTAGAAATCACCTCACAAATATACATGTATGCAATATTTTTGGTCGTATCCAAGGTAGTCATGTCCTCATCATCCTCCCTTTTTTGAAAATAAAGCCGTCCTCGGCGTTGCTTAATCTGAAATGTGGGTATGAAAATAGACAAGGTGTACATGTTGTATATGTATATGTCATCCATTTTTACTTCCCTTAATTTTCGCACATATGACACATGTATAGATGAGTAACTTTCGTAGTTCATAAAATATAACGCCAAAATATTATCACAAGAAGTAGAAGGCATGAAAATATTGCAACTCAATTTGCACATATAAGTGAAGCTCTTAATCGTTATAAAAGATTGGCAATGCTCATCATTAAACCATCCCAACCTTGATGAACCATCACCAAGATTAGAGGTCATATCAAAATGATTAAACATAGGCACAACTATTTTCACACGTATTTGATCCAAATCTGATTTATTCCCTGATTCAAATGGTTCTTTCGCATCAATAGTTAATTCAATTGGTTCACTCATAATTGTTTGATCACATGGCAAAGTCAAATCACGAACATATTCCTCTAAAATAGTTGGTGTGATGAAAGTAGTAGATAGCTCATCGCATGGTTCATTTAAATTGACAAGGCATTCACCATACTCATGTGGAGGTGGAAAATCGGTACCTTTGTCATTACCTCTTATGATCAACTCAGATGATGTAGGCATTGTCGGAGGTGATGTGTCACATGGTGGAGGTGATGTAGTCCTCACAACAACGGATGTGTCTGTCATAGTACGCCTAGTAGTGGAAGGAACAACCGTATCATTTCTTGGAATGTGCACCTGGCGCTTATTCTCCTTATGGACAATACGTCGTTTTATTTCCTGTTCAGCACTACAAGCAAGACGAAACAAATGGTCCATAGGATAACACTCTTCATGAATTAGTAACTCCTGAATATCACGATTTAATCCTGCCCAAAATCTATCCATAAAATCGTCTTCACTTTCTTGTAAAGAGGAATGTAACAAGGTAGTTTGTAAATCATCATAATATTTCGTTACGGTGTCACTACCTTGTTTTAAATGTTGCAACTTTGTAAGCATGTCACGAGTATAATAAGCAGGGACGAATGTATGTCGCATGGCAACTTTCAAATCAATCCAAGTAGTAGGTATATAATTAGGGTGTAACCGACAATATTCACTCCACCAAACTAAAACATAACCAGTGAAAGAACCAACCGCAACCTTAACTTTTTTACGTTCATCAAAACTATGGGAAGCAAATATATTATTTATGTCAAACTCCCATTCAATATATAAAGCAGGTCTAAAACGGCCATTAAACGGTGGTATAGAAACATTAACCTGATCATGTGCATTTGGATGTTTGTGCACCTCTCGTGATGGTTGTGGTATGTCCTTAGGTGGTGGCACATCTCCCGCGATCGACAAAGCCCATGAGTTGACTCTGGATCTTGTCATGATTAGTAGAAAAAAGAAACAAAATTCGAGAATAATGTTCCTATGAACTACTAGGATGTGGTGGTAAAGCGCTCACAATAAAGCAAATATCAATATCTTACAAGTTCTTACCATGCAGCAACTGGTGATAGGCAACCAGCGGTGTCAAATAACTCCAAAGATTGAGTAAAGCGATTGCCAGGTGAACGTACGTAACACGGTGTAGAAATATGTGGAGCTGGGTTGGCTTTATATGGTAGCAAAAGATTAGCAATAATCAATTCAGAGATGCAATGTTGAATAAACGCTCAACGACGGTACTGTGCTGGTCCTAGGCTAGACCGGACTAGAGACGCGAGCCTAGAACACTAATGATGTCACGGTGTAGCACAACTAGCATCAATAAAGGATACGAATTAGCTCTGGACAGCAAGATATAAGTGAAGATCACAACGGCAGTAAAGATAATGATGAAAACAACTGCCAAGCAGAATATACAACAACACTCTCTCCAACTTTCTTTTCCTTCTTTTTCTTTTTTTCTTTTTTTTTCTAACACTTTTTTTTTCTTTTTCTTTCTCTCCTCTTTTTTTTTACTTTTTTTTTCTCTGTCTTTTTTTTTCTTTCTCCCTCTTTCCAAGACAAACTAGATAAGATGCAGATTGGATCAAGCAAAGATGCAAACGACTTCAACTATGATTGTGACAATGAACGATGGGTTGCACGAGGTGGAAATTGATGGATAAGGTGGTGGACAGCGGAAGGGATAACGATGCAGCGGCGACGTGACTAATGTGAACAGAACTCGAAACTCTAACGAACTAGACACTAAGACCAGCAACTCGACACGACGATGCAACCGATAATTCAATAATGCAAACAATGAAAAGAAAATTGTAAAGGCTCAGACTGGCTTGGACAAAGGATGAATAGATCTAACTTTTTTTTTGTGGCTTTTCCTTGGACAATAGGTAAGAAAATAAATCTAATCTAGGAATAACTGGAAATTCTCACCGAGCAACCTGAAAACTGATACCACTTGATAGAGGCAAAGGTGTCCCGTCTTTCGATGAGATGGTGGCTATCGTTTTGGAGGAAGTCGACTTTGACGATCCGACTACGAACGTGCGAGGACGTCGCGCCTTAGCAATCGCTAAACCAACTCCGAGAGGTTGTTGACCACGCCGGAGCACGATCAACCTGACCACGAAGGTCTGTTTCCTGCAGGCAAACGAAGAACAAGCAAGAAACTAAGATTGCAATCTGGATATTGCGAATATAAGAGGAAAGCTTTATTGATCAAGGTGGGGTTTTGTTTAGATTAAAAGTTCGCCATAGCTGCAACTTCGCGTACTTCGTTTGTGTTCAACGACCAGACCAAGGCGTCACAGAACCCCACCTTGATCAATAAAGCTTTCCTCTTATATTCGCAATATCCAGATTGCAATCTTAGTTTCTTGCTTGTTCTTCGTTTGCCTGCAGGAAACAGACCTTCGTGGTCAGGTTGATCGTGCTCCGGCGTGGTCAACAACCTCTCGGAGTTGGTTTAGCGATTGCTAAGGCGCGACGTCCTCGCACGTTCGTAGTCGGATCGTCAAAGTCGACTTCCTCCAAAACGATAGCCACCATCTCATCGAAAGACGGGACACCTTTGCCTCTATCATCTGCAGTTTAGCCCACAGATATTACCCCTTTACACTGATACCATTGCATATGTAGTGTAGATCCTTGCTTGCGAGTACTTTGGATGAGTACTCACGGTTGCTTTGCTCCCCCTTTTCCCCCTTTCTTCCTTTCTTCTCGGATGATGCAACCAGGTGGTGGAGTCCAGGAGCCAGATGATCCCGAGGTTGTTTCTACATGGAGTTCGGCTTCGAGGAGTAGTTAGGAGGTCCCAGGCAGGAGGCCTTGCCTTTTCGATCGTTGTTATTTTTGTGCTAGCCTTCTTAAGGCAAACTTGTTTAACTTATGTCTGTACTCAGATATTATTGCTTCCGCTGACTCTTGTGTTTTCGAGCTTTTGTATTCGAGCCCTCGAGGCCCCTGGCTTGTAATATAAAGCTTGTATTATTTTAATTTGTGTCTAGAGTTGTGTTGTGATATCTTCCAGTGAGTCCTTGATCTTGGCCGTACACATTTGCGTGCATGATTAGTGTACGGACAAATCGGGGGCGTCACATTCACACCCTTGCGGATGCTAATCTCCGTTTGGAGCGGTGTGGAGGCACAATGCTCCCCAAGAAGCCACTAGGGCCACCGTAATCTCCTCACGCCCTCGCACAATGCAAGATGTCGTGATTCCACTAAGGGACCCTTGAGGGCGGTCACCGAACCCGTACAAATGGCAACCCTTGGGGGCGGTTACCGAACCCGTACACTTTGGCAACCCTTGGGGGCGGTCACCGGAACCCGTCAAATTGCTCGGGGCGATCTCCACAACCTAATTGGAGACCCCGATGCTTGCCCGGAGCTTTACACCACAATGTTTGAGCTCCGAACAGCAAGGTTGGGGCTATATCCCCAACGACACCACGAAGCTTCACCACAATGGAATATGGCTTCGAGGTGACCACAACCATCTAGGGTGCCCAAGCACCCAAGAGGAACAAGCTCAAGGGTACCAAGCACCCAAGAGTAATAAGCTTCTCAACTTCACTTCCATGTATCACCGTGGAGAACTCAAACCGATGCACCAAATGCAATGGCAAGGGCACACGGAGTGCCCAAGTACTTCTCTCCCAAATCCCACCAAAGCAACTAATGCTAGGGAGGGAAATGAGAGGAAGAACAAGAAGGAGAACACCAAGAACTCCAAGATCAAGATCCAAGGGGTTCCCCTCACCTAGAGGAGAAAGTGATTGGTGGAAATGTGGATCTAGATCTCCTCTCTCTTTCCCCCCCCAAAACTAGCAAGAATCCATGGAGGGATTGAGAGATAGCAAGCTCTAAGAAGGTCAACAATGGGGGAAGAACACGAGCTCAAAGGATAAGGTTCATTGGGGAAGAAGAGCCCCTTTTATAGGTGGGGAAAAATCCAACCGTTATGCTCACAGCCCGCACAGAGCGGTACTACCGCTCCAGGAGCAGTACTACCGCTAGGGCATTAGTACCCCTTAGAAAAACAACAGCGAGGAGGCAAAAAGGCCAGAAAAACCATCGGAGCGGTAGTACCGCTTGACCTCACGGTACTACCGCTAGGGGTAGCGGTAGTACTGCTAAGGGTAGCGGTACTACTGCTTGCGAGCGGTACTAAAAAATTACATCTGTGCCTACCACCGCTGGACTTGTGACGAGTTTTTGGTCCCGAGCGGAAGTAGCCACGGAAGTAGCCGCTGTAGTACTGCTCCAAGCGGTAGTACCACTCCCGAGAGCGGTAGTACCTCTTCCGAAAGCGGTAGTAAAAAATTACTTCCGCTCCTACCCGCGGTAGTACCGCTGCAGCCTTTTCAGTACACCAAAACGACAATAACTTTTGCATACGGACTCCGAATTCGATGAAACCAAGTTTGTTGGAAAGCTAGCGACAAGGGCTAACACAATCTTGATAGAAAAACCAATAAGAAGCAAATTAGAAAAGGCCCATAAGAAAATGGTGAGAACCCTTCCTCGGATAAGACCGGTAAAACACCCAACACCGAAAACATCATAGAAGACACATGTGAACTCCGTTTTCGATGAACTCAAGCTTGCCATCAAGATGACCATAAGTTCTAAGACTCACAAAGAGAACCAAACAAGAACCAAGAAACATGATGCAAGGATGCATTGGTTTGAGCTCTCTACTAACGATACGATCAAGCTACCAACTTGAGAGCCCCCCTTGATAGTACGGCAAACGATCATATAACCCGGTCTCCCAACTACCACCACGAGACCGGTAAAATAGAAAACCTATCAAGGGCAAACCTTTGCTTTTCACAAAGTCCACTTGAGCTAGATGTAGACGATCTTGACTTCCTCAAGTTGGACCACCTTTCTTGATTGCGTTGTCTCGGTGAAGACAAGTAGATTGCTCCCCCATACTCCACTATGGGTGAGCCACTCTTCGGCATATCTTCACAAGTCCATTGTCACCACAATGGACGGCAAGCTTCAAGCACTTGATCTCTTTGTGATGCTCCACTTGAACTTGCACGCCGCAACCTAACCCCACAAAGAACTCTCACGAAGACCATGGGTTAGTACACAAAGCGTGATTGACAATGCTTACCATACCATAGGATTGCTTGATCCCTCTCAGTACATCTTCTACGCTTTGTGTGTTGATCAACTTGATTCACTCCTTCACTTAGTCTTGATCAACCTTGAATCTTTCCAACTCTTCATTTGGATGAAGTCTTGAAGGTAAACATGAATGATAACACACTCTTCTTCTTCAAGACATGCTTGCAATAAGCTCAACACTCACAAGACCAATCTTTGGATAATTCCTTAATAGCACCTTGGTCATCACAAACTCTCCTTGAAACCAACAAATGAACTCCAAGAAAAGCCTATGTACAAACCCTTCAAATATAACTCAAGGAAACCATTAGTACATAGAGATTGTCATCAATTACCAAAACCAAACATGGGGGCACCGCATGTTCTTTCAATCTCCCCCATTTTGGTAATTGATGACAATCACTTTCAAGAGAGTTTATATAAGGAATTATGCATCACCATACCATGCAACAATAATGTATGCGCATGAGATGCAAAAGCTTAGGAACAAAACCAAAGCAAGAAGAGCGAAGAGACAACTCTTTAAACTTCCTCACAAAACTAAGCTCTCTGAAACTTCTCCCCCATTGGCATCGATTGCCAAAATGGGCGAAAAACTTAGAAGGTCAATATAAATTGTGTTCCTCCATAAATTATGTATTCCTCAAAATAGAGAGTGGAATGCAATACATATATCCAACTGTAAATACTTGGAGGAAGACAAACTATATTGAGGGCCAAAGATTGCAAAAGAATGATATGCCACAAAGGCATAACAAAGGGAGAAAAACACGCAATCAAGCAATCAAAGGAAACCAATTGAATTAAGCTATCAAAAGAGACCAATTGACCCAACTAGACCAATGATCCTACAAGCCAAATGAATAAAAGATATTATGATAAGAGCAAAGGAGTGTTCTAGAGAAAATAGAGAAGCTCCCCATGATTTGTGCACAATTTAGTTTTGTATCTGGATACAACGAGCACAAAATAGGATCGTCGCTCCCCCAAGATCAATAGAACTCACGACATAGCAACCGATTTTTCTAAAGACACTGGTGAAGCTCCCCATAATTTGTGCACTCCTTAGAAAATTTTCATTAGGATACCAAGTGCACAAAATAGGATCATCACTCCCCCAAAATCAATAGAAACTCACACCAAGTGCAAGTGAGCATGAAGGTAACAAAGCCTAGCACTTGCAACAAACAAATGGTTGAGCAACATATAAAAGAGACAACTTAAGAGTATGCTCAACCAAAATGATGTGTGTGAGTCATGGCAAAGCACTTGAGAAGACTAATGTATGGATGAACATTAAGCATCAATATAGTCTTGAAAGAAAGAGATACTCGGTGCAAGGCCTATCATTCCCACACACAACAAGCAAACGGGTTCACAAGCTCACTAATAAGCATATAAAAAACCTATGCTTGTGACAACCCGTGGTGAAGATATAAAAGAGAGCGTTATCAAGACGAGGGATACCAATTAATTGGCAAAAGCCTTGTCAAGACAAGCAAGAGACAAAAATATCCTCACCACACAAGAGTGCATCTAGATGCAACAAGATAAGATCCGCACTCAAGGCAAAGGCTTTCACGGAGCCACCAAAGAAATGAAACAAGAACGACAAGGTGGTCGTGAAAGAAAGGATATCTTCGAGATATGTAATTTCTCTCAAGTGTATAAGATTCTAGGTAGATGAAAATCATGATGATATCAATCCACAAAGAATAATGTACACTCGAAATAGTTAAAAAAAGGAAGTAAAAAGATATCCACAAGGAAGTCATAATTATACCAATAAGATAGTTTGCTTAAACGCATAGCACATGGCCAGATAAGGTCTTATTGTATATACATGAATTCCAACCAAGCGAACATCAAAGACATCACAACTAGCAACAAGGCATCATTGTTGGGATGCTTTGAGGAAGGAAACAAATATCACAAGAAGGAATGACTAACATGCCATGATGCAACCTACACAAGGTTGGTGCAAGAAATGTGTGCATGAAGTAGATGATGATACTTGTTACCGAGATACCATTGGAAGGATGTAGTAGATACCAAATGAAGGTAGATAGTAGTTCATTGATCATCCTAGCTTGACTCCAATAAGCACATGGTGACACCACCTTCCTTTTGAATGAGCCGAGCATCCAATGCATCCCCAATTGTTCCTAGAACAACAACACAAACATAATGGTACCCAAACTCATTGGGACCAAAGAGTTAGAAACACCAATACATAGGACAAACTCCACAAACATATGTGCATTTATATAGGAAAATAAGTTTCATGCACATCTCATCCAAATTGAGACTAGGTGGAGTTTCCCCTATATATTGGGTTAAAGAAAGAAAGCATGCCAAAGAAAATACATGTAGTAAATATGCATGCTCAAGACTTTCAAGAAACGAAACAAAATAAAAAAGTAATACCAAGTGAAAATAGGATACCGAATGGAGAAATCATAACTTGAAAGATACCTACTTAGAAGATACATCAAGGAATGAGATATCCATTGATACACGCAAAAGGAAAGATATCGCACTCCCAAAAGAGAGGATGGTTCCAAACAAACCAACCCATCTACAAAGTTTCATGATGGCACAAAGTACCAAAAAGAAACGGATTGCCTTCCATCAACACACACTTGATATGGATCACAAGATGAGTGTTCTATAGAAGATAGGATAGTTCCCCCAAGAATTGTGCATTAAAGAGAATTTGCATTTGAATACAAAATGCACAAGGTAGGATCACCACTTTCACTATATCTAGAAAACACTTGACAAAATCAATAAAATAACAAGATCCACAAGTGGCACGGAAGGCAATGGGAGTTGACACAAACTTGGCAAGAGATAAGACAAATAAAACCAAAAGACAATGTAAAGATGATCAATAATTTCCACCACATAAATGATTACCAATTGTCAAAGACAAGAGGTATTTTGGAAATAATTCCCGGTGATAGATAGCAATGATATCCAACATCATCTTCACACCAAACACAAGCAAAATGCAACTTGTAGAGCTAACATGCCACCTAGGAACAACATAATCTATACTATCAACTCTAGGTGACAATATCTCAAATTTACACATTTTCTAGGCTTGTAATATGCACATAGAATATTACTCCCCCATAATGTGATACCAATGAAAAACTTACCAAGATGCAAAAGAGAACCAACAAGAGATAATTAATGGAACATTGAGAAGTTGACTTTCTCATGAGAAGACATACCACATAGAGACTAGATAATCTTGTAATATCAATACTAGATGGTATTCCTCATGTACACACATTTATAGGATTGTGAGGTGCACAAAGCACATCACTCCCCCAAAATGGGATGTTCCATTAATCTCTCACAAGAGCCAACTAAGATAAAAGCAAGAAGCACAAAGGCTCAACGCACGACACACGCATACATGATGTGCAAACCAATATACACATACTTGATTTCTCAAGATATACAAATTGGACGCACAACATATATAAACACATGCAAGGAACAAAACCAAAACATGCAAAGGGGCAAGTAACTTTCAATGTAAACAATTTAAGCACGAGTTACCGCAAGGAGGAACATTGGATATAAGATAGAAACTTGATCATCCGAATGACTTGGCTTGAGACAATATGAAAGATGAAGACCCCTTAATTCCTCATAATGTAGCCAAGTCTCCAATGCCCTCCAACAACGCCTATTGATCAAGTTTTAGCTTGTTGGTCCCCAACCAAGTTGGTTCCTAAGAGGTTAGTCACAATAGGCTTGGCCACCCAAATGGTTCTTTTCTTGACACCACTTTGAGTACCAAAAAACTTGGCAAACACATTGCCAACATTATCCTTCCCAAGAAAATAGACATCATCAATAATAATTGGGTTGGATAAGTTACCACTAGTGCATGAAGAAGCAAGGTGACCCTTCTCACGGCATAGGTAGCAACATCTACTCTTCACTTTCTTCTCATTTGATTTATCAAAATGAGAAGCATTACCATGAGTCTTCTTGGGAAGCGGCCTTTCTCCAACTTGCGGTTGAGCACGAGATTGAACTTGTGGCCTCTTCCCTTGTTGCTTGTCACTAATGACCTTCTTCTTCAATGGGCAAGATCTAACATGATGCCCTTCAATTTTGCACTTGAAGCAAATAATCTTGGCCGAATTCTTGAGTTGTTCTTGGCCCTTCTTCTTGTTGCTCTTGGACTTCTTCTTCTTGTTGGAGTTGAATACAAGTCCACCTTTGTCATTGGGGGATTTTTGCACACTCAAGATATTGTTGAGTGTGGACTTCCCTTCATGACACTTTTCCAAGTCTTTCTTCAAGGAAGAGACTTGGGCCATGAGCTCTTTGATTTCCTCTACATGGTTAGTATCAACACAAGTACTAGAGGAAGTATATGTTTCATTGTTAGAGCAACAAGGCAAGGAAAGCAATTCATCACAAGATGTACCAATGTTATGCATAGATGAATTACGAGGACTAGCACATGGCAATATAGCATTTAGACTAGAAGTAGTGCTAGCGACCACATGAGACTCACTAGATGTTACCTTGATGATCATAGCCTCATGAGCTATCTTTAGCACATTATGGGATACTAGAAGATCATCATGAGAGCTTGTGAGCTTTACATGACTTTCTTCCAATCTCCCATAATTGCTAGATAGCAACTCAAGTTGAGCCCTTAGCTCAACATTCTCCTTCAAAATGGATGCTTCACTAGAAATAGAGTTAGTAGCACAAGCATCATCAATAATAGCAAGAGGAGAAGGCAACTTAGCAAGCTCTTTTGAATATAAAGCTTTAAGTTGAGCATGAGACTCGGTGAGTTTGATGAGCTCACTCTTAATGACCCTTGAGCCATTTTCGAGGTGCTCAAAATCCTCAAGGAGTTTATCATGTGCAACTTCAAGCTTCTAATTTTTAGTTTCAAAATCATTAGCCACCTCAAGAGCTCTATCATGAGATTCCCTCACTCTAGACAATTCAAGAGCAAAAGTCTCCTCAAGAGATTCCTTGGTGGTTTGTTCAAGTTCAAGAGCTTGAGAGAGGTCTGCGATCTCATTAGCGTAATCACGCTCGTGACCTTCCATTTTCTCAATGGTGACCTCATACTCCTCAAGACGAGATTCCAACTCATCAATATATTTCTTGCCCTCAATGGCAATAGACATGATTTCCATAAAGTTGGAACGAGCTAATTTATTCTTAAGAAGAGCTTTAAAAATCATTTCCCCCTTAATTTTTAAGGAGGCAACATTATCATTATCTTCATCATTTTCTACATCATCATCATTGTCATCAACACTATCATCACAAGATATATTGGGGTTCAAAGTGTGAGATACCTTTGAAGCCTTGGCCATAAGGCAAAACGCAATAGATGATGATGTAGGATCCCTTGAAGCACCATTCAAGACTACATCTTGTTCCATGGGTTGTTGGGTTTCCTCTACATTGTTAGCACAACGATTCGAGGAAATAGATGCATTTTTATCATGGCAACAAGACATAGCAAGCATATCATCATGAGTTTTAGTCAAACAATTTCTACATGATATGCAAGGACTATCAACACAAGCATGTGAAACATGTTGGGTGCTCGAAGTGTTAAAGTCCAAAGAAGATGCATTGCAGTAAGATAGTGATGAAGGATCATCCACAATAAGCATACTATCATCATTGCAATGACCAACACTACTCACCATATCATTACCTAGTGGCAAACCACATGTAGGTGAAGTAGAGGAAGTTGAGAAGACAACACGGCCGGAGGTGGATGGAGAACAATCATTCCCACAATTCTTGGACACACCATATTTATCTTGAAGCTTCGTCCACAACTCATGAGCATCCCGGAATGGCATGAGTTGAAATATAACTACATTGCTCAAAGCATCGAAAAGCACATTAGAAGCTTGAGCATTGAGATAAGAGTTTTTCTCATCCTCTAAAGATAATCTTTGGGGATCCTTTGGAGGAGAAAACCCATATCTACAATTCGCTCTAAATTTGGGTCCATGACCCTAAAGAGATTAAGCATGCGAAGTACCCAAACATCAAAATTTGTGCCATTGAAACTAAGAGTGTCAGAGAATCCTAAACCCCTAGTCGACATCCTTACTCTCTAGGCGGTTAAGCCCTATGAAGAGAGATGAGGCTCTAATACCAATTGAAAGATCGTGGATGTCGCCTAGAGGGGGGTGAATAGGCGCTTTAAAATAATTACGGTTTACGCTTGAACAAATGCGGAATAAACCTAGCGGTTAATTTGTCAAGCAGAAAACCTACAACAACTAGGCTCACCTATGTGCACCAACAACTTATGCTAAGCAAGATAAACAACTAGATGATAGCAAGATATATGACAAGAAACAATATATCTATCACAAAGTATAGTGCATAAGTAAAGGGCTCGGGTAAGAGATAACCGAGGCACGCGGAGACGACGATGTATCCCGAAGTTCACACCCTTGCGGATGCTAATCTCCGTTTGGAGCGGTGTGGAGGCACAATGCTCCCCAAGAAGCCACTAGGGCCACCGTAATCTCCTCACGCCCTCGCACAATGCAAGATGTCGTGATTCCGCTAAGGGACCCTTGAGGGCAGTCACCGAACCCGTACAAATGGCAACCCTTGGGGGCGGTTACCGAACCCGTACACTTTGGCAACCCTTGGGGGCGGTCACCGAAACCCGTCAAATTGCTCGGGGCGATCTCCACAACCTAATTGGAGAACCCGATGCTTGCCCGGAGCTTTACACCACAATGTTTGAGCTCCGAACACCAAGGTTGGGGCTATATGCCCAACGACACCACGAAGCTTCACCACAATGGAATATGGCTTCGAGGTGACCACAACCGTCTAGGGTGCCCAAGCACCCAAGAGGAACAAGCTCAAGGGTACCAAGCACCCAAGAGTAATAAGCTTCTCAACTTCACTTCCACGTATCACCATGGAGAACTCAAACCGATGCACCAAATGCAATGGCAAGGGCACACGGAGTGCCCAAGTACTTCTCTCCCAAATCCCACCAAAGCAACTAATGCTAGGGAGGGAAATGAGAGGAAGAACAAGAAGGAGAACACCAAGAACTCCAAGATCAAGATCTAAGGGGTTCCCCTCACCTAGAGGAGAAAGTGATTGGTGGAAATGTGGATCTAGATCTCCTCTCTCTTTTCCCCCCAAAACTAGCAAGAATCCATGGAGGGATTGAGAGATAGCAAGCTCTAAGAAGGTCAACAATGGGGGAAGAACACGAGCTCAAAGGATAAGGTTCATTGGGGAAGAAGAGCCCCTTTTATAGGTGGGGAAAAATCCAACCGTTATGCTCACAGTCCGCACAGAGCGGTACTACCGCTCCAGGAGCAGTACTACCGCTAGGGCATTAGTACCCCTTAGAAAAACAACAGCGAGGAGGCAAAAAGGCCAGAAAAATCGTCGGAGCGGTAGTACCGCTTGACCTCACGGTACTACCGCTAGGGGTAGCGGTAGTACTGCTAAGGGTAGCGGTACTACTGCTTGCGAGCGGTACTAAAAAATTACATCCGTGCCTACCACCGCTGGACTTGTGACGAGTTTTTGGTCCCGAGCGGAAGTAGCCACGGAAGTAGCCGCGGTAGTACTGCTCCAAGCGGTAGTACCGCTCCCGAAAGCGGTAGTACCTCTTCCGAAAGCGGTAGTAAAAAATTACTTCCGCTCCTACCCGCGGTAGTACCGCTGCAGCCTTTTCAGTACACCAAAACGACAATAACTTTTGCATACGGACTCCGAATTCGATGAAACCAAGTTTGTTGGAAAGCTAGCGACAAGGGCTAACACAATCTTGATAGAAAAACCAATAAGAAGCAAATTAGAAAAGGCCCATAAGAAAATGGTGAGAACCCTTCCTCGGATAAGACCGGTAAAACACCCAACACCGAAAACATCATAGAAGACACATGTGAACTCCGTTTTCGATGAACTCAAGCTTGCCATCAAGATGACCATAAGTTCTAAGACTCGCAAAGAGAACCAAACAAGAACCAAGAAACATGATGCAAGGATGCAATGGTTTGAGCTCTCTACTAACGATACGACCAAGCTACCAACTTGAGAGCCCCCCTTGATAGTACGGCAAACGATCATATAATCCGGTCTCCCAACTACCACCACGAGACCGGTAAAATAGAAAACCTATCAAGGTCAAACCTTTGCTTTGCACAAAGTCCACTTGAACTAGATGTAGACGATCTTGACTTCCTCAAGTTGGACCACCTTTCTTGATTGCGTTGTCTCGGTGAAGACAAGTAGATTGCTCCCCCATACTCCACTATGGGTGAGCCACTCCTCGGCATATCTTCACAAGTCCATTGTCACCACAATGGACGGCAAGCTTCAAGCACTTGATCTCTTCGTGATGCTCCACTTGAACTTGCACACCGCAACCTAACCCCACAAAGAACTCTCACGAAGACCATGGGTTAGTACACAAAGCGTGATTGACAATGCTTACCATACCATAGGATTGCTTGATCCCTCTCGGTACATCTTCTACGCTTTGTGTGTTGATCAACTTGATTCACTCCTTCACTTAGTCTTGATCAACCTTGAATCTTTCCAACTCTTCATTTGGATGATGTCTTGAAGGTAAACATGAATGATAACACACTCTTCTTCTTCAAGACATGCTTGCAATAAGCTCAACACTCACAAGACCAATCTTTGGATAATTCCTTAATAGCACCTTGGTCATCACAAACTCTCCTTGAAACCAACAAATGAACTCCAAGAAAAGCCTATGGACAAACCCTTCAAATATAACTCAAGGAAACCATTAGTACATAGAGATTGTCATCAATTACCAAAACCAAACATGGGGGCACCGCATGTTCTTTCAAAAGGGTCAACAACCTGACTGAAACTGGGAGGCTGAGTTCTCTGAAAATCTGATAGCTTGGTGTGATGACCGTTTTGATTTCCATTTTGACCAACCATAGCTTGAACACTTTTTAATATCTCAAGCAGATCATTACTTCTTCTTTCCTCAAACATACGCAAAATTTTCTCACTGGTAGGCGGATTTGGCGGTGGAGGCGGTGGTATGTACGACTCGGGGGAGTGTCCTGCCTGTCGGGCGGAACGATGAACAGGAACATCCTCGTGAGCGCTGCTACTATTGCCTCACCGCGTCATCCTATTATGGATTTTTCCAAGACAACTCAACCGAGATGAGAAACATTCAAAAGAAATAATTGGGGAAAAGCCAGCGACAAAACTCGAGGGAAAATAAAATTGCGAAGAATGACAGCGAGTAAAAGAAATACAACTTCAGCATAATTATACAGGGACTCATACATGAAAAGTAATTAACATGCCCAGTTCCACTACTCTCATACATGAAACGAAACATCATGACTCGTACAACTACATTCGTACATCAGTCTGACAACTGTGAATACTCTGGAGCTCTACTGCTCTGCGGGTGCTGCGGGGTCCTCCCCTGATGTGGACTCGGATCCTGAACTCACGGGGTTAACTGAAATCTCGGGGTCAAAGGTAACACGGCGACGCTGCCTCGGAGGCTCTCCTTCCAAGGCGGAAGTAGGGTGGGGCATAGGGGCTACAGGGGTAGTGAGAAGTGATATCCACTCAGCAGGGGCACTAAGAGAAGTTATGGTCGAGACGCCCGAGCTACTGGGAGGGGTTACTGGTGAAATAGGGGAAATGGAACTGGCGGGGACGTAAGGGGTAAATCCCACGGAGGCGGGAATGGTGACAGACCTAGTAGTGGCTAAAGCAATACGAGTGTTAGTTAACTCGCGGGCCAGCTCGTGGATCATGAGATAGCTAGCAGTAATTTAACGGGAAAGGTGGCTAGCAACACTATCAGACTCCGGATCAATCTCAGGGAAATGAACACGACCGTTGTCGTGCAGAGAAAAATAGTATTGGAAACCTGGGTGGTTCTGCATGCGGACCTCGTTGTGACGAAGCTCAACAAGGATCTCGAATGCAGCAAATTGGACGGCCTGCGAAGCGGTAGAAGCATAACCGCTCCGAGAGGTACGAGTGTAAGAGCTAGGGTAAGAACTGACGCGCAGAGTCACCACTGCCTGATACTCATATATTGAGTCTGCAAGACGCTCCCGATACACACGATAAAATGGGTCGTCTCCAAGACGGTACAGCCGACGGCACATGTTACAAAGGAGGTGCGGTGACGTGTACGGCATCTGCTGCAACTGGCACGGATACTGCACTAGAGCCATCTACACTCACAACCATCATTAGGTTAGCATAAAAATAAGACAAGTATACGTAAAGCAATAACCATCTATACAGACTATTGGCACTCAACCTAAACGTGTATCTGGCGTTTAGTTAGCACGTCTTAGTCTAACGTGTCCTACAGTCAGCGCGGCTCTGATACCAAGCGTTGTGGCACCCCGGATCAGAGCGATCAGTTTATCTTGCATTGCCAGCCCAGAGACCTTGTCTTCTGGCAACACACAACATCTTGGTACATAAAACAATCGCTTTATTGATACTAGCGGATCACAGTTTTACATTACAACGAGTAGCGAGGCCAAGCGGCACACACGGTGCGGCTGGACAATATGTACATTATTTAATGAACATAAAATGCCTCGGTCATAAAAACTACGCAGCAGCGGAACGACTTCGTAGCGGAACTCCATCTCACAAGGACACCGATGTGGACACGGTCTAGACTCGGACGGTACTCCTTTCCGGCGAAACTTTCCTGAAATCTGGCATGACACACCAGGTCAGTACATTGAATGTACTTGCAAGCTTACAGCCAAAAAAATCATAATGACAAACAAGATCATGATAATTAATCAATTGTTAAAAATGTAGCACCATACGTGAACATACATACAAATAACATGTTGTGCTCATGCTCTTGTGAAAATAGACCCTCGGTCTGACTTACCCATAGTGATTTTTCTTAAACTATAAACTTGTTCATCTCAATAGGACATAATTTGTGATCTTTCCGGCGATCACAATCCTGACCATACTTGGTCTCAAATCATCTCGGTGGCTCTTCCACCATTGTTACAGTAAAAAAAAATCATAACTTAGTGAGCCAAATTTTATTATATGTTGACCCATGGTGTGACTTACTTTCGAGCGTGTCCGTGACCGTGGACTCGGCTATCGATAGATTAATTACACTCTACAGAGGTAGTGCACTGTACCCACACCACGGAACCCATGGCCTCGCTTTCCCATTCGGGTGGACTAACGACGTCCCGACAAAACTCTTCCATTGCCATGACACTCTCCCAGCCACTCCGACTCATTCCCCACTGGAATAGTCCTAGGTGGCCCTGTGCCTACCAAAGGCACACCGACCATCGTCGTGGCCAAACAGAAACTGTCCCAAACGGGGACTCGGTACCATAAACTTAACAACGGGCACACAAGGTTATGTCTGCTTACCGGGCCAGGATACCGCATGCCCGTAACCTTCCCTATTTGGAGGTACCGACAAGAGGCATGACAACGGACCGAATAAATACCTTCCAATAAAGGCAAATGTGGTTGCACTGGGAAAACTCGATTCAGTGGCACCATGACCCGGTTAACAATTTATTCATGTTGAGTTATTAACAGGTTCAACTTAAAGAAAATATATAACCGGTGTCATGAAATGCCATGAAATGCAACATACCAAATGCATTACAAAAAAATAACTGGGTCAACTTTACCTTACTAAATGTAAGCATCACAACTTCAATATTATTCTGGTTATGATTTACTTTCAATTAAAAGCAGAATATATTCTAACAAAATTTTACCATAGTTCTTATGAAATAAAAATAACTTCACATAGCTATTTATATGCATACCCATATTAGTTCTCCATGATCCAAACTTTCTTCTACTTATCTTAATAACTTAAACCAACTTCCAACTTTCTGTAAACTAAATAAATTAACTAAATACAGCAACCAACAGAAAGTATTTAAAAAAAATAATTCATGTGCATAAATTAAACCATTTATTCAAGTTGGAAAATCACAAATATTGAAATGGCACTATGAAAATGTTGCTGTGGCTTGCCTTAGTGCAAATTAGGTTCACAAGCCTCCTGGTGATCCTCAAGACAAGCTTCACCTTCTGAAAATAATTAAAAGTTCAAAAATAAAATATCAATAACCATTCAAAATTCACCAGAGAATCTACACAGCACCAATTAGTCTCATTTTTGGTGTGCTGCAAGATTTCTTTACAAAGAACACAATGCAAAAACAATCAACTCATTTGGACTTATGGTTAAAAAGTTATTGCAGTTTGAAGTGTTCTGAAATATATTTAAATTTGGAATTTAAATAAACAGACTGAAAGGACGTCGAAGGCATAAAGGCCCAGGGAGCCACCACTCGTACCGCTTCACGCGGGTACAGATGGGCTGACTAGCGGGCCCCGCTAGTCAGGTGAGGGGGAGAGAGGGAGAACAACAGGGGCGGGTGCGGCCTCGCCGGAGCGCACGCCGGCGACGCGAGCTCCTTGGCCAAGATGGGAAGGATAGATCGACAGAGGAGGTCGAGTTGCACCTGCCCGTATCCCTAGAGTGGCTAGGGGTGGTCGGACGGCGTCGGAAATGGCCTCGCAGGCGGAGGCAGAACGGGATGGTCGCCGGAGTTGAAGAAGACGACGAGCAACGGCGACTCCAGAAGCTCCAACTAGGTGGAACGGCACCACCAGAGAGTGGCGGAGGCTCTGGAAGGTTTGCCCTGGCCTGAGAGGGGTTGGAGATACCGCGACGACCCGAGGGGATTGCCGGCGAGCTCAAGCTCGGGGACGGCGGCCTGTGGCCTGCCCGGCCGGGCCACGAGGTTCTACGCAGTTGTGGTGTGTGTGGGAGAGTCCTATATATAGGCGAGCCGAGAGGGGGTTTCGGGGCTCCGCCGGCGACACCTGGACGCTGCGCCAGCGATGAATGGCGTCAGTGAGAGGGGGAGAAGGCGATGGGGTTCACGCAGGAGCTGTGGACGGACGGAGACGAGAACAGGGGCGCTGGAGTGGCGACGAGCACAGTGCGCACCGCACTGTTGCCTTGGCCGGACCGCGCCCGTGCTCGCTGCGGCGAGCTTCTGCGTCGGCGAGTGTCAGGGGGACACTGTAGAGGTCGAGACGATGATGGTGGCGCGGCTCGACAAGCTCTGGCAGGCGCGGAAGCAAGCACGCGCGAAACAGAGCGCTCGGCGGCATCCAGAGCACGCCGACAAGCAGCCTGGCATGGTGCACACGCGTGGTCACTGCGTGATTTTTGCCTACTGGCCAACTTGGTGCCAAAGATCATGTCTGGCGTGTTTTTCGTGGTAGATATGAGAATTACCCAGGTTTAGTTTGAGTCCAGACGCAGTAGAAGGAAATTCACACAGCTGGTAAGTTTCTGGACATAAACTTTAAGAGCTTACTGAGGTAAATTGGCTAAGAGTTGGAGGCTGTGCTTTGGAAGCTAGTCCTAAGTTACTAAGGTAAAGATGCACAAGGAGTTTGAGAAGAAATGGAGCAAGTAAAATGGTAGTTGCTGTAGAAACTACGATTTCTGTCAAGAATAGAAAAGAATTTCTGTAGCAAAAATATTCCAAAAAGTGGTGCAATATTTTTGCTCAGGAATGTGTCCTAGGGTCCAAAGAATATTTATGAATTTCCTCAGATTTTTGCGGGCCAGAAAAATTGGGGTTGCTTTGGAGTACAATGGGCTTAACTAGGGTTTTGGAGTGAAAATGAATATTTTTCAATAAAGAAAAATATTCCAATAATTACTTTAGGGTGAGCCAGAGGGAAAAGATGGTTTGAGCTGGATATGAGGCACTTGGGTGAAAGCCAAGGGTACCCAAGTGTTTAAGTCGATATGAAAAGATTCCAAAATCCCAAGGTTCAAAATATATTCAAATAAAACTCAGGCAAATAAAAGAGGGCAAAATATCAGGTTGTCAAAGAGATCTCTCAAGGCCCATGCATAGCCTTTTGTAGACTGAGATCGTAGTGTAGCCGTTAGACTGGTCAGCCGGCCAATTGAATTCGTCTGGGTCGTTAGGGTCTCACGGGACAGTGGAAATCTCTTGGCACAGATTGGCTACCTACATGTGGGCCATGCAGGAAAGCTCACCCTCGACATCAAGAGCCCAAGTGTTGTCCACGAAGGCCTGCTGGACCGTCCTGGTGTTCTTGGCCCTGGTACTCATGAGGGCCATCAGCGGCGGCGCGATCTCTCCCACCTTGAACACGTGCACCCATATGTCCTTCCAGAAGAGGACTCGTGCTTCGATACCCACCACGATCTTGATCATGCTATCAAAGATCACCAACACATCCTTATCCTTGGCCATCGATATGCCTTGCCAGGGCCGCGTTGCGTCCGTCCTACACAGCCACTCTCACCAAACTCGGAGTGCAAGGGCCTGACAGTGCAGGTTCTTAACACCAAGGCCTCCATAGCACGTTGGCCTGCAGATCGTGTCCCAAGCCACCAAGCACTGCCCTCCATTAACCTTTTCCTTGTCGGCCTAGAAGAACGCTCTCATGCATTTGTCAATCTCTTCCAAAACCCAGTCAGGCGCGTTGAGAATGAGAAGTTGGTGAATCAGACGAGCGGAGATCACGGTTCTGGCAAGGATCAACCGCCCCAAGCACTGGATGAGACCCCGCTGCCAAGGCAGGATGATCTTTCGGACCTGATCAAGGAAAGGCATCCAATCCGCGTGCTTCATTCGCTTGATGGCGAGGTTAATACCAAGGTACCGGCAGGGGAAGCTTCCCATCATGCACTGCAGCAGCCCCACCACTCTTTGCTCATCAATACCGTTGCCCTGATGAGGATTGCCTCAGATTTCCTATAGTTTAGAGTGAGGCCCGAGGCCCGCCGAAGACTCTGAGTGCCTTGCAGACTGCTATCAGGTCATGCACAGTCGGCCTAATGAATAGACACACCCGCCCTCAAAGCAATGCCTGAGGTGTCTCCCGGTTACCACCCTCACAGCTGGTCTGTGCCAAAGCCATGCACCGTCACTGACAAGGAAGACCCACATGGCAGCGACTCGCTCCGCTCTGCCCAAAGGCCTACTCGCACCAGCAGGCCCAGCTGGCACAACACTAGGTCGGAGTGGACCCAGTAGAGTTCAGCTCCACATCCCTACTTGTAGCCACACCGACGAGTGGATAGGCATCCGGTGGATCAAGGCAACGGCGGCGGCTACCCTAACCCTATTCCTCTTTCTTTTGTTCTTTATCTTGTACCCGCCATTCTAATCGAACCACTTTAATCGAGCTAGCGTGAGGAATTGATCGCCATTACCGCATACCACTGTATCCATCCTCTCACATCTGGTACCAGAGACCACTCCCGGCTCCTTCTCCTCCGTTGATCTGGCCCAATTCATCGAGACCAGATCCCTGCGCCAAGGGCGATCTCAACTAGCGGCCATGGATCCCTCCGTCCATTCCTTCCTGGAGCGTTTGGAGACCACTCTGATGGAGCATACCACCGCGATCTAGGCCTCCAACACTAAGGTTGACGACCTTGTGGCGTGGCGCCCCAATCTCGAGCGGTGCATTGCCGATCTATCTGAAGCGGTGGCGACCCTGCAGCTCGCGCCTCCGCCACCGTGCCCAGACGGGATGTCGATCCAGGCGCCTCCACCGAGCAATCCTCTGCCTGCGACGACCAGCACCAACATCGGGGCCGCGTCTGGTGTGGCACCACATATGCAAGGGCCCGCTGGCCACTATGTGTTCAACATCTCACAGGGCCGCCCGCGTCGTCCTTCCAGATGCCTCCACCGCTTGCGGCAAACGGTCAGTATGACGCCGCCTCATCACCCATATCTGTCTCACATTCGCACACGCGAGCCAGCTACTCAGCGGATTGGGGCAGACGCACCCATCCATCTAATTTCCGCAGTTCATGGCGACAATCCCAAGTCGTGGAAAACCCTCTGTGAGAAATACTTCTCCATGTTTGCCATTCTGCCATCATTATGGGTGCCAATGCCTGAACTCAATTTTTCGGGGTCAGCGTCCATCTGGTTGCAATCAATCTAGAAATACCTCGCGGAATTGACTGGGAATCATTTACCACCCTTCTATGTACACGTTTTGGCCACGATCGGCACCAAATATTGATCCGTCGGTTTTATAATGTATGACAAACAACAACGGTCGCGGATTACATTGAGCAGTTTGAGTCCATTATTAAACATCTCAGCTCTTATTTTGACATAATTCACCTATTGTATTTTCTCACTCATTCTGTCGAGGGGCTCCGGAAGGATATCCGAGCGGTGGTCTTGGTTCAGCGACCGCCGGACCTAGGCACTGCTTGCTCCTGGCGCTGCTACAACAAGAGGTGGCCGATGGTGCGACGTCCACCAACTATAGATCGCATGATGGTCCTGTGCGAGCAGGACTAGCACTTCCCCTGCCTCCACCACCAGCTCGTTTGGAGGCGGCGATCGCACCCATGACTGCAACGGACTGCCGTGCGAGCGGACACCTCCAAGGTTAAGGCTCTCCGGGACTATCGGCGCGCGTGGGGCATGTGCTTCAAGTGTGACGAGCGCTGGGGGCTGAGCATATCTGCCCCACCACCGTCCAGCTACATGTGGTCAAAGAAATGTTGGCGCTCCTTGGGGTTGATTCCACCTCCGACGATGAGGGGGATGTTCAGCAAGTTCATGCCATCTCTCAGCCCGCCCTCGACGGTGGAGTTTCACCCAAAGCTTTTCACCTTCTTGCCACCATGCAAGATCGGGAGGTGCTTATGTTGGTGGACAGTGGCATCTCGACTTCTTTCATCAAGAAGAAGCTTGCCGATCAGCTGACTAGTGCGGCTCCCCTACCGCGGCCTTCTCATGTCAAAGTGGATTATGGTGGCAAACTCCTCTGTACGGCATCAATCCCAGCCTGCTAGTGGTCGTCTCAAGGGCTCGATTTCATCACGGATGTGAAGATCTTGCCGTCGGGAGTATATGATGCTATACTCGGTATGGACTTGTTGGAGCAATACAGCCCGATGATGGTTGACTGTAAAAACAAGCATCTCCAAATTCCTACACATTGGGATCCGGCTAACCTATTTGGTCATGAGGCAAATTCCACCACTTGTCATGTGATCCACAGTGCGCAGCTGCATCGCCAGGGTTCCCTCATGCATATCTGCTTATTGTACCTGGTCAGTAAGGATCAGGATGATGCTCTAACGGAACCACGGGAGCTGCAACAAGTGCTGGCTGAATTTGAGGATGTCCTTGGTGAACCACAAGGGCTTACACAGCAGCGCGCATGCGACAACACAATTCCTCTAATGCCGGGGGCGCCACCAATCAATATTCGAGCATATCGGCACAAACATCAGCTTAAGTCCAAAATTGAGTGGCAAGTGCAAGAATTGTTGCAGTTCAGGGGTGATCCAACGCAACGAGAGCAGTTTTTCTTCACGAGTCATCCTAGTTAAAAAGAAGGACCGCACATGGAGGTTATGCAACGATTACAGGCACGTCAACACGATGATTCGAGTTAGTAAGTTCCCAGTGCCTATTATCGAAGAACTTCTGGATGAGTTGCATGGGGCTCAATGGTTCTCCAAGTTGGATTCACGTGCCAGGTACCATCAGATCGGCCTGGCCGAGGGCGAAGAGTACAAAAGGGCCTTCCAAACTCACTCGGGGCATCATGAATTCAAAGTCCTGTCATTTTGTCCTGGAAGGGCCCCGGGAACATTTAAGGGGGCTATGATGGATACCCTGCATCCCCTTCTGCACTATTGTGTGCTGGTTTTCTGTCACGACATTCTCGTCTTCAGAAAAACCCGTCAGGTCCTCAATTTGCTGTGGCGCGACCAATGGAGAATCAAGAAATCTAAGTGTGAATTTGGACAACATCGGTTGTCTTATTTGAGGCATGACATCAGCTGTCAAGGGGTGTCCACTGAACCTAGCAGGATCCAAGCAGTCGAGTCGTGGTAGACACCCAGTGATGCAAAGGAGGTGCGCAGATTTCTGGGATTGGCTGGGTATTACCCCAGGTTTGTGCGCGAGTTTGGCATCATAGCCCGACCCCTCGTCAACCTTATGAAGAAAGGAGTGTCTTTTATCTGGACCGGCAACACCAACCAAGCCTTTTTGCTCTTGAAACAACAGTTGATTTCAGCCCCAGCGTTAGCATTGCCTGGTTTCAGTAAGCAGTGTGCAATCGAGACGGATGCATGCGACAGATGCATTAGGGCAGTGCTGCAACAGGAAGGACATTCAATTGCATTCATGAGCAAGGGTCTTAGCCTGCGCTATCAAGGTCTCTTCACGTATGAAAAAGAGTACCTCACCATCATGGTGGATGTTGATAAGTGGCGACCTTACCTGCAGCACAGCGAGTTCATTATCTATATACGGATCAGAAGAGTCTCCAGCCACCTCGAAGAGCAACGTTTGACTATCCCATGGCAGCAACAAGCCTCTACCAACTTACTGTTGGGGAACGTTGCATGGAAAATAAAAAAATATACGCACGCGCAAGATCTATCCATGGAGATGCATAGCTACGAGAGGGGGAGAGCATCTTCATACCCTTGAAGATCGCTAAGCAGAAGCGTTTAATAAAGTGGTTGATGTAGTTGTACACCTTCATGATCTATCCCGATCAAGTACCGATTGTACGACACCTAATAGAGGCAAAGGTGTGGATGAGATGGTGGCTATCATTTCTGGCGAAGTAGACTTTGATGATCTTACTACGAACATGCCAAGACGCCGCGCCTTAGCACTCGCTAAGCCAACTCCGAGAGGTTATTAACCACACCGGAGCACGATCAACCTAAGAACGAGGGTCTATTTCCTGCAGACAAAAGAAGAACAAGCAAGAAACTAAGATTGCAATCTGGATATTGCGAATTTAAGAGGAAAGATTTATTGGTCAAGGAGGGGTTCTGTGATGCCTTGGTCTAGTCGTTCAACACAAACGAAGTACGTGAAGTTGCAGCTGTGGTGAACTTTAATGTAAACAAAACCCAAAGTCTAAACGATGCCATAATGGCCGTATATATGGAGGAGTATGGGGAATTTTGTGACCCCTTGGAGGAGGGGTCTGAAACCAACCCAAAATTTATTTCCCCACACATACGGACTCTAAAAACAACCTATACTAAAGTATTTCGATATTACATGGGCCTGGCCCAAAAATAAGCTGGCGCAACACCTATATTAAGCTATGGACGAATTTTATGAAAGGGAATCTTGAATATTTCGTCCATGTCCTTGTACGTCATCATGGTGGATCGAAAGTGCAGAAATCTCCACCAGAAACACCGTTCTTGTTCCCCTTGTGCATGCCCTCATCTCCATACTTGATCATGCTCCAATGTTCATCCTTCTTGTCCATGCTTGGCCCTTAATTTATAAGCAAAAGAAATGTATCCAATTTAGGCAGCACCCTATTCTCATGAATATTAGAATCATTACCAAGAAACGAAAGTACCTGGTAATTGAATTAGCGTGCGCGAGCTCTAGTAATCGGTCCAGTATATGCATCAGTAGGGGGTGTGGATGTAAGTTTGTTAGTGATGTCCTCACCATCCTCCCCTTCTTGAATTGAAGTCGTCTTCGACAGAAGCTCATCTTCCTCACCCAAGTAAGACTTCAAATCTGCAATGTTAAAAGTGGGACTAACCCCAATATCCGCAGGTAGCTCAATTTTATATGCAGTATCATTTATTTTCTTTAGCACCTTAAGAGGAACATCAGCACGTGGCATTAGATTTGACTTGCGCAAATCAAGAAACCTTTCCTTACGCAAATGTAACCTAACAAGATCTCCAGGTGCAAAGACAACACATTTTCTACCCATGTCTCCAGCCAGCTTATATTTAGCATTCATGCGCTCAATATTTTCCTTTATTAATTCAAGCAATTTTAATATCAATTCAACATGTTGTTTAGCATAAAAATTAACCTTCTCCGAATATGGAAGAGGCAATAAATCAATGGGTGCACGAGGTAAGAAACCATACACAAATTCAAAAGGGCACATCTTAGTAGTAGAATGCAGCGAACGATTATAAGCAAATTCAATAAGAGGCAAGCATTCTTCCCACATTTCTTGTTATTCTTCAAAACAACCCTAAGTATAGTAGAAAATGTTCTATTGACTACTTCAATTTGTCCATCAGTTTGGGGGTGGCATGTAGTACTAAAAAGTAGTTTAGTCCCCAACTTAGCCCATAAACATCTCCAAAAGTGGCTAAGAAACTTAGTATCACGATATGAAACAATAGTATTTGTCACACCATGCAAGCGAATAATTTCATGAAAGAATAGATCAACAACATTAGCAGCATCATCACTTTTATGACATGGTATAAAGTGTGCCATTTTCGAAAATCTATCCACAACAACAAATATGCTATCCCTCCCCTTCTTTGTTCAAGGTAAACCCAAAACAAAGTCCATAGATATATCTTCCCAAGGAACACAAGGTACAAGCAAAGGCATATATAAACCATGAGGATTGAGTCATGACTTAGCTTTTTGACATGTAGTGCAGAGCAACAAAACGCTCAACATCCCGTCTCATCTTTGCCAAAAGAAATGTGTAGAAAGTACATCCTCTGTCTTCTTCACACCAAAGTGTCCCATTAATCCTCCTCAATGCGCCTCCTGCAACAACAAAAGACGAATGGAGCTAGCTAGAACACAAATCCATCATTAATGACGAACTTGTGCCAAGTTCTTCCTTCTTTACAATTATGCAGTACATCTTTAAATTCAGTATCATCCACATATTAATCTTTGATGGTCTCTAAACCAAATATTTTATAGTCAAGTTGTGAAAGCATAGTATAACGACGAGACAATGCATCAGCAATAACATTTTCTTTACCCTTCTTGTGTTTAATGGCATAAGGGAAAGTCTCAATGAATTCAACCCATTTAGCATGTCTACGGTTTAGTTTAGCTTGACTTGTAATATGTTTCAGAGATTCATGTTCAGAATGTATAACAAATTCTTTGGGCCATAAATAAAGTTGCCATGTTTCCAAAGTCCGAACAAGAGCATATAATTCCTTATCATAAGTAGAATAATTTAGACTACGCCCACTCAATTTTTTAGAAAATTATGCAACAGGTTTACCATCTTGTAATAACACACCTCTTAATCCAATTCCACTAGCATCACATTCAAGCTCAAAAGTCTTATTAAAATTAGGAAGTTGGAGTAACGGAGCATGTGTCAACTTATCTTTCAATACTGTGAAGGGTTCTTCATGTGCAGTACCCCAAACAAAAGGCACATCCTTCTTTCTAAGCTCACTGAGAGGTGCAGCAATGGTGCCGAAATCTCTTACAAAATGCCTATAGAAACCAGCAAGTCCAAGAAAACTCCTCACTTGTGTGACCGTTTTAGGCTGCGGCCAACTCTCAATAGCTTCAATCTTGGCTTTATCAACTTCAATTCCCTATGGAGTAACAACATAGCCAAGAAAAGATACTCGGTCGGTGCAAAAAGTGCACTTCCCAAGGTTACCAAACAAGCATGCATCACGTCGAGCAATAAAAACAACACGTAAATGTTCCAAATGTTCCTCCAAAGATCTGCTATAAATCAGTATATCATCAAAGTAAACTACCACAAATCGTCCAATGAAAGCACGTAAAACTTCATTCATTAATCTCATGAAAGTACTAGGTGCATTAGTTAACCCAAAAGGCATGACGAACCACTCATATAATCCAAACTTAGTTTTAAATGTTGTTTTCCTTTCATCTCCCAATTTCATAGGAATTTGATGGTATCCACTACACAAATCAACTTTGGAGAAAATGATAGAGCCAATTAATTCATCAAGCATATCATCTAGCCTAGGAATAGGATGACGATAACAAATAGTAATATTATTAATGCCTCTACAATCAACACACATACGCGGTGCGCCATCCTTTTCTGGCACTAGAATAATAGGAACAACACAAGGACTAAGGGATTCGCGTACATAACCTTTATCGAGTAGCTCCTGTAATTGACGCATAATCTCCTTCATCTCCTCTGGATTGGTACAGTGTGGTGCACTGTTGGGTAGCGATGCACCGGGAATTAAGTCAATCTGATGCTCAATCCCTCGAATAGGTGGTAATCTCAGTGGCACGTCTTGTGGAAAGACGTCAGTGAACTCCTGCAAAATGTTAGTGATAGTAGGAGGCAAAGAGGAAGGCACGCCCTCGAATGAAAATAATGCCTCTTTGCACACAAAAGCATAGCAAACAGATTTGCTGAAATCTAGATCATCAATATCGGATTTGGTGGCAAGTAATCATCCGCTTTTTAATTTAATTTCAAATGCAACATGAGATGATGGTTTGTTATTTGGCTTTGTTTGTTGCTCAAATTATTTTGCCACAATCTGATTTTCACTCTTATTTTGCTCCTATTTTGCTTTACTAGCTCGATGAATATCATCTTTCAAAATTGAATCAGGAGTCATAGGAAGCAAAGTAATATGGTTATCCTTATGAACAAGATTATAAATTGTTTCTACCATGGTGTACGTAATTTTTATCAAATTGCCATGGTCTACCAAGTAATAAAGAACATGCTTGCATGGGTACCACATCATAATCAACATAATCAAAATATGTGGCTATACTAAAATGCACACGAACAGTACGTGTTACCTTAACCTTGCCGCTGTTGTTGAACCATTGGATGTAGTAAGGATGTGGATGTGGTCTTGTGGTGAGAGACAACTTCTCCACCATCTCCATGCTGGCCAAATTATTGCAGCTCCCTCCATCTACGATGACGCGAATAGAACGTTCCTTCACAACTCTCTTTATATGGAACAAATTGTGCCTATGGTTTTGCTCAGCATGTGTGACCTGCACACTCAAAACACGTTGAGAAACTCAACAGTCGTACCTGTCAGCGTTGTCAGCAACCATGTAATGCGTCTCTTGTTCAGAATCATCTCCACCTTGTTCTTCATGTGTAATAAGAGCCAAAGTCTCCTCATCATAGTCACTAGCGGACTCATGCACACCATCATCAGTAGCAATCATCAGACGATGCGATTTGCATTCCTGCGCAAAATGAACTCTTCCCATACAACGACGACAAATAATATCACTTGTGTGCCATGTTGATGCCATGGATGAAGAGGAGCTATGTGCAGGCCCGGTGGGTGTGCTCTTGGTAGATACTGGTGATTGTGCATGCTTTCTTATATCACGGCTGGAGGTGGGAACCGACGGAGGTGCCGGTGCAGTAGAATGTGTGGAAGTAGAAGATGCATGCGGTGTCCATGATGAAGGTCGACCTGCAGAAAAGTTAGCCCACGCCAATGTGTCTAGATCCTGCACTTCACTTCAGTTTTGCAAGTACGATGGAATAAATGAGTGATATAATTATATACCTTATACTCTAGAATGGTCTGAATCTCTCTATTTAAGACACCCATAAAACGTGCAAGCATAAGTTCATTATCCTCAACAATACCACATCTAATCATGCCGGTTTGTAATTCATGATAATATTCTTCTACAGAACTTTTTCATTGCCTTAAACGCTGCAATTTTTGTAGTAATTCATGTTGATAATATGGTGGAACCCAACGAGTACGCATAGCCATTTTCAAAGCAGCCCAAGTAGTTGGAATATTATCCGGATATAATCTACGATGTTCAGACCACCACACACAAGCAAAACTAGTGAAATCACGAAGAGCAGCAGCAACACGTATCTCCTCGGGATATTCTAAACATGTAAAACGTTGTTCGGTTTCTAACTCCCAAGTAAGATATATATTAGGAATATATCTACCATCAAATGGTGGAATATTCAACTTTAATTTAGGGAGATGGTCAAGATCTCGTACCTTAGGTGGTGGTGCGGCCCTACCATTGCGATGATATGCATGTGGATGACCTGGTGGTTGTGGTGCTGCTGGTTGCACATAGTTCTAATTTTGATCAACCTCATCCTCGTAATCTCCCGCGTAATCGTACTCCTCCTCAGCAGCAGCAGGAGCCACAGAAGTATCAACAGCAGCACTAGAAGTTTGGCCAGGCTCAAGAGGGACACGGCTCGCTCGGCGGAGGGCTGTTTCGCGACGTGAAGGTGGTGGTTGTTGTTGTTGTTGTTGTTGTTGTTGTTGTTGTTGTTGTTGTTGTTGTTGTTGTTGCAATGGTGCAACAGGTGGAGGTAGACGCACAAGCACTTCAGCGAATTCGGCAGCCAACTTGGTGTCAATTGGCTTCTCAATGTCATCCATCCTTGCTAGTGCGTTGCCAAAACTGATCATCATATCTTCTACCTGTTGACCCACCATCTCCTGGAATTTTTCATGGAGCTCCTTGTTCGTCATGTTCTCCCAGTCTAGCTCATCCGCTTGTGATCCTGGCATGGTTAGCAGCAAGAGAAACACACAATATGATCCTACAAACTACTAGGAAGTGGCGGTGGTGTTGTGGAAATTCACAAATCCGTCTAGCGGATCTCAGTTTCTTGCCAGTTCTTACCAAGCAGCAGTTGGAGATCGGCAACCGTTGTACTCAAACTTCTCAGAGCTTGGATAGAGCAATTACCAGGGAGAGTCAAACGCACGAAGTAGATATATGTGGAGCTGGAAAGGCTTATAATATGGTAGAAAAAAGGGTCAGCAATAATCAATTCAGAGATGCAAAGTTGAATAAACGCTCAACGACGGTACTATGCTGGTCCTAGGCTAGACCGTACTAGAGACGCGAGCCTGGTGTGTGTCTCAAAATGCTCCCAGACACCTAAAAACAGGATAGGGAAAAATATTTTTACCAGTCGATTTTTTTTTCGAGACCTACTCAGGCAAGGAAATAGGAATCCCAAACTAGATGGATCTCGAAAACAAACCTAATATGAAAAGAACTCGGATTGGTGGTGGATACATGGTGGTGGTATATGGCAGCGGTGGCGGTATATGGCAGCGATGGTAGGATATGGCAGCGGTGGTGGTATATGGCAGCAGCGATGAATATGGTGCAGTAGCGGCGTGACAAACTGTGATAGAACTCGAAACTCTAACGGACTAGACGCTAAGACCAGCAACAAGACACGACGATGCAACCGCAAATTAAACAAAGCAAAACCCTAAAAACATTATGCAAAGGCTCAGATTGGTTCGGATATGATGAACTAACCCTAAATTTTTTGTTTGGCTTTTTTGTGGACTGTAGGTATGAAGAACAAACTCGATCTAAACTATGAAAAACTGAAAAATCTCACCGAGCAACCTGGAAATCTGATACCGCTTGATAGAGGCAAAGGTGTACCATCTTTCGATGAGATGGTGGCTATCATTTCTAGCGGAGTAGACTTTGACGATCCGACTACGAACGTGCGAAGACGTCGCGCCTTAGCAATCGCTAAACCAACTCCGAGAGGTTATTGACCACGCCGGAGCATGATCAACCTGACCACAATGGTCTGTTTCCTGCAGGCACACGAAGAACAAATAAGAAATTAATATTGCAATCTGGATATTGCGAATTTAAGAGGAAAGCTTTATTGATCAAGGTGGGGTTCTGTGATTCCTTGGTCTGGTCGTTGAACACAAACGAAGTACGCGAAGCTGCAACTATGGCGAACTTTAATGTAAATAAAGCCCAAAGTCTAAATGATGCCCTAATGGCCGTATATATGGGGGAGTAGGGGGCAATTTTGTGACCCCTTGTAGGAGGGGTCTGAAACCAACCCAAACTCTATTTCCCCACACATACGGACTCTAAAATAGCCTATATTGAAGTATTTCGAAATTACATGGGACTGGCCCAAAAATAAAATGGTGCGGCACCTATATTAAGCTATGGATGAATTTTATGAAATGGTATCTTGGATATTTCGTCCATGTCCTTGTACGTCACCATGGTGGATCCAAAGTGCTGAAATCACCACCAGAAAGTCCATTATTGTTCCCCTTGCGCATGCGCTCATCTCCATGCTTGATCACGCTCCAATGTTCATCCTTCTTTTCCATGCTTGGCCCTTCATTTATAAGCAAAACAAATGTATCCAATTAGGCAACATCATATTCTCATGAACATTAGAATCATTACCAAGAAACGAAAGTACCTGGTAATTTAAATGGCATGTACGAGAGTACTCGGTCTAGTATATGTATCAGTAGGGGCTATGGATGTAACTTTGTTAGTCATGTCCTCATCAGCACCTTCGCGTTCAACACACGTTCAGTTTGATGACGTCCTCACCTTCTCGATCCAGCAAGATAGGCGAAGTAGTAGATGAGTTCCGGCATCACGATGGCATGGTGACGGTGGTGGTGAATCTATCCGTAGGGCTTCGCCAAGCACAACAGACGTGGACAGAGGAAGAACAAGGACTAGAGGGAGACAGGGCACCACACATGGCATGGGGATCGTGGTGTGTGTTGCCCCTCCCCTCCTCACACACACACACACACACACACACACACACACACACACACACACACACATATATATATATATATATAGGTGGAGGGGAGAGGATGCAACCCTAGGGTGCGCCCCAAGTGGCCGGCGGCTGCCGTAGGCGCCTGCCTAGCTGCGCTCCCCCTTCCATATATGAACATGCGGGGAAGGAAAGGGGGCTGGCTACTTTAGGGCGCCTCCCCCTTCCTTCCCTCCTTCCTTGGTGCGTGGGCAGGGGAGGTGATACGTCTCCAACGTATCTATAATTTTTTATTGATCCATTCTATTATATTATCTGTTTTGGATGTTGTATATGCATTAGTATGCTATTTTATATTCTTTTTGTGACTAACCTATTAACCTAGGGCCCAGTGCCAGTTTATGTTTTTTCCTTGTTTTGTAGTTTCGCAGAAAATGAATGTCAAACGGAGTCCAAACGAAATGAAACTTTACGATGATTTTTCTTGGACCAGAAGACACCCATGGGACTTGGAGTGCAAGTCAGAAGAGCCACGAGGCGGTGGCAAGGGTGGAGGGCGCGCCATAGGGGGTGGGCACGCCCCCTACCTTGCCCACCCCACGTAACTCCACCGACCTGCTTCTTCGTCCTATAAATTCACAAATATTCCGAAACCCTCAAAACCACCAACGAAAACACTTTTCCGCCGCCGCAACCTTCTGTTTTCATGAGATCCCATCTTGGGGACTTTTCCAGCATCCTGTCGAAGGGGGATTCGATCACGAAGGGCATCTACATCAACTCTATTGCCCTTCCGATGGAGCGCGAGTAGTTTACCACAGACCTATGACTCCATAGCTAGTAGCTAGATGGCTTCTTCTCTCTCTTTGCCTATCGATACCGTGTTCTCCTCGATGTTCGTGGAGATCTATCCAATGTAATCTTCTTTTGCGGTGTGTTTGTCGAGATCCGGTGAATTGTGGATTTATGATCGGCTTATCTATGAATATTCTTTGAACCTTCTCTGAATTCTTATATGCATGATATGATATCTTTGTATTTCTCTTCGCATTATCGGTTTGGATTTGGCCAACTAGATTGGTTTATCTTGCAATGGGAGAAGTGCTTGGATTTGGGTTCAATCTTGCGGGGTCCTCACCCAGTGACGAAGTAGAGGTAGCGAGGCACGTATTGTATTGTTGCCATCTAGGATAAAAAGATGGGGTTTACATCATATTGCTAGAGTTTATTCCTCTACATCATGTCATCTTACTTAATGTGTTACTCTGTTCTTTATGAACTTAGTACTCTAGATGCACGCAGGAGTCCGTCGATGTGCATAGTAATAGTAGTAGATGCAGGCAGGAGTCGGTCTACTTAATACGTGTGTGATGCCTATGTTACATAATCATTGCCTTGCATATCGTCATAACTTTTCCCTTTTCTATCAATTGCTCGACAGTAATTTGTTGACCCACCATATTATTTGCCTTCATGAGAAAAGCCTCTAGTGAAACCTATGGCCCCCGGGTCTATTTTTCATCATATTAGTTTCCAATCTACTATTTTGCAATCTTTCACTTTAAGTTCTATAAATTAAAAACCCAAAAATATTTTATATTTTGTTTATTTCTATTTATCTATCTTTATCAGATCTCACTTTTGTAAGTGACCGTGAAGGGATTGATAACCCCTTTATTGCGTTGGGTGCAAGTGTTTGATTGTTTGTGAAGGTATTGGTGATTTGCGCGTTCTTCTCCTACTGGATTGATACCTTGGTTCTTAACTGAGGGAAATGTGTATCTCTACTTTGTTGCATCACCCTTTCCTCTTCAAGGCAAAAACCAACGCAAGCTCAAGAAGTAGCAGGAAAAAAAATTGGCGTCATTGCCAGGGAGATCTACGCCAAGTCAAGATCTACATCAAGCCTACCAAGTACCCATCATAATCTCTCATCTATTGCATTACATTATTCGCCATTCGCCTCTCATTTTCATCTCCCCCACTTCTAAAACATTTTCAGAAAAACACAAAAATATTTGTCTTCTTTCCATTTGCCTTTATGTCTTAGGGCCAGTTCTTTTGCTGGCTTCTAGAATAAGCTAAAATAAGCTGCCCCCTACCCAGCTTATTCTAGAAGCCCAAACCAAATTATTTTTTTAGAAGCCTAGTAGTTAAGACTTCACTAGTAGTCTTCTAAAAGAAGAAAATAACTTTGGCTTCTAGAATAAGCTGGGTTGGGGGCAGCTTATTCTGGAAGCCCAAAAAAGCTAGCAAAAGACCTGGCCCTTAGTTGGAATGCTTGCTCGTTTTCTTGGTACAATTGAGTTTATTGGAATTCAGAAGCAAAGAGAGTTATGGATCCACATACACTTGCTAATATTATTAAAAGATCCAATTATGATGAACCAATTGCTAGTGAGTTGAGTGCACCAGATTATCTTTATGAGGTTTTTCTTGAAATTCGTGAATCTAAAAATTGTGATGAAGTGTTGAAAGAAGAAATTTATGAAGTGATTCACTATAGCTCCTAGAATGAAAAGCATGATTTCAATGATGTTATTATAAATTCTATTAATGTCAATTGTGCTAATTATATGCAAAACCCTAAGCTTGGGGATGCTAATTTTGCTATGTCTACTACTTGTTGCAATAATCATGATTGGGGTGATTCTTTTTATGATCTTGAAAATTTATTTAAACCCCATGATGAGATTGATAATAATGGTTCCCATAATATTGAAAGTGGGTTTGAGAGAATGTCAACTTTTAATCCCACTACTTTGGAGATTGATGAATCTTATGATTTTTTTATAAAAGTGAGCTGGGAGAAGCAATGACTTTGTTCTATGTTAATCCCACTATTTCGAATGAGTGTCAACTTTGCATACA
Organism: Secale cereale; assembly: GCA_902687465.1. Lineage (NCBI taxonomy): Eukaryota > Viridiplantae > Streptophyta > Magnoliopsida > Poales > Poaceae > Secale > Secale cereale. Next base: position 289,410,814 of record LR738709.1, read on the forward strand.
TATGGATCATGTAGAGAATATTTTGTGATTGCTATATTGTTGAATTTGAATATGATCCTACATGCAATTATTATGAGAGGGGAAAATATGGTTGTAGAAATCTTCATGTTACTAAATTACCTCTCGTCATGTTGAGGTTGCTATTGTTTCTTCCTTCTTCCTTGCATATGCTAGATATTTCTTGTCTTTATAATTTGTTTGCTTATAAAATGCCTATGCATGGGAAGTATGTTAGACTTATATGTGGTTGTTGCATGTTATATGATGCTCTATTTGTGCTTCAATTCTTGTCTTTCATGTGAGCATCATTGAATTATCAATGCGTAGCTAAAAGGCTTTAAAGAAAAGCACTTGTTGGGAGACAACCCAATACTTTTTCTTTCTGTTCTTGAATAAATTTTTCATCTAGCCTCTTGTTAGATTTGTTTTTGAGTTTTAATTTAGTGTTTGTGCCAAGAAAACCTTTGGGATGATTTGGAAGATAGTAGATTGGTTTTGTAGAAAAATAGAAACTTTTGCGTCCAGTATCATAATTGTTTCTGCTTCTTGGAGCGTGATAAGTTCTTGAATTTTTGACAAGTTTCTGTTCTAAAAATTGTCCATATTGTCCTAATTGTTTAGAATTTTTAGAGTTGCAGAAGTTTTACATCAATTCACATCGTTACAGACTGTTCTGTTTTTGACAGATTATGCTTTCTTTGTGTTGTTTGCTTATTTTGATGCATCTATGGCTAGTATCAGGGGGGTATGAACAATGGAAAAGTTGGAAAACATTAGATATTAAATGAATATAAAATAATAATGAGATCACAATAGTACCTACAAGTAAGGATTGAGTTTGTTTTACTAACAGATCTCACGAGTTTTCTGTTGAGTTTTATGTTGTGCAGTTTTCAAGTTTTGAGTAAAGTTTCGATGGACAATGGAATAAGGAGTGGTAAGAGCCTAAGCTTGGGGATGCCCAAGGCACCCCAAGGTAATATTCAAGGACAACCAAGAGCCTAAGCTTGGGGATGCCCCGGATAGCATCCCCTCTTTCGTCTTCATCTATCGGTAACTTTACTTGAGGATATATTTTTATTCACCACAAGATATGTGTTTTGCTTCGAGCGTCGTGTATGATATGAGTCTTTGATTTTACGTTTGCCACAATCATCCTTGCTGTACAAACCTTTTGAGCGGGACACGCATGAATCGTGATTTATTAGAATACTCTATGTGCTTCACTTATATCTTTTGGGCTAGGCAATTTTGCTCTAGTGCTTCACTTATATCTTTTTAGAGCACGGCGGTGGCTTTATTTTATAGAAATAGCTGAACTCTCATGCTTCACTTATATTATTTTGAGAGTCTCTAAACAGCATGGCAATTTTCTTAGGTTGTGAATTCAGTCCTAATATGTTGGGCATCCAAGGGAGGTATAATAAAAACTTTCATATGGAGCATTGAATACTATGAGAAGTTTGATTCCTTATGATTGTTTTGAGATATGAAGATGGTAATATTAGAGTCATGCTAGTAGTAAATTGTGGAGTCAAAGAAATAATTGTGTTATGGTTTGAGATTCCCGTAGCATGCACGTATGGTCTCCTAACTATGTAACCAAATTGAAGCACATTGTGTCTTGATTGTTTACCTTTGCGTGAAAGTCGGGAGCGCACGATGGTTAACTCCTACCAACCTATACCCTAGGAGCATGCATAGTAGTACTTTGCTTTGAGAGCTAATAAACTTTTTGCAATAAGTATGTGAGTTCTTTATAACTAATGTTGAGTCCATGGATTATACGCACTCTCACCCTTCCACCATTGCTAGCCACTCTAGTACCGCGCAACTTTTGCCAGTGCATCAAACCCACCATTTACCCTTCCTCAAAATAGCCACCATACCTACCTATTGTGGCATTTTCATAGCCATTCCGAGATATATTGCCATGTAACTCCACCGTTCCATTTATTATGGCACGTACCATCATTGTCATATTGCTTTGCATGACCATAAGATAACTAGCATGATGTTTTCATGGCTTGTCCGTTTTTATGTCATTTCTACGCTAGATCATTGCACATCTTGGTACACCATCAGAGACATTCATACAGAGTCATATTATTGTTCTAGTATCATGTTGTAATATCGAGCTGTAAATAAATAGAAGTGTGATGATCATCATTATTAGAACATTGTCCCATGTAAGGTTATGAATAAAAGAAGCCAAAGAGTCTCCAAAATAAAGAGACCAAAGAGTCTCCAAAAAAGAAGAGAAAAGGGTCTCCAAAACAAAAGAGGGGATCCTAAAAAAGAAAAAGAAAAAGAATGAGAGAAAAAGAGAGAAGGGACAATGTTACTATCCTTTTCCACACTTGTGCTTCGAAGCAGCACCATGTTCTTCAACATAGAGGATCTCCTATTTTGTCACTTTCATATATTACTAGTGGGAAATTTTCATTATAGAACTTGGCTTGTATATTCCAACGATGGGCTTCCTCAAATGCCCTAGATCTTCATGAGCAAGCAAGTTGATGTACACCACTAGTTTTCTTTTGAGCTTTCATACACTTATAGCTCTAGTGCATCTGTTACATGGCAATCCCTACTCACTCACCTTGATATCGATTGATGGACATCTCCATAGTCCATTGATTTTCCTAGTTGATGTGAGACTTTCTCCCTACTTTTGTGTATTACCACCTTATATTCCACCCGTAGTGATATGTCCATGGCTCACGCTCGTGTATTGCGTGAAGAGTTGAAAAGGCTGAAGCGCGTTAAAAAGTGTGAAACAATTGCTTGGCTGAAACGGGGGTGGACATGATTTATACTTTGTGTTGAGAAGAGGGAGCATAACAAGACTATATGATTTTGTAGGGATAACTTTCTTTAGCCATGTTATTTTTGAAACTTAATGATTTGCTTTCTAGTATGTTCGAATTATTATTGTTTTTATGCCAATATAATATATTTTTGTAAATCTTATGGATCTGAATATTCATGCCACAATAAAGAAAATTACATGGATAAATATGTTAGGTAGCATTCCACATCAAAAAATTTGTTTTTATCATTTACCTACTCAAGGATGAGCAAGAATTAAGCTTAGGGATGCTTGATATGTCTCCAACGTATCTATAATTTTTGATTGTTACATGCTATTATATTATCTATTTTGGATGTTTTATATGCATTAATATTTTATTTTATCTTATTTTTGGCACTACCTATTAACCTAGGGCCGAGTGCTAGTTTATGTTTTTTCCTTGTTTTTAAGTTTCGTAGAAAAGGAATATCAAACGGAGTACATCCGGAATGAAACTTTACGATGATTTTTCTTGGACCGAAGGCTCCCAGGGGACTTGGAGTGCAAGTCAGAAGAGCCACGAGGCGGCGGCAAGGGTGGAGGGCGCGCCCTAGGGGGGTAGGCGTGCCCCCCTACCTTGTGGGCCCCCCGTGACTCCACCGACCTACTTCTTCATCCTATAAAAATTCATAAATATTCCGAAACCCTCAGAAGCATCCACGAAAACACTTTTCCACCGCTACAATCTTCTATTCCCATGAGATCCCATACTGGGGCCTTTTTCGGCATCTGTCAGAGGGGGGGTCCATCACGGAGGGCATATACATCAAGTCTATTGCCCTTCCGATGAAGCATGAGTACTTTACCACAGACCTACGGGTCCATTGCTAGTCGCTAGATGGCTTATTCTCTCTTTGATTATCAATACCATGTTCTCATCGATGTTCTTAGAGATCTATCCGATGTAATCTTCTTTTGCGGTGTGTTTGTCGAGATCCAGTGAATTGTGGATTTATGATCAACTTATCTATAATATGATTTGAATCTTCTCTGAATTCTTATATGCATGATTTGATATCTTTGTATTTCTCTTCGAATTATCGGTTTGGTTTGGCCAACTAGATTGGTTTTTCTTGCAATGGGAGAAATGCTTGGCTTTGGATTCAATCTTGCGATGTCCACACCCAGTGACAAAGTAGGGTGTGACGCCCGAGACCGACGTCCCAGAAGATACCAGAAGATTCCAGAAGATTCCAGAAGATTCCAGATGTTCCGGGTTGCCCGTGTGTTTCAGTTCTGCTTGTGTTATTTATTTTTTTGCATTGCATCATGTCATCATGCCATCATGTCATATTTTATTTTTGCATCTCAACCTAATAAATCGTGTGGACCTTCGGTTCATTTAAATCGAGGGAAGATGTCTTCTCTTTATAACATATAAAAGTCTCTCATTATTTTAGGGAGCTATATAATAATTATTCCATTGCTTCGGAATCACCATAACACACTTGCATATTTTCCCCATGTCTTTTCACTTCGAGTTTCTCCATCTAAACCCTTGCCAATAATTCTTTTCAGTGTTTCGAGGTCCTTCCAAAAACCTCCTTCTATTTTATTTAAATCCCTGACATTTTTGTGAATCCAGGGATTTTTACCCCTTGCCCTAAGACTTTTCCTAACTCCCTCCTCTTTTCTTTCTTCTCTTTTATTTTCTGCTAAAGAAAATAAATAAGAAAACTCCTCCTCCAGTCAGGCCTTCTGGCCCATCTTCTCCTCCTCCCTCTGGGCTTCAGCCTCCTTTTTTTTCCTTCTCCTCCTGGCCCAACTCTCTTCCCTCCTCTCTTCGGCCCACTTTGGCCCAACCTGGCCCGCAGCCTCCCAACCCTAGCTACTTCGCTCTCTCCCTCTTTTTCCCAGCGCCGCCGCCGCACTCTTCTCGAACCCGCTCGTCCCTCTCGCGCAGTGCCCGACCCTCGAGGCCCCTGTTTCCTCACTCGCTCGCCCCGTTCCCCTTGGCCCCGTCCCTCCATGCCCGCGCCCTCGTCGGCCCTCCTTCCAGCGACGCGGTGTAGCTCCTCCCGTGCCAGAGCGTCGCGCGAGCCCGCGCCCGGCCTCCTCCTCGTCCTCGAGGCCGGTCACCGCGGCCCCTCCTCCGTCCAGCGCCTTCTCCCTCCCGCGCCAGGGGACGAGCCCCGTGCGTCCGCCCTGTCGGCCAGGGCCTCGCCCGGTGCGCCCGACCTCGTTCCCGAGCTTCGCGGCTTCATCCCTCCAGCGCCGCGGCCGGAACCCGCCAGGTCGCCGCGGGAATCCAGCTTCGACCCCATCCAGCGGCCCGTCCTCAGGCAGCAGCGCCGCAGGCCCCTCCCTCCGTCCTCGAGGCCGCCCCGCGCCGCGACCTTCAGCGCCAGATCGCCGTGGCGCCCAGCCACTGCTCCGAACCCCAGCCTCCCTCCGTCGCCAAGGTCGGCGCCGCTTCGTTTCCGGCGTCCGGGCCTCTGCCTCGGGTAGCAGCTCGCCTCGCACGTCGTGGCCTCTCCAGCGTCTCCAGGACCGCCGGCCGGATCCTCCGCGCCGGGCCGTGACCTGCTGCCTCCTTCCTTTGTCGCTGCTGTCCCGTGCTGCTGTGACAGTGACCGTGCCCTTTTTGTTGTTTTTGTTACTGCTGTTGTTTCGCCAAGTGTTCCTTAAGGTGTGACCAAGACAGGCAAGATCGACGCAAGAACCGAACGTCTACGACACATGAACATGTACCACTACCTCCACTACCGTCGCCGGAAGCGCCAAGTACCACGACGGACACCGAGTACCTCTACATGACCCGACAAGTACCCCTACGACCAAGTATTTCTACTTCCACTACCATCGCAAACGAGAACCCCAAGTACCACGACACGAGCTCCGTGAACGTCTACCGTCGCCCCGAGTACCACTACCGTCGCCCGAGTACAACTACCGCTACGAGAACGACTACCTTCGGTGAAGAAATGAGAACGTCTACTTCCTCTCCGAACGAAACATCTACTTCCACTACACCCCGAGAACGACTCCTTCCTCTACGATCTCGAACCGTCCCGAAACGAGTGTTTCGAAGGTATAACCCGAGACGACCCCGTGGATGACCCGTGTGATGCTTGTTGTGGTTGTATGAAATGTTTCCCGTGTGTGCTTCGTGCCCGTTCCACCTTTGTCATGTTCCTCGGTTGCCTCGTCACCGACTCGTGGGAACCCGGCAACGGGATCGCCCACCTTTCATCTCGTTTGACTCACCCACGCCATCTACCTTTTGCACCGGTCTCTCAACGAGAAACCGGAACCGAGATGTTGCCATGCTTCATTTTCGGATCGTTGTCGTGGCATCGTTTTCCCTTCCACCACGGTGACAATTGCTTCATATCACCTTCTTGTTAACCTTTTAATAATTGCATAAACTTGATCATGTCATCCGCATCATATTAACAACATTATATATATGTGTGAATTGTTGTTTGTTTATAATTATTAAACATGCTCATGGGGATTTTCCGGATATGTTGTTGTCATTTCCGGCCCCATTTAAAATGCCTAAATAGTGTAGTTTTATTATGCTTCACCTCTTGCCATGTTAAAACATTTAATCTTGTCTTGTAAATAACGAGAGTCAATTAAATAATTAATGTGGTGTTTCGTCAATATGCAACTCGTTGCATATTGAGCTCCACTTAACTTGTAGTATTTGTTTGTGCACTTGCCATGCCATGCATAATTAAACCGGACATGCATCATACTTGTTTGTGCATCGTATGCCATGTTTATGATGTGTGTGTTTACCGTGTTGTTTCTTTCTTTCCGGTTGCTTCTCTTGTTAGCTTCGGTTTCGTTCCGGAGTTGTGAGGATTCGCTCGTCTGTTGCTCCGTCTTCTTCGTGGATCAGTTCTTCTCCTTTGTGGAATCCCAGGCAAGATGACCGAACCCGGATACCATTACTATCTTTGCCTATTGCTAGAGTATCGCTCTATAGTTTTGCCTCGATGCCCATGTTTTCCTGTCAGCCTCCTACTTGTAACCAATTGCCATGTTTAACCAACCTACCTATGCAAACCGTTGCTTGGCTAAGTACGCTTCGCTCAGCCCCTCTTATAGCATTGTTAGTTGCAGGTGAAGACCGAAGATGCTTGCTTCATGTTGAAGTTTGGTTGGGTTATATCACACTATATAAATGCTTAAAATGAAATCATCTATATATTGGCAAGGGTGGAAGGCTAAGCCTTTTGCTTGGTGATTTGTTCCACTCATGCCGTTAGGAACCGTATAAACCGGTGTTACGTTCCTTGATTTTGCGTTCCTAACACGGTTGGGGTGTATGGGACCCCCTTGATAAACCGCTAAGTGCTAAGTCTTTTCCAGCAAATCCCAACATTGGTACTATTTGCCTAATAACAAACTAATAAAAAACTTGCATGTGGACTAGCTATCCCTTTTATTTTAATTCAACAACCCCGGGCCAGTGCTCCACATGAGTGTTGGTCCGAAACGGGGAGCCTGCGGGGCCACCTCGAGGAAACTCAAGGTCTGGTAAAAACTCATAGCTTCGCCCATCTGGTCGTGTCCTGAGACTAGATACGCGCGGCTACCTATCAGGGTGTCGACACGCCGGGAGGATTTGCTGGATTAGCCTTACCTTAGTTCGGTTTAACTCGAGCACGGGATTCCGAGAATACTCGGGTCTTCCCAACTATGGAGTTGCGACTCCGCGGATCGTGGGCTTGTAATGGGTCAAGTTGGAACACCCCTGCAGGGTTTGAACTTTCGAAAGCCGTGCCCGCGGTTATGTGGCAGATGGGAGCTTGATTATTCCGGTTGTAGATAACTTGACACAATGTTTCAATACACTACCAGCGTGTGTACCGTGACTGTCAATTTCCGAATAGGGATTCGGGAGTTGAACACGGTGGGGTTATGTTTGACCGGCTTTAGCTAGGATCACTTCGTGATCATCTTTCGACCGATGCTCTTCTCTTCTCGCTCTCTTTTACGTAAGTTAGTGCTAGTTGCTGCTGCAGACTCTTGTTGTTCCTTCACCTCATTTCTTTCACCAGCCTTGTTCCTCACCCAAGGCTTAAATAGTCTTGTTACCCGGGAACGGGATTGCAGAGTCCTCTGTGGCTCACAGTTACTTCACCACACTAGATGCAGGTTCAGCCGAGTTTGATGCAGGAGCTGGTTCAAGTACTTCATCGGGAGCTCGATGAAGAGTTTGACTGTTTGCTTGTGACGTTTTGATGTTCAGTAGTGGTTTCTACTAGGATTCGATCCTGACCTGTGGCTTTATGTTGTTTTGGTATCTTTCTTTTGGATCTTCGCCCGTAGTCGGGTTGTGATGTTTTGTATGATGTTTGCTTATGTAATGTATTGTGTGAAGTGGCGAGTGTAAGCCAACTATCTCCTTTTGCAATTTAATCCCTCTTTTACATGAGTCGTGCAAAGATACCAAACTTGAGATCATTCTAGGATGGACTTATGCCTTTAAGTCGTGCCTCGACACGTAGGAGGTATAACTCCATCCTGGGCATTACAAGTTGGTATTCAGAGCCTTCTCCGACCTAGAAGCCCCCACTGATTGATCGAATCGTTGACGGTCGAGTCTAGGCACACGCTGAAAACTTTTTGAGTCCTATATTATATCGGAGAGTAGGATTTCTTTGCTTCTCATCCCCTTTCTCTCTGGTGAGGACTCCTGACGATTACTCTTTTCTCTTCTAGTTTCAAAAATTGCACCAAATTTTTTTTTAGGATCCCGCGAGTATTCTGGGATTGTTTCGATGTTCTTGTGACAAGGATATTGTTCTCGATGCCTCCTGTTACCGAGGAGTTGAGCTTCGGGGTATCATTGTAACAAGCATATCGCGGCAGTACTAAATACTTAAGACGGCCGACATCGAAAATCTCTCCTATACGGCCAGTGGCAAGATAACCCCGACATCACCCAGTACTGGGGAGGTAGTTCGAGAGTATTGCCATAGCTTGTTATAGTGGATGCTTTTCGAAGGTCCGAGGTAAACAGTTTCCGAGAAAGACTGGTTATGTGTTGAAGGATGGATACACCTGGATGTAGGTTTAGAGTTGATTGCGCGGTGCTTCACGTGTATCCCCAACACCTGATTGCATAACTGGAAACTTTCGGAAATTAATAGGTGGGTTCATCAAGTAGTTCTAGGCATTCTTCCAACGGATGCTCGATATGAAGTTCGGGGTTCTACATTGAGTGAAGTGGTTTTATGGACTTGTTCTGATCGGGAGTTGCATCTTAAAGGGTCCTTGGCTATGCTGATCCGGGGATTGCAAAACCCTTTTGTAACACGTTCCATGAGCTTTCAGCACGAAGATGTCGAACGAAGCTTCTATCTTGTATTTGTTCTATCTGTTCCTTGTTCCTTTTTATTTTCAGTTTGCTCTCCAAGTGGCTTCTCGTCAAGTTGATGTTCCTGCGGAATTCATTAGTTCAATTCTCTGTTCGGATGATATTGTGAAGATGATGCTGCATATCTATCCTTTGTTCTTGTTTTGATTCTGGTATTCGAGTTGCTTCGATGTCAAGTGTTGATTCCATACCTTTCCTAATCGGTGTTCTCATATTTCTATGGGAGTGCTAATTCCTCTTGATCATCAAGATGGTCATGTTAATCCTTTTCAACCGGTGTGCCTTCTCTTCTAGTTACTCCATACGGACGTCGTTGAGAAATCTGACGATTTGTCTGTTTCATTCATCCCAAGTTGTCTTTGTTTTCCCCACCCTCCCACCCTTCTTCTTCTCGGAGCCAGAAATTCTCAGATGAAGTATACATTTTATTCATGTGCTATTTCTTCATTCATTTCCTTCAATGTTCTTATCCGGTGCATTATCGTGAAGATGCTCAAGAGCTTCAAGTTCATCATTCTTAATTCTAATATTCTGCCGGTGGTTGTAATTCAAGTTTTCGGTGTTGATCTTATCCTTTTCCTCTTTTCACAATGCTTTCTTATTCCGGTGGACCAATTAATCATTATCCTCTTGCTGTTCATATCCGGAGTGCTGAAGATTCGTGATTTCATTCTTAATCCTGTCAAGCTATTTTGAGATTGCTATCTTTCAAGCCTTTTAATTCAACCGGTGCAATATCTCTTAAGCAATCTTTCCAACGGTGATTTCTTTGAGTGGGCCCTAACCCACAGGTTTTTCCCAGGATCTTACCTGACTCTTCTATTTTTCTGGAGTTATACTCAAATTCTTTTCATGTGTGACGTAAGAATGATTTCCATCAGTCACATGCCTTCTCCAAGCTTGTTTCAATCATTTCCATCTTTAGCTCCACCTTCCTCTTGTCATTCGTCCGGAGTATCTCGAAATTCTTATGGCATTTCTCGTCTTCATTCTCAGCATTTGAAGACCGGAGAAGTGTTTCTCTTAAATTTTAACCCGTTCTCTTGATAAGTTGTGGTTCTAGCTTCATGCCATCCTCATTATTATTCCGATTGTGAGGAATTCTTTTCATACCCATCCGAAGCATTTCATGAATTCTTTTCTTTGTGTTCCTTCGAAGGCCATCATTTTAGAATATTTCTTCGTTCACAGTTTTCAACTTTGTCCTCCAAATATTCTTCATTGATGTCTCTTCGTCCGTCTCCATATTCTTATGGTGATTCTTTCAAGGTTACCCTTCCATTCTTATCGTTTTAATTCATTTGTTCTTTTCACAATCCTACCGGGGGTTCGTTGAAGTTTTACCCAAGCTTGTGCGGGATCTCTCTTTAATTCCTTACAACGAGAATAAGTAGTATGCCAAATCCTTTGGTTGTCATCAATTTAAATTGATGAAGGTTATGCATGACATAATTCTTATTCTTATACCTTCAAGGTGTTTTAATTCTTTTGTCTGGAGTTTGTTCATCATATCATATCCTTGGTTCCAAATTGTTCATCTTGTTTTCCGGAGCTTCAAGTTATTTCAATTATATCATTCCAAAGCTCCATCTAATTCGTCGCAGGCCTTGAATCTTATTCTTTTCATCTTTCACTTCTCATGCTTTCATTACCGGAGTTCTTCATGGTGGTTCATCTTCATTTAATTCATCCTCGAAGTTTTCATCAGATTCTTGTTGGAGCTCAAGCTTTCTTCATCATGCTTTCCAAGTTGTCGGGGGAAACTGTCCGCCACGAACACCTATGGGACCGGAGCCCCTTGTCTGTGCGGTACGAGGGCGGAGGGAGCACGAAGAGCAGATCGTAGCGAGCACGCGGGCAGTTTTACCCAGGTTCGGGCCGCGGTAGACGCGTAAAACCCTACTCCTGCTTGGTTGTGAATTAAGTTGGAGAGCTCGGGAGCTTGAAGAAGCAGCTACACCGAGCGTATGAGTGATCTAGGTTCCGAACCCCCTCCACGTTGTGCATGGGCCTCCTTTTATAGTGCAAGGGGTCACCGACAGGTGTCAACGTAGGAGAAAGGGGTAAAAACGTAAAAGAGGTGGTAGTTGTAACAGTGCGGGAACAGTGGAGCTACAGTGCGCGAACAGTGGTCTATACCTACTTTGACAGTGGGGGACAAGGGCATTTAATGCCCGTCGCCGTCGACCCCAAAAGCTCCCGCCCTTGCGTCTCCGTCTGCCACGACGATGGATCCACCACTGTGGAGTGCCACCGTGTCCCCCAGGCTGCACAGCCATCCGCCACGCGTCCCTGGACAGGCCCCAGGGCGACGCGTGGGCCGATGAGCTGGAGCGCGGGCACACAGCGCAACCTTCTCGGCAAGCACCTTGCCGGGGCCTTGATCTTGCCGGGCCCGGGAGCTTGCCGCTCCCCGGGCCCTTGCCGGGGCGCGTAAAGCGCCGAGGCATGTCTTCTAGTCTTCCTGCCAAGCTCCTCTTGCCAGGGCCTTGTGCTAGTGAGGTAGTCCTGAGCCTGGTACGGCCTTCCCGGCAAGCTCCACTTGCCGGGGTCTCGATCTTCTGTCTTGTATACTTTGTTTTTGAATGGTTTAATAAGGAGCAGAAAGGTCTCCGGCGAGCGTGTGGTACACCCTGCCGCGGGAAGCTGCAACTGCCCGTGCACAAGTTGGGGTACTGAGGTACCCCTACCTTAGTACACCGACAGGAGCCCCCGGGCCTGGGCCACACACGGTGCCCAGCGCTGTTGGGCCAGGCCCAAAACAGTGCACGGGCACACGCGGCCCACAACGTGCCGAATCCACTTCCGTATCCGCCGCATCCCCCCGTAACGGCACGCGTCGATTGCGGCGTCGTGGGATGGGACGTGCCCACGTTCCATCAATGAAAAGGGCGAAACGCCCCCCACTCCCCCATAAAAGCAGAGGAAGCAGGAGCGGTTCCCCTCCTTGCGCTTTCATTGCTTCTTCTTCTTCCTCCAGAGATCCCTTTGCGCTCCGCCTCCACACCTCCGCAGCCGTCGTCTGCATCTCCGGCGTCGCCAGGCTCTTCGTCCCCCTCCTTCCACCACGTCCGCCATGGCCCCGAAGACCGACAAGGCGAAAGCGGAGAAGGCCAAGAGGGAGAAGTCGGAGCAAGCGGCGAAGCTCGCCGCGTATCGGAAGCAGAATCTCGTCTTCCCGCCGAGGCTCGGCGCGCGGGAGCTCTGGAACAAGTACTACTTGTTCTGGGCCAAGGAAACCAAGGCGCATCCCCGCACTCAAGCTTATCCGGCCGCCGCCAAGGACAACTACCCCGGCGGGTACTACTTCTTCGCAGCCTTCTTTCACTGCGGTCTTTGCCCTCCTTTCTCTAATTTCTTCTGCGACGTCATGCACACCTACGGCCTCCACCTCCTTGACTTCACCCCCAACGCCATCCTCACCATGGCGGTTTTCGCACACATGTGCGAAAACTTCATAGGGATACAGCCCAATGTAGCGCTATTTAGGCACTTTTTCACTCCTAGAGCAGAGGCCGACGCCCCCCTCTCCGGAGGAATTTCTTGGGTTTTCCGTCTGAATAAGAAGGGATCCTACTTGCCGGGGGAGCTCCGCGGCAAGTGGGAGGAGTGGCGTGCGGAGTGGTGCTGGATTGTTGAGGACGAGCCGCAGCCCTTCACCGCGCCACGCACAACGCCCATCGTGCGCGGCAGGGATTGGAGCGAGCTGGACTAGGACGACGTCAAGCTCGACGTCGCCCTCATCCGGATTCTTCGTCTTCGGACCGCCAAGCTGTCCGTTGCAGAGGTAGGCGCAGATTTCCTCCGGCGCCGCATCGCCCCTCTCCAAGACAGGAAAAGGGCGGCCTGGGAGTACGGCGGCCCGGCGGATATAATGAGGCTGCGCCCCGGGCTCAACTTCAACTTCACGACGCTGGAGCTGAAGGGGATGGTCCGGGAACTCTTCAAGTACGACCCGGCACACCCTGAGTGGTTCAGGCCTCCCCGGGAAGTGGTGCCCCTCTGCAACAGCACAGTCCGGGACCGTCTCTGCGCGATGATGCCCGCGTGCGATTCGCACGGCGTGGACCGCACGTGGATTCCGCCCAAGCCCATCGACGTCCTCACCTTCTTCGACAACCTCGTGGAGGTGGCGAAGAACAAGAACGACCTCAAGGAGCACACACGGGACACCACCGAGCAGGAGCTTGCTTACATAGCTTCTCGGGCTGAAGAGGCCGCTGCAGCCGCAGCGGCAGGAGATTTTGGGTACACGCCTGATGAGGCGGAGGCTGCGGATGCGTCCAGCCAGGCGGAGGAGGCGGAGATCCGCAGACTGCTGCAGCTCCCTCCCGACGCGCTCGCCGGGGTCCCCTCTCTGAGGCACTCCGGGATCCACGGAATCGTGGCCGAGGCCGCGGCAATGGAGGGTGCCGCCGGAGGGAACAGAGGCGCCGCGAGGAGTGGAGGCGCCGGAGGGAGCGGAGGCGCCAAGGGAAAAGAGGCCGCAGCGCAGGGCGCTGGGCCCAGTGAGCCGGCCGGGGAGGAGGAGGAGGAGGAGGCCGAGGACTCCGGCGGATCTACGGAGCTCTACGCCGACGATCTCTCCTCGTCGGAGAGCTCCCCGCCCCCGGCAAGCCCAAGGCAGTCTCCACCGAAGCGTCTCCGCAAGACGGCGACGGGAGAGAGGGCGCAGGCGCCCCGGCAACAACCGGCTCGCCGGGCAGCCCCCCGGGGGAGCCAAGCTGCGCCGGGGGCGACCGGCGCACCAGTCACGGCGGAGGCGGCCCGCGCGTGGGCCACGACGGAAGCGTCCCGCAAGCAGGCGTCGAGCCGACAGGGGTCTTCTCGGAGCGGAGCAGCGGCTCCGCCCGCTCCCCGGGCTCCGGCTACCACAGGGGCTGGGTCTTCGCAGCCCCCAGCCCCCGGGATCGCCAAGCGCCCGAGGGAATCTTCATCTTCCACTCCTCGCGCCGACGCGCCCCCGGTGGAGTACGACTTCTCCGCCTTGAGCGAGGACGACGAGGAGGATCAGGAGTAAGGATCCAAGATCTTACACCTTCTTGAGTTTTGTCTTGATTATTGTTGATGCTGACTTTGTTTGTTGCTTTGATTTCAGGACCTTGGTTCAGCGCGTGGCGAAGAAAGCCAAGGCGCCTGTGGTCGAGGTCGCGGAAGGCTCGGCCACCGCGGCAACAGGGGACGTGCCGGAGCCAACCCTGCCGGACCCAAGCGCTGCTCCGAGGAGCAGCCCCCAGCGCAGCCCCCAGCGTAAGTCTGGGGTCCATCCTTCCGCTTGTCGGGATGCGCTTAGGGATTTTGTCTTCTTTCAACATCTTGATGTTTCTTGCCTTTTCTTGTGCAGAGGTGGAGCCACAGCGGCAGGAGCGCCCGGAGACCGTCCTTGAGGAGCCGCAGGCCCCGCCGTCCCCGCCAAGGCCGAACTCTTCGGCAAGGGAGAGTGCTCCGCCAAGGGCGGGTACTCCGCCAAGGGCGAGCAGCCCGGCGAGGGCGGCCACTCCGCCAAGGCAGAGCTCCCCGGCGAGGGAGCCCGCCGCTGAGGACGTCCGCCAAGGTATGTCTTGTAGTTTGTCTTCTTGGCTTCGTCTCTTTTTGGATATTTGCTTGAACTTCTTTTTCTTCTTTTTCTTTTTAGATCCTCCTCCTCCCGAGCCGATGGAGACGGAAGTCATCAACATCGAGGATGAGGAGGGCGCGCAGGGCGGCGGCGGCGACGTCCCTGTCGTCGAGGACGCGGCGAGAGCCGCCGAGCCGGCCGCGCAGGAGACCGCTCCGGCTGCGGACGCAGCGGCCGGGGAGGGGGACGGCGACCGCACCGCCGACCCGGAGGCGGCGGGAGCATCAAGTGCTGCGCCGGCCGCCGACCCCTCCGCCGACAAGGAGCAGGGCTACTACCTTGAGGCCCCCAACGGCGTCTTCATCCAGATGCCTTGGGGGTCTTCATCGCGAGCTCCCGCGGAGGGCGAGGCATTTGACGGGGAAGTCCTCGCCTCCGCGGGACTGAAGATCGTCGAGGCGCCCGGCGGGAGTGAAGGGCCCGAGGAGGAGAAGCTGCTCCACCAGCTCCTGGCCCTTTACCGGGCCGGGCAGGCGAAGCTCGCTTCCCGGGAAGCCCTTGCCGCCAAGGCCGCCGCGGAGATGGAGAAGCGCGCGGCGGAGCTCAGCGCCGCCAACCAGGCGGCCCTCCGCGAGGTGGCGGAGGAGCGCGAGCGGCTTGCCGGCGAATACCAGGAATGGGTGCTGGAGAAGGCTGAGGCTGAAGAGCAGCAGCGGCTCGCCGGGGTGGAGCTGTCCCGGCGAGAAGGAGAACTCGCCCAGCGGAAGGTCCAACTCGACTCCCATGAGGAGGACCTTGCCGCTTGCGAGGAGGCCCTTGGCGGGGAACTGAAGGAGGCGAAAGCCGCCGCGGTCGCCGCGGAGACCGCCAAGAAGGAGCTCGCCGCCAAGGTCGTGCAGCTGGAGAAGGCGCTGAAGGTGAGCGCGGAGAAGGTTGCCGCGCTCATCACGGAGCGTGAAAAGGACGCCCACACCAATTCAGAACTCCAGGTGCGTCTTTCTGAGAGGGGCGACGAGTTGAAGGCCGCCAAGGACTCCATCGAGGACTTGGAGTTGAAGGTCTCTACACTGAAGGATTCACTCGACGCTGCCCGGGCCCGGGAGACCAAGTTGAAGGAGGAGCTCCGCAAGGAGCGGACCCTAGTGGACAGCGCCAACAAAGCGGCCGAGCTCTTCCGCAAAACTGTTGAGGTATGGACCGAGGACTTAGTGTCTTGCGCGTCCAACATCGACCAGGAGTTGCTGGCGTTGAAGCTGGAGCACCTCATCTACTCCCCGGATCCGAACCTCCCACACAGCGCCAAGCTCAGCCTCTTCTTCAGGGGAATCGCGCCGGCCCTTGCTGATCTGCGGAATAAGATCCCCGCGCAACTGGCCGAGGAGACGCGCCTGCTCTGCGCGGGAACTCTGGAGCGCGTGCTGACGAAGATCGTGTACCGCAATCCGGGCATCAACCTCACCAACGTTCTTCGCAGCTTGCCGGCCGACGCGAACACGGAGGCTTTGAAGGAGCAGGTCGCCCACATCATTGCCAAGGTGGCCAAGATCTCCAGGAAGGAGGGCGACCGCGTAGATTAGGCCTCCATTATCTTTATCTTTTTTTGTTGCTGCACATGATGTCATGAACTCATTAGTCCATTGTGACAAGTTATCCTTTGTAAGATATTTATCTCATTTTGATCAATCAGTGCAATGTTATCTTCCTTGTCTTAATCCTTGACTTTGTATGTTTTTCACCCTACGCTCCCGGGAAGCTTGCCGGCAAGGGACCTTTGCCGCGAGCGCTGAGTGCTGGACTCTGAGCAGCCTGCTGGCCAAGGTCTTGCCGGCAAGCAACCTTGCCGCGGCTAGCCGCAACGCACTTAGCTTGCTGAGCGTACTCGGAAACGAAACAAGGGCGCGACACTTGTCGCAGCTCACTTAAATCGTTGAGCGAACTCGGAAACAAGATAAGGGTGCGGCGAGCTACGGGTAGGTTCCTCCGCGCACAGGTTTTCCATACGAAGTGTGATTGTTCAAGGAAGACAACTAAAATTTAAAATTTGAACTGGTCAAATTCTAACAACTTAGCTTTCATATATTGCTTGCTTCCCGGTAAGACTTCTCTTTCTTGAACAGCACTTGGTTCCTCCTCCACCTCCTTCCCCCCCGGCAAACTTGTGCGCGAGGAACGTTCCTTCTGCTTAAGAGGCAAGGAAAAAGGAGAGGGAAACAAGTATATGGCCTCTCGGCGCGCTAATGCTTACCGGATACTTGAGTGTTGCACCAAATGCCAAACAAAACATGCAAATAGCAAAGAAAATCATGCAAAAGGCAATCGGCGAGAGAAACACAAAAACTTTACTGATGCACGGGGTCTGCGCCCGGCTTTGTACAAAGGGTTACATGCAACAGCGGCAAAGCTTGTACAAAAAGGTGGTTGCCGGAGCGGATCACGGCAACCGCGCCTTAGGGGTGAAACTTGCGAAGATGCTCTATGTTCCAGGAGTTGCTCACCGGTAAGCCTTCTTCGGTCTCGAGGCGGACAGCGCCGGGCCTCGTAACTTGTCTCACCCGATAAGGGCCTTCCCACTTCGGCGTCAACTTGTTGGAATTCTTGGCGGACTGAACACGCCGAAGAACAAGGTCGCCTTCCTCGAGACTCCTGGCCTTGACCTTGCGGCTATGGTAGCGGCGCAAGGCTTGCTGGTATCGAGCAGCTCGTACAGCAGCCTGGAGACGTCCCTCCTCGAGGAGCAACGCGTCATCTTGCCGCAGTTGCTCTTGCTCGAGCTCATCATAAGCGAGCACTCGAGGAGATCCGTATACGAGTTCCGTGGGGAGAACTGCCTCTGCCCCATAGACTAGGGCAAAGGGTGTCTGTCCGGTGGCTCGACTTGGTGTCGTTCTGATTGACCAAAGAGCCGCCGGTAGCTCCTCTATCCAATTTCTTCCGCACTTGCGCAGCCTGTCGAAGGTTCTTGTCTTGAGTCCACGCAGCACTTCAGCATTGGCCCTCTCCGCTTGACCGTTGCTCCTCGGGTGAGCAACAGAAGCGAAACAGACCTTGGCGCCAAGGTCTTGGACGTACTGCATGAAGGTGCGACTAGTGAATTGTGTACCGTTGTCGGTGATGATCCTGTTAGGGATCCCGAAACGGCAAACAATCGACCTGAAGAACCTGACTGCTGACTGTGCTGTCACCTTTCTCACTGGCTCCACTTCTGGCCACTTTGTGAACTTGTCGATTGCAACGTACCAGTACTCAAAGCCCCCGACAGCACGAGGGAAAGGGCCGAGGATATCGAGCCCCCAGACCGAGAAGGGCCAGGACAAAGGGATTGTTTGGAGAGCTTGAGCTGGCTGATGAATCTGCTTCGCATGGAACTGGCACGCTTCACACTTGGTTACTAGTGCAGTTGCATCTTGGAGGGCTTCTTGCCAAAAGAACCCCTGCCGGAAAGCCTTCCCGGCAAGGGCCCTTGCGCCAATGTGGTGGCCGCATATGCCTCCGTGTATTTCTGCCAACAGCTTCTGTCCATCTTCCCTGGAGATGCACTTCAACCTGACACCATTGAGTCTTCTTCTGTACAGCTCGTTATCCACGAACTGGTACATACTTGACTGCCTGGTTATCTTCTCTATTTCTTCTGGGTCGTCGGGAAGTTCTCCAGTTTGAAGGAAACGGATGATCTGCTGCGCCCATGCCGGAGCCTGGGGCTCGGCGGCAAGGACTAAAGGCTCGAGGGCCGCTGCGGGAACCTCAGCTTCTACGGCAAGGACCTCTGGTTCTGCCGGAGCTGATGGTCCCCCGGCAAGCTCGCCGGGGCGAGGCTTGTTGGGAACGCTTGCTTCAACTGTACAGACCCGAGGATCTGCAGGAGCAAACTGTTCCTCAGCGTTGTGGTTGTTGATCTTGGGGACCTTGGCGGCGGTTTCAGGAAGATCCGCCGGCAAGTAGTCGCCGGAGACCAACTTTCTCTTTTTGGACTGCCCAATTGATGGTGTAACGGATGGTTGAGTCAGCTTGAGCAAGAAGGTCCCTGGTTCCACAGGTAACTTCATCGCAGCACACTTTGAAAGGCCATCTGCAATTTCATTTTGAGCTCTCGGGACGTGCTCCATCTGCAGACCCTCAAAGTGCTCCTCAAGCATCCTCACTTCATCGACATAAGCTTCCATCAAAGGGCTCTGATAGCTCTTGTTAACTTGTCGGACCACTAACTGAGAATCTCCCCGCACAATCAGCTTCCTGATTCCAAGTTCGGCCGCAATCCTGAGGCCGGCAAGCAAGCCTTCATATTCAGCAGTGTTGTTTGTCGCTTGCTCCCTGGGAAAGTGCATCTGGATAACATATTTAAGGTGCTCTCCGGTGGGTGCGATGAGTACCACGCCAGCACCGGCGCCTTGCAGCGAGAAGGCACCATCAAAATACATTACCCACTCACTTGTCACTTCTTGTACGGGCGCACTTGTTTCTTGGACTTCTTCATCGGGCGTTGGGGTCCACTCAGCTATGAATTCTGCCAAAGCTCGGCTCTGTATGGTTGAAGTACTTTCAAACTTGAGTCCAAAGCTTGACAGCTCCAGTGCCCACTCAACGATCCTGCCTGTCGCTTCCGGGTTGTGCAATATCCTCTTCAGCGGAAAGCGAGTGACCACTGTTATCTCATGGGCTTGGAAGTAATGGCGCAGCTTTCTCGAGGCCATGAGGAGGCCGAAAAGCAATTTTTGCACACCAGAGTATCTCGATCTAGCCCCCTGGAGAAGGGAACTTACAAAATACACTGGGCGCTGCACCATCTTCTTTCGCACCTCATCCTGTCCCTGCGCAGAGTTATCCTTGTCGGGGCCAGAGCTTGCCGGAGCAGCCCCCTGCTTGTCGCTAGATTCGCTTGCCGGCGGTGCTGACTCCTCGTCGGACTCCCTCTCCGCTACTAACGCAGCACTAACCACCTGGTTGGTTGCCGCTAGGTATAGCAACAACTTTTCCCGTGGTCTAGGTGCGACAAGTATTGGAGTGGAAGACAGGTACCGTTTCAAATCCTGCAGCGCCGCCTCCGCTTCCGGAGTCCACTTCATGGGACCTGCCTTCTTCAAGATTTTGAAGAAAGGTAGGGCGCGTTCTGCAGACTTTGAAATGAACCTACTGAGGGCAGCCACACAACCTGCAAGCCTTCTGACATCATTGACGCGCTTCGAGGCCTCTATCTGCTCAATGGCTTTAATCTTGTCGGGGTTGGCTTCAATCCCCCTCTGTGACACAAAGAACCCGAGAAGCTTGCCGGAGGGAACTCCAAAGACGCACTTCTCGGGGTTCAACTTGAGCTGTATTCTGCGCAGGTTGTGAAATGTTTCTTCCAAATCTTGGATCAGGGTATCCTTGCTCTTGCTCTTCACCACGATGTCATCCATGTAAGCCTCTACATTTCTGTGGATCTGTGGCTCAAAAGCAGTGTATACTACCCTTGCAAAGGTTGAGCCTGCATTCTTCAATCCAAATGGCATGTGTATGAAGCAATAAGTGCCACATGGAGTGATAAATGCAGTCTTCTCTTCATCCTCTTTGGCCATGAAAATCTGATGATAGCCTGAGTATGCATCAAGAAAACAGAGTAGCTCACATCCGGCAGTGGAGTCAACGATCTGGTCAATGCGCGGCAAAGGGAATGGGTCTTTGGGACATGCTTTATTCACATCGGTGAAGTCTATACACAGTCTCCATTTCCCATTGGCCTTGCGCACGACGACTGGATATGCCAGCCACGTCGGATGGATCACACCTCTAACTAGGCCTGCTGCCTCTAGCTTCTTGATTTCTTCGTTGATGAATTCTTGGCGCTCCACGGCTTGCTTCCTCACTTTCTGCTTGATGGGCCGCGCATGAGGACAAACAGCAAGCTTGTGCTCAATTACCTTCCTGGGAACACCGGGGATGTCAGATGGTTGCCAGGCAAACACATCGACATTCGCCCGCAGGAAGGCAACGAGCGCGCTTTCCTATTTGCTGTCAAGGGTGGCACTGATGGTGAAGGTACCACCAGTGCCGTCCTCCTTGGCGGACACTTTCTTGGTTGCCGGAGGAGCGGCCATCCCTTTCTTACTCTTGCCGGTGGAGCTCGATGGGACGTCCTCGACGGCAGCGCAGCACTCCGAAGAGGTGCGGTTGCCGGAGTGGGTCCCAGAGCACTTACCGAACTTGGTCTTCGTCTTCTTCCCCCCGGGAGCTTCAGCGGCAAGAGTATCCTTCTCGGCCGCAGCTGCCGCATCCCGGTAGATCTTGTCGGCGCAGACAAGCGCATCCTTCTTGTCGCCGTGGACAGTGATGACGCTTATCGGCCCCGGCATCTTGAGTACGTTGTAAGCATAATGGGAAGCTGCCATGAACTTGGCGAGGGCAGGACGGCCGAGTATTCCATTGTAAGGCAATGGAATATCGGCGACGTCGAAAGTGATGCGCTCAGTTCTGAAGTTGAGCTCCCCGCCAAAGGTCACCGGCAGAGTGATCTTTCCCTTGGGCTTGCTCCTTCCCGGGTTGATTCCTTGGAAAGAACCGGTCTCTTCGAGCTCGCCATCTGGAATTTGGAGTTTCTTGATCACAGCAGAGGAGATCAAGTTCAGCCCGGCCCCGCCGTCAACCAACATTTTGGTGACCTTGAGGTTGCGGATGGTGGGAGAAACCAGCATCGGCAGGCACCCGACCGCGGTGGTGCGGTCAGGGTGATCCTCAAGATCAAAAATGATGGGCGTGCTGGACCATTTGAGGAGCCTGCGCGACTCCACGGGCGGCTCTGCTGCATTCACCTCACGCACCCACTGTTTTAGTTGGCGGTGGGAGGTGTGTAGAGAGGCGCCACCGTCGACGCACAGGACCTCCGTGGCCTTCTGGAACTCCTGCTCGCTGTTATCCTCGTCCTCCATGTCTTCGTCGTCCTCTTCTTCGTCCTTGTCGCGGCCCCGGGGAGGTCGATCTCCTTGCCGCTGCTTGGCCTTGCCGCGGCGTCCTCCCCGGCCGTTGAACGGCCGCTTCTTGCTTGGCTCTTCCCCGCCACCTTGGGCCTTCTCCTTGTCGCGCCTCTCGTACTCAGCTTTCTGCTGCTCGACGAGGTATTCGACGCGCTTGCAGTTGGAGAGATCGTGACCCTTGGTGCGGTGGATCTTGCAGTATTGCTTGTCGGAGCCGCCCGGCTTGTCGGCCGCCGCTACAGGGGCAGGCTCCTTGCCGGAGCCGCCAGCCTGCGTTTGCTTGGCGGGGGCCTCCTTGCCGGACTTCTCGACGGCAAGCACCTCTTTCTTGCCCTTCCTTCTGTTATTCCGCCGCCGGCTCTTCTTTGCCGGGGCGGCGTCGTCGCTGTCGCTTCCTCCTGCGCCAGCATCCTCCCCGGGGAGTCTCCTCCCCTCTTCTGCGCGTGCGCACTTGTCAGCCAGAGCATAGAGCTCGCTGACATCCCGAATCTTGGTCATCGCCATTTCTTCACGCATGCGGCGGTTACGCACGTTCTGGTGGAACGCGCTGATAACCGCGGCAGGGTGGACGTCAGGGATGTTGTGCTGCACACGGCTGAAGCGTTGGATGTACTTGCGCAGGGTTTCGCCTTCCTTCTGGGCCAAAATGTGGAGATCGCTCTCCTGGCCGTGGGGTTTGTGGCCGCCGGTGAAGGCGCCGACAAACTGGTGGCAAAGGTCGGCCCAAGAATAAATGGAACCTTCCGGCAAGTGCATAAGCCACGAACGGACGTTCGGCTTAAGCACGAGCGGGAAGTAGTTTGCCAAGATCTTCTCATCGCGTCCCCCGGCAGCTTGCACTGCGATGGTGTAGACACTGAGGAATTCCGAGGGGTGCGTCTTGCCGTCGTACTTCTCCGGTACGTCGGGCTTGAAATTCTTCATGCTGGGCCACTGGATGCGCCGCAGCTCGCGGGTGAACGCAGGGCAGCCTGCCGCGTACGGCAAGTCGCCTGGTTCACCGGGCGCGTGCGCGTCGACAGCGTTCCCAGCTCTCTGCTCTGATTGTCGCCGAGCTTCTCGGCGGCGCTCGATTCTTGTCCGAGCGTCTTCTTGTTGCCGGTCGTCGAGGACCTGGCGCTGGTCCCGACGGGCCCGCGGGTCCGACGAGGCTGTGGAGCCGTCGTCGGCGTTGTTCCGGCGGGGCGGCGTCTTCTGCTTCTGCGGCGGGGAGTGCACGCTTGTCGCACCCCTGGCGGTCTTGTCGCCGTCGGCCTTCGTCTTCTCAGCTTGACGCGGCCGCGACGCCGTCGGCTGCTGTGGAGAATCGTTGTTGGCGAAGGTGATCAGGCTCTGGATGGTGGCCCTCCAGTCTTCGGCCTTGTCTGCCGCTGGAGGGAAATCTAGGAGCAGTTGCGCTCTCGCGAGCGCTTCCACTGGAGTGGAGGGGAACGCGGGCGAGCGGTGCGAGGAGCGGGATACGCTCGGACTTCTAACGGCGTTAGAAGGAGCGGGGTCCCGCGCCGGCGCTTTCGCTTTGCTTGTGCCCGGACGAGGGTCCGGGGCGTCCCGCGAGCCTCCGGTTTGGCCTTGGCCCAGCAAACGGATGCCACCTCCCGTGACATGGCGCTGCTGGGTCGTTGTGTGCTGAGAGGGACGCGGTGCGTCCACGGAGACCGAGGTCCGGTCGTCCGTCCTGTTCTTGGATCTGGTGGCGCCGTGAGTGTCCTCGCCGGCGACCACCCTTCCGACGGCGTCTCCCCTGCCCACCGTTGGCTCTGGTGGCGGCGGGTGAGACGCAGACGGGCCTCCGACCTCCGAAGCCTTCTTCTTCGGGGCCATGGAGCTGTTGATAGTGAAGTTGACGAATTCGGAGAGGTTGATGAAGAATGCGCCCGCGCGAGCGCCGGATCAGGTTCGCACAACCTCGACGCCCCCTACCTGGCGCGCCAAAGATGTCGGGGGAAACTGTCCGCCACGAACACCTATGCGACCGGAGCCCCTTGTCTGTGCGGTACGAGGGCGGAGGGAGCACGAAGAGCAGATCGTAGCGAGCACGCGGGCAGTTTTACCCAGGTTCGGGCCGCGGTAGACGCGTAAAACCCTACTCCTGCTTGGTTGTGAATTAAGTTGGAGAGCTCGGGAGCTTGAAGAAGCAGCTACACCGAGCGTATGAGTGATCTAGGTTCCGAACCCCCTCCACGTTGTGCATGGGCCTCCTTTTATAGTGCAAGGGGTCATCGACAGGTGTCAACGTAGGAGAAAGGGGTAAAAACGTAAAAGAGGTGGTAGTTGTAACAGTGCGGGAACAGTGGAGCTACAGTGTGCGAACAGTGGTCTATACCTACTTTGACAGTGGGGGACAAGGGCATTTAATGCCCGTCGCCGTCGACCCCAAAAGCTCCCGCCCTTGCGTCTCCGTCTGCCACGACGATGGATCCACCACCGTGGAGTGCCACCGTGTCCCCCAGGCTGCACAGCCATCCGCCACGCGTCCCTGGACAGGCCCCAGGGCAACGCGTGGGCCGATGAGCTGGAGCGCGGGCACACAGCGCAACCTTCTCGGCAAGCACCTTGCCGGGGCCTTGATCTTGCCGGGCCCGGGAGCTTGCCGCTCCCCGGGCCCTTGCCGGGGCGCGTAAAGCGCCGAGGCGTGTCTTCTAGTCTTCCTGGCAAGCTCCTCTTGCCAGGGCCTTGTGCTAGTGAGGTAGTCCTGAGCCTGGTACGGCCTTCCCGGCAAGCTCCACTTGCCGGGGTCTCGATCTTCTGTCTTGTATACTTTGTTTTTGAATGGTTTAATAAGGAGCAGAAAGGTCTCCGGCGAGCGTGTGGTACACCCTGCCGCGGGAAGCTGCAACTGCCCGTGCACAAGTTGGGGTACTGAGGTACCCCTACCTTAGTACACCGACACAAGTGGAATTCTTTCTACCTTATTTTCAGATGGTGTTATGTCATTCTTGTCAATTCCTTCATGTTTCATTATTCACGAGTTATTAAGAATGAGATAATTAAACCCATCATTTTCTTTGTTCAGGAGATCTTTCCAACCCTTCAATTTATTTGTTGGAGTAATCTTGGGTTGTATTTCACCTAAAGCTTTCCCTAAGGATTGTTGTTATTATGGTGCTTATAAATGACCCAAGTTCTTCATTTATCATTCCGGTGAATAAGTTATCGTCTCCTTGTTGATCTCAATCCAAGCAATTCGTTTCTATTAGTGGCTGGTTGTCACCTCTTAATTTTGAGATGTTTTCCATAAGCCCGCATCAAGCTTATTATTTTCGTTGTTGATTTCCCAACAACTCTGTTCAACCCTTCTCTGTAAGGAGGATTTTCTAATTCATTCGTGGGAGAAGTTGTCATCTTCTTCTTTGATCTTTTCTTTCCAACGATCTATGCTATTCTTTCATTCCGGAGGCTTGTGATGTTGCTCTCTCCAAACCATCATCTCGTTTTTATCGAGATCATGTTCTTTCCCTTGCTTATCATTTAACCGGAGGGTTGTATTCTTCATTCAAGTTCCCTCATCTTATCAAGTTTTGCCTATCTTTTTAACCGGAGTGCTGTCTGAATCTTTCTTACCCCTTGTGCCATTCTTTTAATTGTTTCGGAGGCAATGTGTTGTTGTTTTCTTCAAGTATCATCCCATCTTCTCAAGTTCATGTTAATTCCTTCCATTTTCAGACGGAGTGTTGTCCAAATTCTGTCATTCTTCTTCCTTGGCTATACCCTTGCAGTTTCATATTCTTTTGGTTTGTAAGCTCTTGTTTCATGTCTTTCAACCTTCAAGGTTCTTGTAATGTTCCTCCTGCTTACCGGAGTGCTCTTAACTTCGTTCATCTCCGTTGTATCCTTATTCAACTTGTTCAACCTCTCAAGGTTCTTGGTTTCACTCGTCTGTCAAAGAAGCAACTTTGTTTTACCTCTTCCTCTTCGGTTTTTACCCGGTGATATCTCTAGGATCTCGGGTCGAGATCCTCTGTTAGTGTGGGAGAGTTGTGACGCCCGAGACCGACGTCCCAGAAGATACCAGAAGATTCCAGAAGATTCTAGAAGATTCCAGATGTTCCGGGTTGCCCGTGTGTTTCAGTTCTGCTTGTGTTATTTATTTTTTTGCATTGCATCATGTCATCATGCCATCATGTCATATTTTATTTTTGCATCTCAACCTAATAAATCGTGTGGACCTTCGGGTCATTTAAATCGAGGGAAGATGTCTTCTCTTTATAACATATAAAAGTCTCTCATTATTTTAGGGAGCTATATAATAATTATTCCATTGCTTCGGAATCACCATAACACACTTGCATATTTTCCCCATGTCTTTTCACTTCGAGTTTCTCCATCTAAACCCTTGCCAATAATTCTTTTCAGTGTTTCGAGGTCCTTCCAAAAACCTCCTTCTATTTTATTTAAATCCCTGACATTTTTGTGAGTCCAGGGATTTTTACCCCTTGCCCTAAGACTTTTCCTAACTCCCCTCCTCTTTTCTTTCTTCTCTTTTATTTTCTGCTAAAGAAAATAAATAAGAAAACTCCTCCTCCAGTCAGGCCTTCTGGCCCGTCTTCTCCTACTCCCTCTGGGCTTCAGCCTCCTTTTTTTCCTTCTCCTCCTGGCCCAACTCTCTTCCCTCCTCTCTTCGGCCCACTTTGGCCCAACCTGGCCCGCAGCCTCCCAACCCTAGCTACTTCGCTCTCTCCCTCTTTTTCCCAGCGCCGCCGCCGCACTCTTCTCGAACCCGCTCGTCCCTCTCGCGCAGTGCCCGACCCTCGAGGCCCCTGTTTCCTCACTCGCTCGCCCCGTTCCCCTCGGCCCCGTCCCTCCATGCCCGCGCCCTCGTCGGCCCTCCTTCCAGCGACGCGGTGTAGCTCCTCCCGCGCCAGAGCGTCGCGCGAGCCCGCGCCCGGCCTCCTCCTCGTCCTCGAGGCCGGTCACCGCGGCCCCTCCTCCGTCCAGCGCCTTCTCCCTCCCGCGCCAGGGGACGAGCCCCGTGCGTCCGCCTCGTCAGCCAGGGCCTCGCCCGGTGCGCCCGACCTCGTTCCCGAGCTTCGCGGCTTCATCCCTCCAGCGCCGCAGCCGGAACCCGCCAGGTCGCCGCGGGAATCCAGCTTCGACCCCATCCAGCGGCCCGTCCTCAGGCAGCAGTGCCGCAGGCCCCTCCCTCCATCCTCGAGGCCGCCCCGTGCTGCGACCTTCAGCGCCAGATCGCCGTGGCGCCCAGCCACTGCTCCGAACCCCAGCCTCCCTCCGTCGCCAAGGCCGGCGCCGCTTCGTTTCCGGCGTCCGGGCCTCTGCCTCGGGTAGCAGCTCGCCTCGCACGCCGTGGCCTCTCCAGCGTCTCCAGGACCGCCGGCCGGATCCTCCGCGCCGGGCCGTGACCTGCTGCCTCCTTCCTTTGTCGCTGCTGTCCCGTGCTGCTGTGACAGTGACCGTGCCCTTTTTGTTGTTTTTGTTACTGCTGTTGTTTCACCAAGTGTTCCTTAAGGTGTGACCAAGACAGGCAAGATCGACGCAAGAACCGAACGTCTACGACACATGAACATGTACCACTACCTCCACTACCGTCGCCGGAAGCGCCAAGTACCACGACGGACACCGAGTACCTCTACATGACCTGACAAGTACCCCTACGACCAAGTACCTCTACTTCCACTACCATCGCAAACGAGAACCCCAAGTACCACGACACGAGCTCCGTGAACGTCTATCGTCGCCCCGAGTACCACTACCGTCGCCCGAGTACAACTACCGCTACGAGAACGACTACCTTCGTTGAAGAAATGAGAACGTCTACTTCCTCTCCGAACGGAACATCTACTTCCACGACACCCCGAGAACGACTCCTTCCTCTACGATCTCGAACCATCCCGAAACGAGTGTTTCGAAGGTATAACCCGAGACGACCCCGTGGATGACCCGTGTGATGCTTGTTCTGGTTGTATGAAATGTTTCCCGTGTGTGCTTCGTGCCCGTTCCACCTTTGTCATGTTCCTCGGTTGCCTCGTCACCGACTCGTGGGAACCCGGCAACGGGATCGCCCACCTTTCATCTCGTTTGACTCACCCACGCCATCTACCTTTTGCACCGGTCTCTCAACGAGAAACCGGAACCGAGATGTTGCCATGCTTCATTTTCGGATCGTTGTCGTGGCATCGTTTTCCCTTCCACCAAGGTGACAATTGCTTCATATCACCTTCTTGTTAACCTTTTAATAATTGCATAAACTTGATCATGTCATCCGCATCATATTAACAACATTATATATATGTGTGAATTGTTGTTTGTTTATAATTATTAAACATGCTCATAGGGATTTTCCGGATATGTTGTTGTCATTTCCGGCCCCATTTAAAATGCCTAAATAGTGTAGTTTTATTATGCTTCACCTCTTGCCATGTTAAAACATTTAATCTTGTCTTGTAAATAACGAGAGTCAATTAAATAATTAATGTGGTGTTTCGTCAATATGCAACTCGTTGCATATTGAGCTCCACTTAACTTGTAGTATTTGTTTGTGCACTTGCCATGCCATGCATAATTAAACCGGACATGCATCATACTTGTTTGTGCATCGTATGCCATGTTTATGATGTGTGTGTTTACCGTGTTGTTTCTTTCTTTCCGGTTGCTTCTCTTGTTAGCTTCGGTTTCGTTCCGGAGTTGTGAGGATTCGCTCGTCTGTTGCTCCGTCTTCTTCGTGGATCAGTTCTTCTCCTTTGTGGAATCCCAGGCAAGATGACCGAACCCGGATACCATTACTATCTTTGCCTATTGCTAGAGTATCGCTCTATAGTTTTGCCTCGATGCCCATGTTTTCCTGTCAGCCTCCTACTTGTAACCAATTGCCATGTTTAACCAACCTACCTATGCAAACCGTTGCTTGGCTAAGTACGCTTCGCTCAGCCCCTCTTATAGCATTGTTAGTTGCAGGTGAAGACCGAAGATGCTTGCTTCATGTTGAAGTTTGGTTGGGTTATATCACACTATATAAATGCTTAAAATGAAATCATCTATATATTGGCAAGGGTGGAAGGCTAAGCCTTTTGCTTGGTGATTTGTTCCACTCATGCCGTTAGGAACCGTATAAACCGGTGTTATGTTCCTTGGTTTTGCGTTCCTAACACGGTTGGGGTGTATGGGACCCCCTTGATAAACCGCTAAGTGCTAAGTCTTTTCCAGCAAATCCCAACATTGGTACTATTTGCCTAATAACAAACTAATAAAAAACTTGCATGTGGACTAGCTATCCCTTTTATTTTAATTCAACAACCCCGGGCCAGTGCTCCACATGAGTGTTGGTCCGAAACGGGGGGCCTGCGGGGCCACCTCGAGGAAACTCAAGGTCTGGTAAAAACCCGTAGCTTCGCCCATCCGGTCGTGTCCTGAGACTAGATACGCGCGGCTACCTATCAGGGTGTCGACACGCCGGGAGGATTTGCTGGATTAGCCTTACCTTAGTTCGGTTTAACTCGAGCACGGGATTCCGAGAATACTCGGGTCTTCCCAACTATGGAGTTGCGACTCCGCGGATCGTGGGCTTGTAACGGGTCAAGTTGGAACACCCCTGCAGGGTTTGAACTGTCGAAAGCCGTGCCCGCGGTTATGTGGCAGATGGGAGCTTGTTAATTCCGGTTGTAGATAACTTGACACAATGTTTCAATACACTACCAGCGTGTGTACCGTGACTGTCAATTTCCGAATAGGGATTCGGGAGTTGAACACGGTGGGGTTATGTTTGACCGGCTTTAGCTAGGATCACTTCGTGATCATCTTTCGACCGATGCTCTTCTCTTCTCGCTCTCTTTTACGTAAGTTAGTGCTAGTTGCTGCTGCAGACTCTTGTTGTTCCTTCACCTCATTTCTTTCTCCAGCCTTGTTCCTCACCCAAGGCTTAAATAGTCTTGTTACCCGGGAACGGGATTGCAGAGTCCTCTGTGGCTCACAGTTACTTCACCACACCAGATGCAGGTTCAGCCGAGTTTGATGCAGGAGCTGGTTCAAGTACTTCATCGGGAGCTCGATGAAGAGTTTGACCGTTTGCTTGTGACGTTTCGATGTTCAGTAGTGGTTTCTACTAGGATTCGATCCTGACCTGTGGCTTTATGTTGTTTTGGTATCTTTCTTTTGGATCTTCGCCCGTAGTCGGGTTGTGATGTTTTGTATGATGTTTGCTTATGTAATGTATAGTGTGAAGTGGCGAGTGTAAGCCAACTATCTCCTTTTGCAATTTAATCCCTCTTTTACATGAGTCGTGCAAAGATACCAAACTTGAGATCATTCTAGGATGGACTTATGCCTTTAAGTCGTGCCTCGACACGTAGGAGGTATAACTCCATCCTGGGCATTACATAGGGGTAGCGAGGCACGTATTGTATTGTATTGTTGACATAGAGGAAAAAAAGATGGGGTTTACATCATATTGCTTGAGTTTATTTCTCTACATCATGTCATCTTACTTAATGCTTTACTTTGTTCTTTATGAACTTAATACTCAAGATGCAGGTAGGAGTCGGTCGATGTGTGGAGTAATAGTAGTAGATGCAAGCAGGAGTCGGTCTACTTGATACAGACGTGATGCCTATATTACATAATCATTGCCTTGGATATCGTCATAACTTTGCGCTTTTATATCAATTGCTCGACAGTAATTTGTTCATCCACCGTATTATTTGCCATCATGAGAGAAGCCTCTAGTGAAACCTTTGGCCCCCGGGTCTATTTTCCATCATATTTGTCTCCGATCTACTATTTTGCAATCTTTTACTTTCAGTTCTATAAATAAAAACCAAAAAATAGTTTATCTTTCGTTTAGTTCTATTTATCTATCTCTATCAGATCTCACTTTTGCGAGTGGCCGTGAATGGATTGACAACTCCTATATCACGTTAGGTGCAAGTGTTTGATTGTTTGTGCAGGTATTGGTTATTTGCACGTTCTTTTCCAACTGGTTTGATACCTTGGTTCTTAACCGAGGGAAGTACTTATCTCTACTTTGCTACATAACCCTTTCTTCTTCAAGAGAAAAACCAATGCAAGCTCAAGAAGTAGCAGGAGGTGGGGCCTTCCAGCCCCCTTGTGGGCTGGTATGTTCCCCTCATTTGGCCCATAAGGCCCACCACTTACCGGTGGCCTCCCGGAACCCCTTCCGGCACTCTAATAACTACTCGGTACTTTCCAAAACCTTTCCAGTGACCAAATAGTATCGTCCTATATATCAATCTTTACCTTCGGACCATTCCTGAGCTCCTCGTCATGTATGTGATATCATCTGGGACTCCGAACAACATTCGGTCGCCAATACACATAACTCTTACAACACTATATCATGAGCGAACGTTAAGCGTGCGGACCCTACGGGTTCGAGAATGGTGTAGACATGACCGAGACGACACTCCAATCAATAAAAAATAGCAGGGCCTGGATGCCCATATTTGTTCCTACATATTCTATGAAGATATTTATCGGTCGAACCTTTATGACAACATATGTAGTTCCCTTTGTCTGTCGGTATGCTACTTGCCCGAGATTCGATCATTAGTATCTCCATACCTAGTTCAATCTCGTCACCGGTAAGTCTCCTTACTTGTTTCGTAATACATCATCTTGCAACTAACTCCTTAGTCACTTTGCTTGCAAGCTTCTTGTGATGTGTATTACCGAGAGGGCCCAGAGATACCGCTTCGTCACACGGAGTGACAAATCCCAGTCTCGATCCATGCCCACCCAACAGACACCTTCGGAGATACCTGTAGAGCATATTTATGATCACCCAGATATGTTGTGACATTTGATAGCACACAACATATTCCTCCGGTATCCAGGAGTTGCATGATCTCATGGTCGAAGAAACATGTATTTGACATTAAGAAAGCAGCAACAATAAACTGAACGATCATATGCTATGCTAATGGTTGGGTCTTGTCCATCACATCATTATCCTCATGATGTGATCCCGTTATCAAATGATAACTCATGTCTATGGTTAGGAAACCTTAACCATCCTTGTTCAACGATCTAGTCTAGTAGAGGCTCACTAGGGACACGGTATTTCTGTTTGCATTCACACATGTATTTAAGTTTTCGGTCAATACAATTCTAGCATGAATAATAAACCTTTATCATGAATAAGGAAAATAATAATAATAACTTTATTATTGCCTCTAGGGCATATTTCCATCAATCTCCCACTTGCACTAGAGTCAATAATCTAGATTACATAGTAATGAATCTAACACACATGGAGTCTTGGTGTCGTTCATGTTTTTCCCGCGGAAGAGGTTTAGTCAACGGGTCTGCCACATTCAGATCTGTATGCACATTACAAATTTCTATGTCTACATCCTTGACCTTTTCATGAATGGATTTCAAGCATCTCTTGATGTGTATGGTTCTCTTGTGAAACCTGGATTCCTTCGCTAAGGCAATTGCTCCAGTGTTGTCACAAAAGATTGTCATTGGACCCGATGCACTGGGTATTGCACCCAGATCGGATATGAACTGCTTCATCCAGACTCCTTCATGCGCTGCTTCGAAGCAGCTATTGATACGTCTCCAACGTATGTATAATTTTTTATTGTTCCATGTTGTTATATTATAATTCTTGGATGTTTTACAACCATTTTATAATCATTTTATATCAGTTTTTGGTACTAACACTACAAAAAAAGAGACATCCGTGACATTTTGGGCCGAACGAATTTTTTTCTGTCATACTTATGACACTTCTATGACAATAATAGTGACAAAACACGGTATCATCCTGCTTCTATGACAAAAATTCATGACAGACAATGGGCTTTTCGTCCTGGGCGGGCCAGAGATGCAGTTGCATGACATTCTTTGGGTCGTCCATGACGAAAAAAACGTGGTAGAAGCAAGGGCGAGGAAAATATTGGGGTGTTCCCGGTTACGGTGGGTGGTCGGGGCCGAGCGATGCGCGTTTCTCTCATACACGCACGCGCATGGGTGCGAGGCGTTGGGCTCTAACTGAACCCGAGCGATTGTGCTGCAGGCTATGCGTTACTGAACCCGAGCAATCGATCAATGGTTGTTAACTGAACTCGATCGAGCGATTCCTTCGCTACTGCTGCTAACTGAAGCTGATCGATGCTGCCTCTGCATGAACAATGAGCGTTACTGGGGGGTTTGGATGAACAGTTCCCGGTGGGGGTGGATGAACAAGACCCCGTGGTGTTGAACAGGACCTTGATCGATCGACCCGGTTGGGGCTGCATGAACAGGACCCCATGGAGGGCTGGATGAACAGGACCACCCCGTGGAGGGCTGGACGAACAGTAGATGGTGGAGGGCTGGATGAACAGTAGCCCATGGAGGGGTGGCTGAACAGGAGCCCGTGCAGAGGGCTGGTTGAACAGTAGCCGGTGGAGTAGCGTGCGGTGGAGGCTGAACAGTCGTAGGTGGAGGCAGGAGGAGGTCGACGGTGGATGAACAGTAGCCCGTGGAGGCTGGAGGGGGTCGATGGTGGAGATGAACAGTATCTCGTGGAGTCCCGTTTTGTGGTACGCCACACCCCTCTCGATGAACAGGACCCCCGTTTCGACCGTAGCGCTCCAACACAAGTCCGTTTCCTCCGTTTTGCGGTACGCCACACCCCTCCCGATGAACAGGATCCCGTTTCGACCGTGGCCGCTCGAACACAAGGCCGTTTCTTCCATTCTGTGGTACGCCATGCCTCGTTTCCATCGGTTGTTCCGTCCAAGCTGGTTAGCTCCCACACATTCCATTGCGTCCCAATGAACGCGACGCATTCTGTTGCCTCCCCATGAACACGAAGACGACGCAGTTTCTCCGTTCCGACCCAGCCATGTACACGAGCCCTGGCCGTACGTTTGCATGAGTAGGAGTTCGAGACCCTGCCCGTATGTACGTACGTGGCCGTATTTTCTTTCTTACACACTCGCTGTTGTACATACGTGTACATGCTACGTGCGCGCCTCTACTACGACACGTGCGCGCCTCTACATCGACCAGTATGTACGTACACGTTCGCG
Organism: Secale cereale; assembly: GCA_902687465.1. NCBI lineage: Eukaryota > Viridiplantae > Streptophyta > Magnoliopsida > Poales > Poaceae > Secale > Secale cereale. The sequence continues at coordinate 289,444,496 of LR738709.1, forward strand.
ACCAGAATGACAACGCTACGTATGCTTCGACCAGGTGGGTCCCGATAGTCCGGCACATCCTTGCGTGCGAAGATGTAGCTGGTGGGTCCCAGCAGTCAGGGGGCATATCATTTTTTTTGCCTGGACGCACTTCCTTGTGTGCGAAGATGTAGCTGGTGGGTCCCAGCAGTCAGGGAAAACCGTTTTTTCGCGAAATACGGTGGCATGTCTGATGGGTCCCCGCTGTCAGGTGGAGGAATAATTATTTTGTGCGTAATAAGGAGGCACTTCCTTGCTGCGGCCGTGGACCCAACTATCAGCCTCTACACGTACAGTACTCTTCCGATGGAAGTCGTTCCTTGACCACGTTGACCAAGGCCAACCGTATGAAAGTGAAATTCCAACAGACGACATAATCTCGTAGCTATATTGCACACCGCCAGGCTCTTGTAATTAGCTACGGTTTCACTCTTTTCGTTGTACCATATTATCAGATCTATATTGACTTGTTCCAAATGCAGAGGAAAACCCGCAACGACCAAAGTACCTGAACCAAATGATGTGGAAATCTTCAAGGACTGTCACACCAGCAAGAAGAAGGGCATGACTACACCAGTCAAAGTCGCTGTTGTAAGTCCTTAATCCTCATGCCTTTTAACTACTACTTACTCTGACTTGTGCCTTGAACTGCATGGTTTGCAGCCAATGTCTATTACACTTTTCAATTTTATACACGATTGTCTGAGCATATCATTGCACCTTACAAGGTGTAAAAGAGAGGACTGATGTTCCTTTGATCTTGACCTGTAATCTAGTTCCATGCTGGACTTTCCCACACAACGTTACAATTGCCTGTTTGTCTGTTCTCAGTTGTTTTGTGATATGAATGATGTCATACTATGCTTCTGTATTATAAACTTTGTCTCTTTATCCTTAGCCCTCAATACAATGTGAAGAAATAGACAATACATTAGCGATGGTGCATGGTCATGTGTTTGGAACCTGGTTTTATTATGTACTTTGCAATAAAATACAACTATTATTTTACATGGGTTCACCAGAATAAGTTCTATATATAGACCAAAGCAATTTTGTTTGGTTTTGCTGCCTCCTTAATATCTTCTGTTCTGGTACTACTAATGTAAAACCTCAACTTTTCAGTGAGCTATGGAAAAAATGGTGGAACCTCCACCTACTGAAGGTGGCGAGGCAACTATAACCGCAATGTCAGCTCTTGCTGCAGTGGGTAAGTACCTATCCACTAACAGTGCCAAAAGCACGTTCCTGCGTAATAGTGGCTTGGTTGTTAAGGCAATCTCGTCCAAACTGCCACATGATCAAGATATGCAAGCTCAAAACTATGTTGTATATGCGCTCCAGACACAAGTCCATTCCCTAACAGAGACCCTTTGTGAAACAAGGAGAGACATTGTTCGATGTTGTCAAGATATGCATGGTTTTGAAACCAGACTATCAGACATTTGCTATGTTGTCCAGGAGCCTAGGAGAACTGAAGGCGAAGGTTATGGTGCTCCATCGGACAATACATCATGAAAACGTAACAGTCAGGTCAAATGAACTAAGCTTCTGAACTTCTGGTGGTGCATTTATCTGCTAGACTATTAACTTTTATGCCAACCTTCCTTTTGTTTTATAGTTGTAATTTGTTTTGGTGCAATACAAAATTTGTTCTTAATGTGCAGCCATCGGCTGAAGAAAATAGCAAGCCATTTTTGTATAGTGCAGGGTGTTCCCTATATTTGCACTGGTGGCGAACTTTGATGCCCACCAGCTGTAGTTAACATGGGCCTCCTACGGGCCGTAGAAACAATGGGCCTTCTTTCTTTCAAAAAAACAATGGGCCTTCTACGTGGCGTAGAAACAATTGGCCTTATACGCGTTGTAGACACAATGGGCCTTCTGTGGGCCATATCATCAATGGGCCTTCTGCGGGCCGTATGATCGGTTGGCCAAACATGGGCCAATAACAGACCACATTATGGTCGTAAATGGGCTAGAGTTGAAATCGTCCATTCATGGGCCGACCATAACGGGCCATCGTTAATCGGCCGTATTTTGATGACGCTATGAAAACGGCCCAACGTACTAACGGGCCGACTGTAACCATGGGCTGAATTTGGCCCACAAGCAGAAAATGACATTAGCAGACCGTAAGTAAACGATTGTGGAAATGAGCCCAAGAATAAATGGGCCCCGAGAAAGCTGAAAGATAACATGGCTGGAAACGACTCAACGGACTAATGGGACGTTAATGGGTATAAAGTGATACATTGGTCATTACGGACCAGTTTCACCACGTGCCGTTAATGGGTATAAAGTGATACAATGTTCATTACGGGCCAGTTTTACCATGGGCCGTTAATGGGCCGAGAGTAATAAGGGCCTCATATGGGCCGAAAGATGTCATGGGCCATACATGGGCCGGAAGTTAAAACGGGTTGGAATTATATTGGACGAACCAGATGATGCTACTGGGCCTAATTTGGATAGGCCGTAAACGGGCCCTGGGTTAGTGGGTTGTAAATGGGCTATATGCGAACAGACCGTTAACAGGCTTGCCGTGGGCCGGCCCGCCACCTTTTGACTAAGTCAAACGGGTCGGCCTTTTCACGGGAATGGGCTTCTGTTGGGCCGTGCCACATGTCGGCGTATCATAGGCGCTTTGGGTCCAATGAGTGGATGACATCGGTCTCAACGATGAGCCGACACATGTTTCCTCCAGCCAATGATGATTTTACACGTGGAAAATCCCCATTGGTCGGGGCTGTTAGCGGGTTATCGGATCCAAAACCGAACCCGATAGCTTAACGGCGTTCCGTTACGGTGGATGCCATGTGTCGGTCACCCTTGACGAAAGCACTTCTGTGACGTGCGATTGATCGTCATGGAAGTGGACACTTCTGTGATGATAATTTTAGTAATGTCATGGAATGCTTCTACGATAGCACATGTATGACTATCTTGATTCTGTCATAAAATTGTCATGGATGTACATGCATGACAAAAAACGTGACCTACTGTGACAAACACGTATCATCACGGAAGTGTATATTTTTGTAGTGTAACCTATTGACATAGTGCCAAGTGCCAGTTACTATTTTTAGCATGTTTTTTACATCACAGGAAATCAATATCAAACGGAGTCCAAACACCGCGAAACTTTTTGTGGATTTTTTATGGACCAGAAGACTCCCGATGGGCCAGTGCAGCACCTGGGGGTGCTCCGAGGGGGGCACAACCCACCAGGGCGTGCCTAGGGACCCAGGCGCGCCCAGGTGGGTTGTGCCCACCTCGATGGCCTCCTGCACCCCTTCTTCGCCCTATAAATTCCCAAATATTCCGAAACCCTTCGGGGTTAACCTAGATCAAAAGTTTCGCCGCCACAAGGCTCTGTAGTCCACAGCATCCAATCTAGAGCCCTTTCCAGCACACCGCCGGAGGGGGAAACCATCACCGATAGCCATCTTCAATATCACGGCGGTCACCATGGTGAGGAGGGAGTAGTCCACCCTCGGGTTGAGGGTTTGTACCAGTAGCTATGTGTTTAATCTCTCTCTCTCTCTCTCGTGTTCTTGAGATGTCGTGATCTTGATGTATCGCGGGCTTTGTTAATATAGTCGGATCATATGGTGTTTTCCACTCTCTATGTTGTGATGAATTGAGTTTTCCCTTTGAGATTTCTTTGGATTGAATACTTTTATGGATTTGTGAACACTTGATATACGTCTTGCAATTGAATACCCATGGTGACAATGGGGTATCGTATTGATTTACTTGATATATGCTTTGGCACTCAACTTGCGGATTCCCGCGGAGACATTAGGGTAATCTGGGTTGATGCACGTTCTTGTCTTTGTTTCTCCGGTAGAAATCTTGGGGCACTCTTTGAAGTTCTTTGTGTTGGATCGAGTATTATTAATATGAATTTGTTTTGGTGTTATTTTAGTACGAAACCTTGATAGTCCGATCGGAAATAATAACTTGTGTTATTTTAGTACGAACTCTTGATAGATCGATCGGAAAGAATAACATGTGTTATTTTAGTATGAACTCTTGATAGATCATAAAAAAGAATACCTTGTGTTATTTTAGTACGAACTCTTGGATAGATCGATTGGAAAGAATAGCAACAAACAATTCCTCCTTAGGTTCTCCGCTAGATAGGAACTTTGGAATGATTCTTCATCGCACTTTGAGGGATGGTTACATGATCCAATTATATTAGTATTGTTGAGAGATTGCACTAGCGAAAGTACGGACCCTAGGCCTTGTTTTCAAGCATTGCAATACCCTTTGTGCTCACTTTTGTCACTTGCTACCTTGTTTTTTTATTGTCACTATTACAAAAATCAATATCTACTATCCATATTACACTTGTATCACCATCTCTTCGCCGAACTAGTGCCCCTATACAATTTGCCATTGTATTGGGTGTGTTGGGGACACAAGAGACTTTTTATTATTTTGTTGCAGGGTTGTTTGAGAGAGACCATCTTCATCCTACACCTCCTACGGATTGATAAACCTTAGGTCATCCATTTGAGGGAAAATTCTACTGTCCTACAAAACTCTGCGCTTGGAGGACCAACACGTGTCTATAAGAATAAAGTTGCGTAGTTGACATCAAGATCTTTCTGGCGCCGTTGCTGGGGAGGTGAGTGCTTGAAGGTATATCTTTAGATCTTCCAATCGAATCTTTTAGTTTCTTGTTTTATCACTAGTTTGGTTTTGTAAAAGAAAAAATGGAATTGAGGTTACATCATATTATTGATGATCTTTATAATATCTTTCTTGAAAATGATGGATCGGAAAGTTGTGCTCAATTGTTAGAAGAAGAAGTCAATAAAATGTTTGGCATAAATGATGAGCATGATCGCAATGTTGTTAGTATGAATTATTTGAATATCCATGATGCTAATGATATGCAAAGCCATAAGCTTATTTGATGAATATGATATTTTTAGTCCCCCAAGTTTTGATGAGAAAATTTATTATGATGATTGCATGCCTCCTATTTATGATTATTACATTGATGAATGTGGATTTGGAGAGGTCTTGACTTTATTTAGTGATGAATCCACTACGTTGGAGGATGTTTCAATTGACTATGATAACAAAGTTGCTACTATGATGATTATGGTGATGACATGTATGCTATATTGAATAATGATAACCATGAAACTTGTCATCATGACTTTAATTTTCAATCTCATGATAGTTATTTTGTTGAGTTTGCTCCCACTACTATTCATGAGAATAAAATTGCTTATGTGGAGAGTGCAAAAGTTTATATGCTTATGCATCATGAAAGGAATGCTTTATGTGATAGCTATATTGCTGAATTCATTAATGATCCCACTGAAAATTATTATGGGAGAGGAACATGTGCTTCCACATATCTTAATAATATGAAGGTTCCTCTCTTTATGTTGAAAAACTTGAAGTTTTGCTTGTTTTGCATTCCCATGCTAGTTGATTCTTGTTCTCATAAATTGTTTGCTCACAAAATTCCTATGCATAGGAAGTTGGTTAGACTTAAATGTGCTAGTCATATGCTTCATGATGCTCTCTTTGTGTTTCAATTCGTATCTTTCATGTGAGCATCATTGAAATCATCTTGCCTAGCTAAAAGGCATTAAAGAAAAGTGCTTGTCGGCAGACAACCCAACACTTATACCTACTGTTTTTGTGTGTTCACATGATTATGCTACTGTAGTAATCATGTTTTATAGCTTTTGTTTCACTAAAGTGACAAGCAAAGCCTTAGGATCATGTTGGGTGATAGTAGATTTGATCTTGCTGAAAAACAGAAACTTTTGCGCTCACAAGAAAAATTCTCATTTTGAACATAAGAGTGCTTTTGAGTTGATTCTTTTTGCAAAAGATTAATATACAAATTTTTCACGTGGTCCTATTTTTTCAAGATTGTTAGAGTTGCAGAAGTATGGTGAATGTTCAAATCATTACAGACTGTTCTGCTTTTCACAGATTCTGTTTTCAATGCATAGTTTGCTTGTTTTCTAGTTTCTATGGCTTATATTGATCAATATAAATTGTAGAAATGATACGCTACAGTAGGCATTGTGTGAGAACAATTATGAATCTTGTCTTTGACAGTACCCAAAGTGAATGATTTGTTTTATCATACTAGCCCATCTCACGAAGTTTGGTTAAGTTTTGTGTGATTGAAGTTTTCAAGTTTTGGGTGAGATGTCGATATGAGGAGAATAAGGAGTGACAAGACCCTAATATTGGGTATGCCCACGGCACCCCAAGGTAATACTCAAGGAAGATCCAAGCAACTAAGCTTGGGGATGCCCCGGAAGGCATCCCGTCTTTCGTCTCCAACATTATCGGTAACCTCACTTGAAGCTATATTTTTATTCGTCACATGATATGAGTCTTGCTTGGAGCGTCATTTTCTTTTGTTAGAATTTGCTTTTTGGTATTTGTAATAATGTTTTGTATCCTTTATTTCAATAAAAGTTTCAAGGATAGCCTTTACCATGCTTATTTTGCAAGTCTACATGTTGCTGTTTGAAAATAGAAAGTTTTCTGTCATTGTCTGAATTCTTATGGATAGTCAGAACGTCTTCTTGAAATTTTTACAAAGTTAGCATGGATAAGTTCTCTATAACATGGTAATTTTTCTGAATTTTTTGAGTTAGGGAAGTATGAGGATAATTGCACTCTTTACAAATTGTACTGTTTTGGCAGCTATTATGTTTGCATATGTTTGCTTGGTTAATGATTCTATTTGAGGATAGGAATATTAAATATGCAAAGGCATTTAGTATGCAATGTTGAATAATAATTTTAGTGATTTGCTACAGTAGATAATGATAAGGTTTTTGCATTGATTTATACTAACTTATCTCACGAGTTCTTCTTGAGTTTTGTGTGGATGAAGCTTTTGAGATTTAGGAAAACCGTGATATGAGAAGAATTAAGGAGAGACAAAAGCTCAAGCTTGGGGATGCCCAAGGCATCCCAAGATAACATTTCAAGAAGTCTCAAGCATCTAAGCTTGGGGATGCCCCGATAGGCATCCCACCTTTCTTCATCAACAATTATCTGTTAGTATCGGCTGATCCTAAGTTTTTTCTTCTTCACATGAGATGTGTTATTCTTCAAATGTCATTTTATTTTGTTTGCTTGTTGTTTTAATAAAATACTTAGATCTGAAAGTTTATAAATAAAATAGATCCCCCAAATAGTTGTCGGGAAGGCTAAGTAAGCGGCATTCACATCCCGTCAACGAAGCTCTTTTCTGGCGCCGTTGCTCTAGTGCTTCACTTATATCTTTTTAAGCATGGTGTGCTTTAGTATTTTTGAAGAAATTCTCTCTTGCTTCACTTAGATTAATTTGAGAGAAGAAAATTTTATTTTCATGAACTTCACTTATATTTGTTTGAGCTTATCAGAAGCAACACATAAAAATTAGTTCCAAAGTGATGGATATCCAAGAAGGATATAATAAAAACTTTCATGACGATCATTGGATAAAATAAACTTGATTCCTTGTAATAGTTTTGAGACATGATGATGTGATATGTGAGTCATGTTGATGAGTAATTGTGCTTTAGTAAGATATTAGTGTTAAGGTTTGTGATTCCCGAAGAATGCACGTATAGTCTCTCGTTATGCCGGGAAGTTGGAGCAAAATTTATCCTTGATTGTCTATCTTTGTGTGAAGGTCGGGGGCGCACGATGGTTAACTCCTACCAACCTCCCCCCTAGGAGCATGCGTAGTATTACTTTGCTTCGAGGACTAATAAAATTTTGCAATAAATATGTGAGTTCTTTATGACTAATGTGAGTCCATGGATTATACTCAGTCTCACCCTTTCATAATTGTTGGCCTCTCTTGTACCGCGCAATTTTCGCCGGTGCATAAACTTTATTAAACCTTCCTCAAAACAACCACCATACCTACCTATTATGGCATTTCCATAGCCATTCTGAGATATATTGCCATGCACTTCCATCATATAGTTAACATGAGCATTCATTTTTCATCATAGAGAGTCATACTATGTTATAGGTATCGAGTTGTAATTTTATTTCTTTTGAGTTATAAGTAAATAGAAGTGTGATGATCATCATTATACATTATTAGAGCATGTCCCAATGATGATAGGATGATGGAGACCATGATTTCCCCACAAGTCGGGATGAGACTACGGACTAAAAGAAAAAGAAAATGAAAAAAATGAAAAAAAGAAAAAGAAAAAAGATAAAAATGATGAATGAAAGAAAAAGAGAAGGGGCATGCAAATACCACACTTGTGCTTCAAAGTAGCACCATGTTTTTCATCTAGAGAGTCTCCTATGTTCTGACTTTCATATACTAGTGGGAATTTTCCATAGTAGAGTTTGATGCATACCCACTTAGTTTCATATTGAGCTTTCATACACTTAGGGTGTGTTCTGAAGTCCTCCAAGCTTCCCAAACTCCAAACATTCAGCTTCTCGGAGTCGCTTCTCACTTCCTGCAGCAATTCTCAACCCGTTCGGGGCGGTTCATAGCTTCTCCATGCGTCGCAGGCCTGTTGAGCGCCAGTTTTAGCCCGCTAGAGGCAGCCCACTTCAGGCCAGCCTGTACAGAGGCCAAACTATGGCTGCCATGGCCAGATCTTAGGGGAGGAGATGATCTAGAAGGACGACGAAGCAAGGAGGCAAGCTGCTGGAGGGGAGGCTTTATGGCCGGCGAAGGGGGTGGAGCAGGGTTGGTGGTGGCGGTGGCGTGGTGAGCTGGAGGGACGCCGGTGTCGGGATGCAACGGGGATCCACCTTCTTGCGACGAAACCGGCGGGAACGAGGTTGGAACGGCTTGATCTACCGCCGGATTGGAGCGGCCCCGGCGACAGACTAGGGGCGTGTGTGGCGGTTGTGGTCGCAAGGGCGGCTAGGGTTGGCGCTAGGGATGAGGAACAAGGCGATGTCTCTGCTCTCGTACCTATTAGAGGGGGAGGGGGTTGAATCGGTATCTTTGGCGGTGGCAGTTGGACGTAAAAAGGGCAAACTCCAGCTTTATGTTTTGGTGGAGCTGGGCCGAGCTTGCTTCTCGTTTTTGCACGTAGCTCCAGGTTAGCTTCTTGAATCTAGCTTCACGAGTCTTAGGTGTTCGGGGCGGCTTCTCACGGGATGTTTTTGGAGTAGAGAGTTGGGACTTTGCCGAACAGGCCCTTATAGCTCTTAGTGCATCCGTCGCATGTCAATCCCTACTCCTCACATTGATATCGATTGATGTACATCTCCATAGTCCATTAGTTTGTCTAGTTCATGTGAGACTTTCTTCCCTTCTTTTGTCTACTACCATCACATTCTATTCCACCTATATGGCTATATCCATGGCTTGCGCTCATGTATTGCGTGAGAGTTGAAAATGCTGAAGCGCGTTAAAAAGTATGAACCAATTGCTTGGATGACACCGGGGTAGTACATGATTTATACTTTGAGCTGGGAAGACGGAGCATGACAAGACTATATGATTTTGTAGGGATAACGTTCTTTAGCATTTGATATTCTGAAAGACATGGTTGCTTGTTGATATGTTTGAGTATTTAAATCTCATGTCAAAACTAGACTATTGGTTTGAACCATATAGAAGTCCAAATGTCCATGCTATAAAGAAAAGAATATGATATGACATGATAGGCAGCATTCCACATCAAAAATTCTGTTTTTATCATTTACCTACTCGAGGACGAGCATGAATTAAGCTTGGGGATGCTGATACATCTCCAACGTATATTGTTCCATGCTATTATATTATCATTCTTGGATGTTTTACAACCAATTTATAATCATTTTATATCATTTTTTGGTACTAACCTATTGACATAGTGCCAAGTGCCAGTTGATATTTTCTGCATGTTTTTTACATCGCATGAAATGAATATCACACGAAGTCTAAACACCGCGAAACTTTTTGTGGAAATTTAATGGACCAGAAGACTCCCGATGGGCCAGAGCAGCACCTGGGGGTGCCTAGAGGGCGGCACAACCCACCAGGGAGTGCCTCGGGGCCCAGGCGCGCCTAGGTGGGTTGTGCCCACCTTGGTGGCCTCCCGCACCCCTTCTTTGCCCTATAAATTGCCAAATATTCCGAAACCCTTCGGGGTTAACCTAGATCAGAAGTTCCGCCGCCGCAAGGCTCTATAGTCCACAAGATCCAATCTAGAGACCTTTCCGGCACTCCGCCGGAGGGGGAAACCATCACCGGTGGCCATCTTCATAATCCCAGCAGCCACCATGGTGAGGAGGGAGTAGTCCACCCTCGGGGCTGAGGGTTTGTGCTAGTAGCTATGTGTTTAATCTCTCTCTCTCTCTCGTGTTCTTGAGATGTCACGATCTTGATGTATCGCGGGCTTTGTTAATATAGTCGAATCAAATTGAGTTTTCCCTTTGAGATTTCTTTGGATTAAATACTTTTTATGGATTTGAGAACACTTGATATATGTCTTGGAATTGAATACTCGTGGTGACAATGGGGTATCGTATTGATTCACTTGATATATGTTTTGGCACTCAACTTGCGGATTCCCGCGGTGACATTGGGGTAATCTATGCATAGGGGTGGATGCACATTCTTGTCTTTGTTTCTCCTGTAGAAATCTTGGGGCACCCTTTGAAGTTCTTTGTGTTGGATTGATTATTATGAATATGAATTTGTTTTGGTATTATTTTAGTACGAACTCTTGATAGATTGATCGGAAAGAATAACTTGTGTTATTTTAGTACGAACTCTTAATAGATTGATCAGAAAGAATACTGTAATGCCCAGGATGGGACTATACCTCCTACGTGTCGAGGCATGACTTAAAGGTATAAGCCCATCCTAGAATGATCTCAAGTTTGGTATCTTTGCACAACTCATGTAAAAGAGGGATTAAAATGCAAAAAGGAGATAGTTGGCTTACACTCGCCACTTCACACAATACATTACATAAACAATCATCATTCAAAACAACACAACCCGACTACGGGTGAAGATCCAAAGAAAGATACCAAAAAAACATAAAGCCACAGGTCAGGATCGAATCCTAGTAGAAGAACCGCTACTGAACATCGAAACGTCACAAGCAAACGGCCACAACTTCATCGAACTCCCAGTGAAGAACTTGAACCAGCTCCTGCATCAAACTCGGCTGAACCTGCATCTGGTGTGGTGAAGTAACTGTGAGCCACAGAGGACTCAGCAATCCCGTTCCTGGGTAACAAGACTATTTAAGCCTTGGGTGAGGACAAGGCTGAAGAAAGAACGAGAGGTGAAGGAACAACAAGAGTCTGCAGTAGCAACTAGCACTAACTTACGTAAAAGAGAGCGAGAAGAGAAGGTGCATCGGTCGAGAGATGATCACGAAGTGATCCTAGCTAAAGCCGGTCAAACATAACCCCACCGTGTTCAACTCCCGAATCCCTATTCGGAAATTGACAGTCACGGTACACACGCTGGTAGTGTATTGAAACATTGTGTCAAGTTATCTACAACCGGATATTAACAAGCTCCCATCTGCCACATAACCGCGGGCACGGCTTTCGAAAGTTCAAACCCTGCAGGGGTGTTCCAACTTGGCCCATCACAAGCCCACGATCCGCGAAGTCTCAACTCCATAGGTGGGAAGACCCGAGTATTCTCGGAATCCCGTGCTCAAGTTAAACCGAACTAAGGTAAGGCTAATCCAGCAAATCCTCCCGGCGTGTCGACACCCTGATAGGTAGCCGCGCGTATCTAGTCTCAGGACACGACCGGATGGGCGAAGCTACGGGTTTTTACCAGACCTTGAGTTTCCTCGAGGTGGCCCCGCAGGCTCCCCGTTTCGGACCAACACTCATGTGGAGCACTGGCCCGGGGTTGTTGAATTAAAATAAAAGGGATAGCTAGTCCACATGCAAGTTTTATTAGTTTGTTATTAGGCAAATAGTACCAATGTTGGGACTTGCTGGAAAAGACTTAGCACTTAGCGGTTTATAAAGGGGGTCCCATACACCCCAACCGTGTTAGGAACGCATAATCAAGGAACATAACACCGGTTTATACGGTTCCTAACGGCATGAGTGGAACAAAACACCAAGCAAAAGGCTTAGCCTTCCACCCTGCCAGTATATAGATGATTTCATTTAAGCATTTATATAGTGTGATATAACCCAACCAAACTTCAACATGAAGCAAGCATCTTCGATCTTCACCTGCAACTAACAAAGCTATAAGAGGGGCTGAGCGAAGCGTACTTAGCAAAGCAACGGTTTGCATAGGTAGGTTGGTTAAACAGAGCAATGGTTACAAGTAGGAGGCTGACAAGAAAGACATGGGCATCGAGGCAATATACTAAAGAGTGATACTCTAGCAATAGGCAAAGATAGTAATGGTATCCGGGTTCGGTCATCTTGCCTGGGATTCCACAAGGGGGAAGAACGGATCCATGAAGTAGACGGAGCAACAGTCGAGCGAAACCTCACAACTCCGGAACAAAACCGAAGCTAACAAGAGAAGCAACCGGAAAGAAAGAAACAACACGGTAAACACACAAGCATAAACATGGCATACGATGCACACCCAAGTATGATGCATGTCCGGTTTAATTATGCATGGCATGGCAAAATGCACAAACAACACTACAAGTTAAGTGGAGCTCAATATGCAACGAGTTGCATATTGACGAAACACCACATTAATTATTTAATTGACTCTCGTTTATTTGCAAGACAAGGTTAAATGTTTTTTAACATGGCAAGAGGTGAAGCATAAAGAAACTACACTAATAAGGCAATTTAAATGAGGCCGGAGAATAACAACAACATAACCGGAAAATCCCCATGAGCATGTTTAATAATTATAAAGCAACAACAATTAAATATTTTAGTGTTGTTAACATGATGCGGATGACATGATCAAGTTAATGCAATTTTATTAAAAGGTTGACTTAAAAGAGACATGAAGCATTTGTCACCGTGGTGGAAAGAAAAGGGTGCCACGGCAACGATCCGAAAATGATGCAACGCATCATATCGATTCCGGTAACTCGTTGAAGGACCGAGCAAAAGCAAAGGTGGAGTGAACGTGCGGAACAAGATGAAAGGGCGGAACAAGATGAAAGGTGGGGTGATCCCGTTACCGGGTTCCCACGAGTCGGTGACGAGGCAACCGAGGAACCTGACAAAAGGGCACAACGGGCACGAAGCACAAGTGAAACATTTCATACAACACAACAAGCATCACACGGGTCATCCACGGGGTCGTCTCGTTATACCTTTGAAGCGTGCGTTTCGGGGCGGCTCGAGACGTAGAGGAAGGAGTCGTTCTCGCGAGTCGTGGTACACGTGTCGTAGAGGGAAGTAGACGTTCTCGTTTCCGAAGGGGTACTTGTCGCGGTATCGGACGTCCTCGGGGCAACGGTAGTCGAACTTGACATCGGTAGGGGTACTCGTTTCTTCCGAAGGTAGTGGAACTTGACGTTTCGCCGTGGAGTCGAACTTGATATCGGGCGTCGAGGTACTCGTTCATGTAGTAGTCGGACTTGACGGGTCCCGTGAAGTAGTCGAACTTGGAGCTCGTTTTCCCGTAGAGGTTCGGGTCGTCGTGGTACTTGGGTCTTCCGGCGAGGGTAGTTGTTCGGGCGTCGATCTCGTACACGGTTCGTAGACGTTCGGGCCGTAGATGTACTTGCCAAACTCGGTTCTCGCGACGAGTTCGTAGATGTACTTCTCCGAAGGGGTACTTGATGATTCCTCGTGTAGTCGAGCTGCCGAAACTTGGGGTCCTCGTCCACTTGGTGAAAACAAACAAAACAAAAATACAGCAACAGGACTTGCGGGAAGGAACCAAGGCAGCGGCACGGCGAGGCTGTGCGCCATGGCGAGGAGGTGCCACGCGCGCTGGAGTCGGCTCCTGTCGCTCGGTGCTGGAGGGGAGCTGCGGCTCGGCGCTGGAGCTGCGCGCAGCCGGACGAGGAGACCACGCGAGGAGGGGCGCTGGACGAGACAAGGACGGGACCGGAGGGAGGCACTGCCTCGGCGCGCGGAGGACGGAGCAGAGCCGCTGGACGCTCGCGCCGAGCGAGGAGACGGAGGAGGCCGTAGGGACGGAGGAGGAAGGGGCCTGGCCGCGGTGGGGACGGGACGCGGTGGCCATGGCGCTCGGGGAGGCGGAAGAGGAACACCGCGGCGGCCTAGGCGGCTCGCGGCGCCGCGGTGCTGCACTGGAGCGACCAGCGCGTCGGGTTGCGGGGCTCCTGCTGCAGGGGAACGAGGATGGGGGCGCGGCGCTGGGGCGAGGTTGACTGCTTCTGGAGGAAGCCCGAGGCGCAGGCAGCTCGAGGGAGATGGGGGGAAACGAGGGGAGAGGGAGATAGCGAGGGGGAAGGAGCGGGGTCGAGGAACGAGGCTGGCGGCGCGCGCTAGGAACGGAGGGAGAGCGATGGGGCGAGCTGTTCGAGGGCTCGAGCGCTAGGGTTCGGGGGGAGCTGTTGGGCCAAATGCCAGATGGGCCAGGGAGGAGGAGAATTGGGCCGGTTGGAAATGGCCAGAAGGGCTGGAGGCTGCTCTGCTTATATATCTCTTTTCTTTTGCAGAAAAAGAAATAGAGAGAGTCAAACAAGAAGAAAAGAAAGAGAAGAAGGAGGGGGTTTGGGCAAATCTAGCACAATGAATCATTATTTTTCTCGGGCTCATAAAAACGAGCACGGTCCGAGAAAAATAGAAAAAGGCCAGATCGGAAAAATAATTCAAACATATTTGAATTTAATTCAAATAGTTTTGAACTAAAACTTGATTATTGAAGTGTCCAAAAATGTTCAAATTTTTGGAGGAACCTCGAAACAACGGAAAAGAATTATTGGCAAGATTTTTAAGGAGAAACTCGAAGTGAAAAGACATGGGGAAAATTATGCAAGTGTGTTATGGTGATTCCGAAGCAATGGAATAATTAATATAGCTCCCTAATAATATTGAGAGGCTTTTATATGTTATAAAGAGAAGTCACCTTCCCTCGATTTAAATGGACGAAGGTCCACACGATTTATTTAGGTTGAGATGCAAAAATAAATATGACATGATGACATGATGACATGATGCAATGCAAAAATAAATAACACAAGCACAACGAAACACACGGGCAACCCGGAACATCTGGAAACTTCTGGAATCTTCTGGGACGTCGGTCTCGGGCGTCACAACTCTCCCACACTAACAGAGGATCTCGACCCGAGATCCTAGAGATATCACCGGGTAAAAACGGAAGAGGAAGAGGTAAAACAAAGTTGCTTCTTTGACAGACGAGTGAAACCAAGGAACCTTGGGAGGTTGAACAAGTTGAAAGAAGAATAGAATGGAGATGAACGAAGATGAAACCACTCCGTTAAAAAAAAGAGGAACAAGGAGCATTATGAGAACCTTGCAGGTTGAAAGACATGAAACAAGAGCTTATGAACCAAAAGAATATGAAACCGCAATGGTATAGCCCAGGAATAAGAAAGACATAATTTGGACAGCACTCCGTCTGAAAATGGAAGGAAATGAACAAAAACTTGAGGAGAAGGAATGATACTTGATGAAAACAACAACATATTGCCTCCGAAACAATTAAAAGAATGGCACAAGGGGGTAAGAAAGGATTCAGACAGCACTCCGGTTAAAAGAGAGGAAAAACTAGATAAGATGAGAGAACTAGAATGAAGAATACAACGCTCCAGTTAAATTATAAGCAAGGGAAAGAACATGATCTCGATAAAACGATATGATGGTTTGGAGATAGCAACATCACAAAACCTCCGGAATGAAAGAATAGAATATAGGTCAAAGAAAAGAAAAGAACGGAGAAGAAAAAGACAACTTCTCCCAGGAATGCATTTGAAAGAGCCTCCTTACGAGAAGGGTTGAACGGAGTTATTGGAAATTCAACAACGAAAGAATAAGCTTGATGTGGGCTTATGGAAAACATCTCAAAATTATGAGGTGACAACCAACCACTAATGGAAAACAACTGATTTGATTGAGATCAACAAGGAGACGATAAACTTATTTCACCAGAAGGATAAATGAAGAACTTGGGTCATTTATGAGCACCATAATAGCACAATTCTCAAGGAAAGCTTTTAGGTGAAATACAACCCAAGATAACTCCAATGAATAAATGCAGGGTTGGAAAGATTCTTGAACAAGGGAAATGATGGTTTAAATATTTCATTCCTGACAACTTGTGAATCATGAAACATGAAGGAATTGTCAAGAATGACATAACACCACCTGAAAAGATAAGGTAGAAAGAATTGCATTCGGAAAGCATGAAGAAGAATGCTTGAGCTCCAACAAGAATCTTGATGAAGACTTCGAGGATGAATTAAAACATGATGAACCACCATGAAGAACTCCGGTAATGAAAGCATGAGAAGTGAAAGATGAAAAGAATAAGATTCAAGGCCTGCGATGAATAAGATGGAGCTTTGAAAAGATATAATAGAAATAACTTGGAGCTCCGAAAACAAGATAAAGAATTTAGAACCGAGAATATGATATGATGAACAAGCTCCGGGAAAAGAGATTAAATCACCTTGAAGGAATAAGAATAAGAATTATGTTATGCATCTCCTTCATCAATTTAAATTGATGACAAGCAATGGATTTGGCATACTACTTATTCTCGTTGCAAGGAATTAAAGAGAGATCTAGCACAAGCTTGGGTAAATCTTCAACAAGCACCGGTATGATTATGAAAGAACAAATGAATTAAAACGATAACAACGGAAGGGTAAACTTGAAAGAACCACCGTAAGAATAGGGAGACGAACGAAGAGACGTCAATGAATAATAGTTGGAGGACGAAGTAGAAAACTGAGAACGAAGAAATATTCTGAAATGATGGCCTTCGGAGGATCACAAAGAAAAGAATTCATGAAATGCTCCGGATGGTATAAAAGAATTCCTCACAATCGGAACAATAATGAGGATGGCAAGAAGCTAGAACCACGAAGCTTCAAGAGAACGGGCCAAGATTTAAGAGAAACACTTCTCCGGTCTCCAAATGCTGAGAATGAAGACGAGAAATGCCATAAGAATTGTTGGGCACTCCGGAATAAAGAATTAAAAGGTTGAAACAAAGATGAAAAGAATTGAAAGCGGTCTTGGAGAAGGCATGTGACTGATGGGAATCATTCTTACGTCACACTTTAAGAGAATTTCCAAATAACTCCGGAAAAATAGAAGAGTCAGGTAAGATCCTGGGAAAGACCTGTGGGTTAGGGCCCACTCAAGAAATCACCGTTGAGAAAGATTGCTTAAGAGATAATGCACCGGTTGAATTAAATGGCTTGAGTAAGAAGACAATGCTCAAAATAATTTGAACGGAATAAGAATGGAATTATGAATCTTCTGAGATACCTTCAGCTCTCCGGATATGAATAGCAAGAGGAGAATGATTAATTGGTGCACCGGAATAAGAAAGCATGATGAAAAGAAGAAAAAGGATAAGATCAACATCAAAATCTTGAATTACATCCACCGGCAGAATTTGTGAACAAAAGAATGATGAACTTGAAGCTCTTGAGCAACTTGACGATAAAACACCGGATAAGAACATTGAAGGAAATGAATGAAGAAATATCACATGAATAAAAATGGATACTTCATCTGAGAATTCTTGCTCCGAGAAGAAAAAGGGTGGGAGGGTGGGGAAAAACAAAGACAACTTGAGACGAACAAAATGGACACCGGTTGAAAAGAATTTAACATGAAGATCTTGATGGTCAAGAAGGACTAGCACTCCCATAAAAATATGAGAACACTGATTACGAAAGGTATGGAATCAACATTTGACATCGAAGCAACTCGAATACCAGAATCAAAACAAGAACAAAGGATAGATATGCAACATGATCTTCACAATATCATCCGAACAGAGAATTGAACGAATGAATTCAACAGGTACATCAACTGGTCGAGAAGCCACTTGGAAGAAGAAAATAAATAAATAAAAAGGAACAAGGTACAGATGGAACAAACACAAGATAGAAGTTTCGTTCGACATCTTCATGCTGAAAGCTCATGGAACATGTTACAAAAGGGTTTTGTCATCCCCGGATCAGCATAGCCAAGGACCCTTTAAGATGCAACTCCCGATCAGAACAAGTCCATAAAACCACTTCACTCAATGTAGAACCTCGAACTTCATATCGTGCATCCGTTGGAAGAATGCCTAGAACTACTTGATGAACCCACCTATAGATTTCCGAAAGTTTCCAGTTATGCAATCAGGTGTTGGGGATACACGGGAAGCACCGCGCAATCAACTCTAAACCTACATCCAGGTGTATCCATCCTTCAACACATAACTAGTCTTTCTCGGAAACTGTTTACCTCGGACCTTCGAAAAGCATCCACTATACAAGCTATGGCAATACTCTCGAACTACCTCCCCAGTACTGGGTGATGTCGGGGTTATCTTGCCACTGGCCGTATAGGAGAGATTTTCGATGTCGGCCGTCTTAAGTATTTAGTACTGTCGCGATATGCTTGTGACAACAATACCCCGAAGCTCAACTCCTCGGTAACAGGAGGCATCGAGAACAATATCCTTGTCACAAGAACATCGAAACAATCCCAGAATACTCGCGGGATTCCTAAAAAAAAATTGTGCAATTTTGAAAGTAGAAGAGACAAGAGTAGACGTCAGGAGTCCTCACCAGAGAGAAAAGGGATGAGAAGCAAAGAAATCCTACTCTCCGATATATATATAGGACTCAAAACATTTTCAGTGTGTGCCTAGACTCAACCGTCAACGACTCGATCAATCAGTGGGGGCTTCTAGGTCGGAGAAGGCTCTGAATACCAACTTGTAATGCCCAGGATGGGACTATACCTCCTACGTGTCGAGGCACGACTTAAAGGTATAAGCCCATCCTAGAATGATCTCAAGTTTGGTATCTTTGCACAACTCATGTAAAAGAGGGATTAAATGCAAAAAGGAGATAGTTGGCTTACACTCGCCACTTCACACAATACATTACATAAACAATCATCATTCAAAACATCACAACCCGACTACGGGTGAAGATCCAAAGAAAGATACCAAAAAAACATAAAGCCACAGGTCAAGATCGAATCCTAGTAGAAGAACCGCTACTGAACATCGAAACATCACAAGCAAACGGCCACAACTTCATCGAACTCCCAGTGAAGAACTTGAACCAGCTCCTGCATCAAACTCGGCTGAACCTGCATCTGGTGTGGTGAAGTAACTGTGAGCCACAGAGGACTCAGCAATCCTGTTCCCGGGTAACAAGACTATTTAAGCCTTGGGTGAGGACAAGGCTGAAGAAAGAACGAGAGGTGAAGGAACAACAAGAGTCTGCAGCAGCAACTAGCACTAACTTACGTAAAAGAGAGCGAGAAGAGAAGGTGCATCGGTCGAGAGATGATCACGAAGTGATCCTAGCTAAAGCCGGTCAAACATAACCCCACCGTGTTCAACTCCCGAATCCCTATTCGGAAATTGACAGTCACGGTACACACGCTGGTAGTGTATTGAAACATTGTGTCAAGTTATCTACAACCGGATATTAACAAGCTCCCATCTGCCACATAACCACGGGCACGGCTTTCGAAAGTTCAAACCCTGCAGGGGTGTTCCAACTTGGCCCATCACAAGCCCACGATCCGCGAAGTCGCAACTCCATAGGTGGGAAGACCCGAGTATTCTCGGAATCCCGTGCTCAAGTTAAACCGAACTAAGGTAAGGCTAATCCAGCAAATCCTCCCGGCGTGTCGACACCCTGATAGGTAGCCGCGCGTATCTAGTCTCAGGACACGACCGGATGGGCGAAGCTACGGGTTTTTACCAGACCTTGAGTTTCCTCGAGGTGGCCCCGCAGGCTCCCCGTTTCGGACCAACACTCATGTGGAGCACTGGCCCGGGGTTGTTGAATTAAAATAAAAGGGATAGCTAGTCCACATGCAAGTTTTATTAGTTTGTTATTAGGCAAATAGTACCAATGTTGGGACTTGCTGGAAAAGACTTAGCACTTAGCGGTTTATCAAGGGGGTCCCATACACCCCAACCGTGTTAGGAACGCATAATCAAGGAACATAACACCGGTTTATACGGTTCCTAACGGCATGAGTGGAACAAAACACCAAGCAAAAGGCTTAGCCTTCCACCCTGCCAGTATATAGATGATTTCATTTAAGCATTTATATAGTGTGATATAACCCAACCAAACTTCAACATGAAGCAAGCATCTTCGATCTTCACCTGCAACTAACAAAGCTATAAGAGGGGCTGAGCGAAGCGTACTTAGCCAAGCAACGGTTTGCATAGGTAGGTTGGTTAAACAGAGCAATGGTTACAAGTAGGAGGCTGACAAGAAAGACATGGGCATCGAGGCAATATACTAAAGAGCGATACTCTAGCAATAGGCAAAGATAGTAATGGTATCCGGGTTCGGTCATCTTGCCTGGGATTCCACAAGGGAGAAGAACGGATCCATGAAGTAGACGGAGCAACAGTCGAGCGAAACCTCACAACTCCGGAACAAAACCGAAGCTAACAAGAGAAGCAACCGGAAAGAAAGAAACAACACGGTAAACACACAAGCATAAACATGGCATACGATGCACACCCAAGTATGATGCATGTCCGGTTTAATTATGCATGGCATGGCAAAATGCACAAACAACACTACAAGTTAAGTGGAGCTCAATATGCAACGAGTTGCATATTGACGAAACACCACATTAATTATTTAATTGACTCTTGTTTATTTGCAAGACAAGGTTAAATGTTTTTTAACATGGCAAGAGGTGAAGCATAAAGAAACTACACTAATAAGGCAATTTAAATGAGGCCGGAGAATAACAACAACATAACCGGAAAATCCCCATGAGCATGTTTAATAAGTATAAAGCAACAACAACATTTTAGTGTTGTTAACATGATGCGGATGACATGATCAAGTTAATGCAATTTTATTAAAAGGTTGACTTAAAAGAGACATGAAGGATTTGTCACCGTGGTGGAAAGAAAAGGGTGCCACGGCAACGATCCGAAAATGATGCAACGCATCATATCGGTTCCGGTAACTCGTTGAAGGAC
The DNA here is from genome assembly GCA_902687465.1 of Secale cereale. NCBI lineage: Eukaryota > Viridiplantae > Streptophyta > Magnoliopsida > Poales > Poaceae > Secale > Secale cereale. The sequence goes on from LR738709.1 coordinate 289,465,584, forward strand.
CGGGCAAAAGCAAAGGTGGAGTGAACGTGCGGAACAAGATGAAAGGGCGGAACAAGATGAAAGGTGGGGTGATCCCGTTACCGGGTTCCCACGAGTCGGTGACGAGGCAACCGAGGAACATGACAAAAGGGCACAACGGGCACGAAGCACAAGTGAAACATTTCATACAACACAACAAGCATCACACGGGTCATCCACGGGGTCGTCTCGTTATACCTTTGAAGCGTGCGTTTCGGGGCGGCTCGAGACGTAGAGGAAGGAGTCGTTCTCGCGAGTCGTGGTACACGTGTCGTAGAGGGAAGTAGACGTTCTCGTTTCCGAAGGGGTACTTGTCGCGGCATCGGACGTCCTCGGGGCGACGGTAGTCGAACTTGACATCGGTAGGGGTACTCGTTTCTTCCGAAGGTAGTGGAACTTGACGTTTCGCCGTGGAGTCGAACTTGATATCGGGCGTCGAGGTACTCGTTCATGTAGTAGTCGGACTTGACGGGTCCCGTGAAGTAGTCGAACTTGGAGCTCGTTTTCTCGTAGAGGTTCGGGTCGTCGTGGTACTTGGGTCTTCCGGCGAGGGTAGTTGTTCGGGCGTCGATCTCGTACACGGTTCGTAGACGTTCGGGCCGTAGATGTACTTGCCAAACTCGGTTCTCGCGACGAGTTCGTAGATGTACTTCTCCGAAGGGGTACTTGATGATTCCTCGTGTAGTCGAGCTACCGAAACTTGGGGTCCTCGTCCACTTGGTGAAAACAAACAAAACAAAAAAAAACAGCAACAGGACTTGCGGGAAGGAACCAAGGCAGCGGCACGGCGAGGCTGTGCGCCATGGCGAGGAGGTGCCACGCGCGCTGGAGTCGGCTCCTGTCGCTCGGTGCTGGAGGGGAGCTGCGGCTCGGCGCTGGAGCTGCGCGCAGCCGGACGAGGAGACCACGCGAGGAGGGGCGCTGGACGAGACAAGGACGGGACCGGAGGGAGGCACTGCCTCGGTGCGCGGAGGACGGAGCAGAGCCGCTGGACGCTCGCGCCGAGCGAGGAGACGGAGGAGGCCGTAGGGACGGAGGAGGAAGGGGCCTAGCCGCGGTGGGGACGGGACGCGGTGGCCATGGCGCTCGGGGAGGCGGAAGAGGAACACCGCGGCGGCCTAGGCGGCTCGCGGCGCCGCGGCGCTGCACTGGAGCGACCAGCGCGTCGGGCTGCGGGGCTCCTGCTGCAGGGGAACGAGGATGGGGGCGCGGCGCTGGGGCGAGGTTGACTGCTGCTGGAGGAAGCCCGAGGCGCAGGCAGCTCGAGGGAGATGGGGGGAAACAAGGGGAGAGGGAGATAGCGAGGGGGGAAGGAGCGGGGTCGAGGAACGAGGCTGGCGGCGCGCGCTAGGAACGGAGGGAGAGCGATGGGGCGAGCTGTTCGAGGGCTCGAGCGCTAGGGTTCGGGGGGAGCTGTTGGGCCAAATGCCAGATGGGCCAGGGAGGAGGAGAATTGGGCCGGTTGGAAATGGCCAGAAGGGCTGGAGGCTGCTCTGCTTATATATCTCTTTTCTTTTGCAGAAAAAGAAATAGAGAGAGTCAAACAAGAAGAAAAGAAAGAGAAGAAGGAGGGGGTTTGGGCAAATCTAGCACAATGAATCATTATTTTTCTCGGGCTCATAAAAACGAGCACGGTCCGAGAAAAATAGAAAAAGGCCAGATCGGAAAAATAATTCAAACATATTTGAATTTAATTCAAATAGTTTTGAACTAAAACTTGATTATTGAAGTGTCCAAAAATGTTCAAATTTTTGGAGGAACCTCGAAACAACGGAAAAGAATTATTGGCAAGATTTTTAAGGAGAAACTCGAAGTGAAAAGACATGGGGAAAATTATGCAAGTGTGTTATGGTGATTCCGAAGCAATGGAATAATTAATATAGCTCCCTAATAATATTGAGAGGCTTTTATATGTTATAAAGAGAAGTCACCTTCCCTCGATTTAAATGGACGAAGGTCCACACGATTTATTTAGGTTGAGATGCAAAAATAAATATGACATGATGACATGATGACATGATGCAATGCAAAAATAAATAACACAAGCACAACGAAACACACGGGCAACCCGGAACATCTGGAAACTTCTGGAATCTTCTGGGACGTCGGTCTCGGGCGTCACAAATACCTTGTGTTATCTTAGTACGAACTATTGGATAGATCGATCGGAAAGAATAGCAACAAACAATTCCTCCTTAGGTTCTCCGCTAGATAGGAACTTTGGAGTGATTCTTCATTGCACGTTGAGGGATGGTTATGTGATCCAATTATATTAGTATTGTTGACAGATTGCACTAGCGAAAGTACGGACCCTAGGCCTTGTTTTCAAGATTGCAATATCGTGTGTGCTCACTTTTGTCACTTGCTACCTTGATATGTTTTTTATTGTCATTATTACAAAAATCAACATCTACTATCCATATTACACTTGTATCATCATCTCTTCGCCGAACTAGTGCACCTATACAATTTGCCATTGTATTGGGTGTGTTGGGTACACAAGAGACTTTTTATTATTTGGTTGCAGGGTTGTTTGAGAGAGACCATCTTCATCCTACACTTCCTACGGATTGATAAACCTTAGGTCATCCACTTGAGGGAAAATTGCTACTGTCCTACAAAACTCTGCTCTTGGAGGCCCAACATGTGTCTACAAGAATAAAGTTGTGTAGTATACATCAGCTATGTATTCCGTTGCACATGGAGATCTTGTCATGACGCTCAGCTTGGAACTGCACCAACTGACAGCTCCACTAGTCAATATAAGTACATATCCAGTTTGTGACTTAGAGTCATCCGGATCTGTGTCGAAGCTAGCATCGACGTACCCTTTACGACGAGCTCATCGTCACCTCCATAAAATAGAAACATATCCTTGGTCCTTTTCAGGTACTTCAGGATATTCTTGACCGCTGTCTAGTGATCCACTCACGGATTACTATGGTACCTCCCTGCCAAACTTATGGCAAGGCGCACATTAGGTCTGTTACACAACATGGCATACATTATAGAACCCATGGGTGAGGCATACGGAATGACTTTCATTCTCTCTCTATCTTCTACCGTGGTCGGGCTTTGATTATGACTCAATTTCACACCTTGTAACACAGGCAAGAACCCTTTCTTTGACATATCCATTTTGGAATTCTTTAAAACTTTATCAAGGTATGTGCTTTGTGAAAGTCCTATTAAGCGTCTCGATCCATCCCTATAGATCTTAATGCCCAATATATAAGCAGCTTCATGATACGTCCAAAACGTATCTATAATTTCTGCTTGCTCCATGCCACTTTTGGGTGATATTGCTATGATATTCATAAAATTCCATACACTTTTGATCATATTTGGACTAACTTACTAATCCAGTGCACCCCAGTGCCAGTTTCTGTTTTCGGCTGTTTTTGTATTTCAGGTTTTCACGTTACGAGAACTGCCAGGAAAAATCCAGAAAAATTATATAAAAAATCAGCGTTCCGGAAACTACCGTGCGTCCGAAGGGCAGCCGGGGGGGCACCAGGGCTCCAGGCGCCCTGGCGGCGCCCCCCCCCCTTGGGCCGCGCCGGGGGGGCGCCTGGGCCCCCCGAAGCTTCCCCGATGCTCCCCTTTGGCATATATTTAAAGCATCCTCCGAAACCCTCAGAACAGGAACTCTTTTCACGATCCCATCTCTGTTCCGCCGCCGCCGCCGCTTCCAAGATCGGGAGCACCAGGAGAACTCTTCCCGGCACCCTGCCGGAGGGGAGGATCACCACCGGGAGCTTCTCCACCACCATGGACGCCTCCCGGATGACTCGTGAGTAGTCTCCCTTGGACCATGAGTCCATGACCAGTAGCTATGTGATGTTCTCCTCGCGTTCTTGTGCTTCACTAATTAGTCCTCGTGAGCTGCCCTACATGATCGAGGCACATATGTAATCCTTATGCTGTTGCTATGTTGAGTTTGCTCGGATCCGATGGATTATGAGATTATGTTCAAATTGATCTTGAGTAATATATTTGATCTAACTCTTTTATATTTATGTTCATAAGTAATTCTTGCATGTTCTCCGTTGTTATTTATTGCTTTGGCCAAGTAATACGTAGTGACTCCAAGAGGGAACGTTATGCTCGATTGTGGGTTCATGCCCCTCGATGACTAGCTTGAGTGACAGAACATGAGTCTAGGGGATGTGTTGTTGCCACAAGGGGGAAAACAACGGTGCTTGTGCCCGCGGGTGCAAGGATTGTTTACCTTACGCAAAGTTCTTTTAATGCAGTTGTCTGTTGCATTGAGTTTACACTATGGGTGGGACTCGCAACTTAATACCAGCGAGATGTTCTGGATAGATATCTCAAGGTGGATGATTAGTAGTAGATATTGATGGATTTGGGTCTACTTATTTTGGCGTACCGCCCATGCTTTGAACCTCAACCTTTCTTGCAATGTAATCAGCATTGGTTTGTGTTCGTGGTCCTGTCAATTGTCTAGCTGTAATTTGTTTACCTCACATAGTTGTTTTATCGTCTTTTGGGAGAGAGACATCACTAGTGAACATCATGAGACTCCGGTCCATATTACCATCATTGATCACATCCGCTATTTACTTTTCGCTATTTACTTACTATTGCAAAACATTATCTATCACTACTATCATTTGCTTTTAACCCTTTGTGAACTACAAGGCCGGAGGGATTGACAACCTCTCTGTACTCGTTGGGAGCAAAGTTATTTGTATCTGTGTGCAGGTCCACGTTGATTGCTAATCCGCGCCGTTAGCAGTTGACACCTACTTGTTGAACCTAGGAGTCTCTGGGGATTCGATCCTTGGCATCTTTGCTAAGGGAAAACACTTCTACATACTGCATCTTACACCTTCCACTTGGGGTAACCAACGAGGGGTTCGAAGCCCATCAAGGAGTATTTTCTGGCGCCGTTGTCGGGGACTCCACTCTTCAGGATAGGGGAGTTGCACGCTATCTTTTACCTTTGCTTTTAGTCTTGTTAGTTTACCTTTCAGTTTTTTGCTTTAGTACCTTTTATCGAAAATCACAAAAATAGTTATCTTGCTTGCTTGCTACTATGGGTTCCACCGAGAACACCAAGTTGTGTGACTTCACTAGTCACAACAACGATGACTTTATCAGCACACCTATCACTACACCTGCCACTTCAGCACCTTCATATGAAATTAAACCTGCTTTACTGAACTTAGTCATGAAAGATCAATTCTCCGGTGCTGGAGATGATGCTGCTTTACACTTAAACAACTTTGTTGAACTTTGTGATATGCAAAAGTACCAACAAATAGATGGTAATATTGTTAAGCTTAAGCTTTTTCCTTTCTCCTTGAGAGGAGGAGCTAAAATTTGGTTTCAGTCTTTGCCTAGAAATAGCATAGATTCATGGGACAAGTGCAAAGATGCTTTTATTGGAAAATACTATCCACCTGCTAAAATTATCCAACTTAGAAGTAACATAATGAATTTTAAACAATTGGATAATGAACACGTTGCCCAAGCTTGGGAACGTATGAAGTCTCTTATCAAGAACTGCCCTACTCACGGTTTGACTACTTGGATGGTTATCCAAACTTTTTATGCAGGCTTGAACTTTACCTCGCGGAACTTGTTAGATTCGGCCGCGGGAGGAACTTTTATGTCAACTACACATGGTGCTGCCACAAAGCTTCTCGATGAGATGATGACCAACTATTCCCAATGGCACACCAAACGCGCTCCAACAGGTAGGAAGGTAAACTCTGTCGAGGAGATTTCCTCCTTAAATGAAAAAGTTGACTTGATCATGTCTCTACTTTCGAAGCAATCTACTGTTGATCCTCGTGATGTTCCTTTAAATTCTTTGATTGCTCAAGAACACGTAGATGTGAACTTTATCTCTAGAAACAATTTTAACAACAATGCTTATAGGAGTAACTTTGGTAACAATCCTAGACCGTTCCCCTCTAATTCTTATGGGAACAACAATGCTTATCCTAGTACCAAGAACTCTACTACTGAACTAGAGATTATGCTTAAAGATTTCATCACTACCCAAAAAGCCTTTAATAAGAGTGTAGAAGAAAAACTACATAAACTAGATGATCTTTCTTTTAAGGTAGACCATTTAGCCAATGAGGTAAAATTGCTAAAAATTGAAACTTCTCCTCTTGAGGAGAGGAAGTCATTCCTATTAATGCTACTCAAGTGCAAATTAATGAAAATATTAGGATGATGGCTAAACTTAAAGAAAGATGGGCTAGAGAAAGGGAGGAAGAAGATAGAATTAAGAGCCTTCTTACCCACCACACTGTTGCTACTATCAAAGTTGTTGAGGATGTTCAAACTCTTAGCACCCAATGTACTCCTGGTCCCAATGGACCTATTAATGGTGATGTTATGACTATAGAAACTACCAAACAAGTGAACCTAAAGGACACTACTACCACTTTACTCGATGCTCGTGACCTTGATTTTGATAATTGCACTCTTACCGAAGTTATTGATTTCCTTCACAAGATGTCTAGAGACCCTCGCACTAGCACGCTTAATCTTGCCTTCACAGAGCATATCACTAATGCTCTCATCAAAGCTAGGGAGGAGAAACTTAGAGTAGAAGCCTCCATACCTAGAAAGCTAGAAGATGGTTGGGATCCTATGATAAAAATTAAATTGAATGACTTCTCTTGCTATGCATTATGTGATGTTGGAGCTAGTACCTCTGTTATGCCCAAAAGAATATATGATATGCTTAAATTGAAACCTTATGATTCTTGTTCTTTTGGTGTTCGTCTCGTTGATTCTTCCATAAAGAAACCTTTGGGGAGGATCAACGATATTCTTATCGTTGTTAATGATAATTTTGTTCCCGTTGATTTTACTATTATGGATATTGAATGTGATCCTTCTTGTCCAATTATTTTGGGACGTCCCTTTTTGCGCACCGTTGGTGCTATCATTGACATGAAAGAGGGTAATATAAAATTTCAGTTTCCTCTCAAGAAAGGGATGGAACACTTCCCTCGTAAGAAGATCAAGTTACCTTTTGAGTCCGTTGTACGGGCTAGCTATTCTTTTACTCTTGATAAAACTTGATCTATATGCATTATGCCTAGCTTAAAGGCATAAAAGAAAGCGCTTTTGGGAGGCAGCCCACATGAATAAATTATTTGCTTTTGTTGTGTCTTGATGTTGTTTACTACTGTAGCATCATCATTGTATCTTTGCTTTTCATATTTGTGCCAAGTATAGCCTCTGATTGCTAGAAAGTTCAAAAGTTGTGAGGTGCTGTCCAGGAAACAGATTCTGTCCTTGGATAGAAAAATTAGTATAAAATCACCAGATCATCTTTTTGGTCTGAATTTTTTCGACAGCGTTCTCTATATAATTGTATTTCGTGCATCTGTTCTGAATTTTTTTTATTTGAGTTGCAGAAGTATCCCGAACAGATCAATTACTACCTGTTGTTCTGTTTTTCACAGATTCTGTCCTGTTTTGCCTTTCCTTCATTTTGCAAATCAAGAGCTTGCTTTTTCTTTGCAAAAAACCTTTTGGCAATCTTGAGAAACAGTATAACTTCAAGAATATCTTTATTTCCAGCAAGGTATAATTATTTTATTAAGGGTACTAACCTCGCTAATCAGATTATGATGAGTTATGTATGAAGGGAGTTTTCAAGTGTGCGAGGGAAGATGATAAAAAGATTCAGGAGTGTCAAGCGCTCAAGCTTGGGGATGCCCCCGTGCACCCCCAAGAAATATTCAAGGAGACTCAAGCGTCTAAGCTTGGGGATGCCCCCGTGCATCCCCTTCTCCATCAACATTATCAGTTCGTCTTTCGTTCCGCTATATTTTTATCACTTCATGTGTTATGTGCTATGCTTGGAGTGTCTTGCTTTTAGTTTTCTTTTTAGTTTTTCATAACGAGTCGGAACTCAGCATTCTTTATGTGGGAGAGAAACACGCTCCACTTCTACCTAGAACATAACATAGAATTTTCATGTCTATCTTTGCTGTGTGTGTTCTTTGTCTTTTAATAGCTACTATCATGCTCTGCTCTTAGTATTCATGCTTATCTTTTCAAAGAGCTTTTGTTTAGTTGGTTGCTTGAACTCTCTTTAATTATCATGCTTATCTTATTAAGAGAGTTTGCTTCCGTTGCATTGGTTAATGAGTCTATGATAAAGATGCTACGTGCATAATGACACTTAGTAGTTCAGGTTTTCTTATGGTTAGTCTCAAATAGCTGGGGGATTCCCAATGTGTTATTGGAGTACCAACATGATTTGTTTGCCGATGATGTGGTATGGTTTAGTAATATCTTCCTTCGAGAATTTATTTTGATTGACTTGGCGTATGCTCACGCATATTTAAGACTGTAAAGAAAGTCTGTCAAGCCTTGATGATCTTTTATTTCTGAGTAGCGATATAACTACCATGCCTGATTCAATATTGCTTTGTCGCTCTGCATGATTATGACCGTCATTGCTCTTTTAGTTGGTCGCTCCCAGTCTTTTGCTAACCTCCACCTGTACTAAGCAGACTAACCTTGCAATACATAGCTCATGGGAAAGTAGCTTAAAAACTATTGTGGTAAAGAATATGTTGCCTATGTATCTTATTTCTTATAAGTTGCTTGCTGAGGGGTAACCATGTTTCTGGGGACGCCATCAACTGTCACACTTTTGTTGAATATCATGTGAGTTGCTATGCATGTTTGTCTTGTCTGAAGTAAGGGTGATTTGCCATGGGTTGAATGAATATGCATATTGTTAGAGAAGAACATTGGGCCGCCAACCAAAGCCATGCATCATGGTGGAAGTTTTAGCTTGGACATTAATCCTCAATCTCTTATGAGAACATGCTTATGCATTAAAGAGGAGTCCATCATCTATTTTCTATGTTGTCCCGGTATGGATGTCCTCAAGTTGAGATCTATCAAAAACGAGAAATCAAATGCGATTTATCTCCTTGGACCTTTGTACAGGTGGCATAGAGGTACCCCTTTGTGACACTTGGTTGAAACATATGTAATGCAATGATAACCCATGGAAATCCGAGCTAATTAGGACAAGGTGCGAGCACTATTGGTATTCGATGCATGAGGCTTGCAACTTATAGGATGTCTTATGCATGACACATATGAAGTACTACTATCGTTGACAAAATTGCTTCCATGTTTTCAAAATAAAAAGCTCTAACATATAACCATTCTTTTACTTTTATGTTGAGTCTCCACCTTCTTTCTTCAAGCACCAACTACGGAGAGCATGATTGTCATTCTGAGTGTAATGTGCATTGTCCCAAAGTAGCATTGTCTTTTGCATGATTGTAATATCGTTTATTTTGAAATCATTGTATCTAGTCATCACTTAAACCTTGAAGGTGCCCCTGCATTTATGTTTTGCTTCACTAAAGGGGGCAAGCTAGATATCACTTTATCATATTTGCACATCATGTTCATTGCAAATCTTTTTGATGCTTCAATGTCATATTGTAAAACTTTCAGTCATTTGTGATTTTCTCATGAGGCAACTTAATTACTATAGAATCATTGTCTCAGTAAGATTTTGTCATATGACTATGAATAAGTCCTATATGGTTAATAGCATGTCACCACAGAAATTATTTTTGTTATCATTTACCTACTCGAGGACGAGCAGGAATTAAGCTTGGGGATGTTGATACGTCCAAAACGTATCTATAATTTTTGCTTGCTCCATGCCACTTTTGGGTGATATTGCTATGATATTCATACACTTCCATACACTTTTGATCATATTTGGACTAACTTACTAATCCAGTGCACCCCAGTGCCAGTTTCTGTTTTCGGCTGTTTTTGTATTTCAGGTTTTCACGTTACGAGAACTGCCAGGAAAAATCCAGAAAAATTATATAAAAAATCAGCGTTCCGGAAACTACCGTGCGTCCGAAGGGCAGCCGGCGGGGCCACCAGGGCTCCAGGCGCCCTGGCGGCGCCCCCCCCCCCCTGGGCCGCGCCAGGGGGGCGCCTGGGCCCCCCGAAGCTTCCCCGATGCTCCCCTTTGGCATATATTTAAAGCGTCCTCCGAAACCCTCAGAACAGGAACTCTTTTTGCGATCCCATCTATGTTCCGCCGCCGCCGCCGCTTCCAAGATCGGGAGCACCAGGAGAACTCTTCCCGGCACCTTGCCGGAGGGGAGGATCACCACCGGGAGCTTCTCCACCACCATGGACGCCTCCCGGATGACTCGTGAGTAGTCTCCCTTGGACCATGAGTCCATGACCAGTAGCTATGTGATGTTCTCCTCCCGTTCTTGTGCTTCACTAATTAGTCCTCGTGAGCTGCCCTACATGATCGAGGCACATATGTAATACTTATGTTGTTGCTATGTTGAGTTTGCTGGGATCCGATGGATTATGAGATTATGTTCAGATTGATCTTGAGTAATATATTTGATCTACCTCTTTAATATTTATGTTCATAAGTAATTCTTGCATGTTCTCCGTTGTTGTTTATTGCTTTGGCCAAGTAATACGTAGTGACTGCAAGAGGGAACGTTATGCTCGATTGTGGGTTCATGCCCCTCGATGACTAGCTTGAGTGACAGAAACATGAGTCTAGGGGATGTGATGTTGCCACAAGGGGGAAAACAACGGTGCTTGTGCCCACGGGTGCAAGGATTGTTTACTTTACGCAAAGTTCTTTTAATGCAGTTGTCTGTTGCATTGAGTTTACACTATGGGTGGGACTCGCAACTTAATACCAGCGAGATGCTCTGGATAGATATCTCAAGGTGGATGATTAGTAGTAGATATTGATGGATTTCGGTCTACTTATTTTGGCGTACCGCCCATGCTTTGAACCTCAACATTTCTTGCAATGTAATCAGCATTGGTTTGCGTTCGTGGTCCTGTCAATTGCCCAGCTGTAATTTGTTTACCTCACATAGTTGTTTTATCGTCTTTTGGGAGAGAGACATCACTAGTGAACATCATGAGACTCCGGTCCATATTACCATCATTGATCACATCCGCTATTTACTTTTCGCTATTTACTTACTATTGCAAAACATTATCTATCACTACTATCATTTGCTTTTAACCCTTGTGAACTACAAGGCCGGAGGGATTGACAACCTCTCTGTACACGTTGGGAGCAAAGTTATTTGTATCTGTGTGCAGGTCCACGTTGATTGCTAATCCGCGCCGTTAGCAGTTGACACCTACTTGTTGAACCTAGGAGTCTCTGGGGATTCGATCCTTGGCATCTTTGCTAAGGGAAAACACTTCTACATACTGCATCTTACACCTTCCACTTGGGGTAACCAACGAGGGGTTCGAGGCCCATCACTTCACCGAGGTCTTTCATTGTAAAATTCTTATTCAAGTATCCTTTTATATTATCCAAAAATTCTATATCATTTCCAATAAACAATATGTCATCCACATAAAATATCAGAAATGCTACAGAGCTCCCACTCACTTTCTTGTAAATACAAGCTTCATTGTAAGTCTGTATAAAATCATATGATTTGATCACCTCATCAAAGCGTATATTCCAACTCCAAGATGCTTGCACCAGTCCATAGATGGATCGTTGGAGTTTGCACACTTTTTCAGCACCTTTAGGATCGACAAAACCTTCTGGTTGCATCATATACAACTCTTGTTTAAGAAACCAATTAAGGAATGTATTTTTGACGTCCATTTGCCAGATTTCATAATCATAAAATGCGGTAATTTCTAACATGATTCGAACATACTTAAGCATCACTCCGGGTGAAAAACTCTCATCATAGTCAAATCCTTGAACTTGTCGAAAATCTTTTGCAACAAGTCGAGCTTTGTAGACAGTGATATTACCATCAATGGTTGTCTTCCTCTTGAAGATCCATTTATTCTCAATGGCTTGCCGATCATCGGGCAAGTCCACAAAAATCCACACTTTGTTCTCATACATGGATCATATCTCAGATTTCATGGCCTCAAACTATTTTTCGGAATTTTCGCTCATCGTAGCTTCTTCATAGTTCGAAGGTTCGTCGTTGCCTAACAAAATGTCTTCCAGGACAGGATTACCTTACCACTCTGGTGCGTACGTGTTCTGGTCGACCTTTGAGGTTCAGTGGTAACTTGATCCGAAGTTTCTTGATCATCATCATTAGCTTCTTCTGTAGTTGGTGTAGGCATCACGGGAACGGTGTTCTCTAATGTGCTACTTCCCAATTCGAGAGAAGGTCCAACTACCTCATCAAGTTTCTACTTTCCTCCCACTCACTTCTTTCGAGAGAAACTCCTTCTCTAGAAATGACCAATTCTTAGCAACACAGATCTTGCCTTTGGATCTGTGGTAGAAGGTATACCCGATAGTTTCTTTAGGGTATTCTATGAAGACACACTTGTTCACTGTGGGTTCGAGCTTATAAGGTTGAATCCTTTTATCATAAGCGTCACATCCTGAAACTTTAAGAAATGACATCTTAGGTTTATTGCCAAACCATAGTTCATACGGTGTCGTCTCAACGGATTTAGACGGTGCCCTATTTAACATGAATGCAACTGTCTCTAATGCATAACCCCAAAATGATAGTGGCAAATTAGTAAGAGACATCATAGATCACACAATATCTAATAAGGTACAGTTATGACGTTTGGACACACAATTACGTTGTGGTGTTCCAGGTGGCGTGAGTTGTGCAACAATTTCACATTGTTTTAAATGAAGGCCAAACTCGTAACTCAGATATTCACCTCTGTGATCAGATCGTAGAAACTTTATTTTCTTGTTATGATGATTCTCCACTTCACTCTGAAATTCTTTGAACTTTTCAAATGTTTCAGACGTGTGTTACATCAAGTAGATATATCCATACCTACTTAAATCATCTGTGAAGGTTAGAAAAGAACAATACCTGTCGCGTGCTTCAACACTCATCGGACCGCATACATTGGTATGTATTATTTCCAATAAGTCATTAGCTCGCTCCATTGTTATGGAGAACGGAGTTTTAGTCATCTTACCCATGATGCATGGTTTGCAAGTATCAAATGATTCTGAAAGTCCATCCGCATGGAATTTCTTCATGTGCTTTACACTAATATGACCTAAACGGTAGTGCCCCAAGTATGTTGCACTATCATTATCAACTTTGCATATTTTGGTATCAATATTATGAATATGTATGAATATGTGTATCACTATGATCGAGATTCAACAAGAATAGACCATTCACTAAGGGTGCATGACCATAAAAGATGTTACACATATAAATAGAACAACCATTATTTTCCGACTTCAATAAATAACCGTCTTGCAATAGACAAGATCTAGATATAATGTTCATGCTCAAAGCTGGCACAAAACAAGAATTATTGAGGTCTAATCCCGAAGGTACATGTAGAGGTACCGTGCCGACGGCGATCACATCAACCTTGGAACCATTCCCAATGCGCATATTCACCTCGTCCTTAGCCAATCCTCGTTTATTCCGCAGCTCCTATTTCGAGTTACATATATGAGCAACCGAACCATTGTCAAATACCCAGGCGCTACTACGAGCATTAGTAAGGTACACATCAATAACATGTATATCAAATATACCTTTGTTTACTTTGACATCCTTATTATATGCCAAGTATTTGGGGCAATTCTGCTTCTAGTGACCATTTCCCTTCCAGTAGAAGCACTTAGTCTCAGGCTTGGGTCCATCTTTGGGCTTCTTCCTGGGAGAAGCAACTTGCTTGCCATTCTTCTTGAAATCCCTTTCTTTCTCTTTCCCTTTTTATTAAAACTAGAGGTCTTGTTAACCATCAACACTTGACGCTCCTTCTTGATTTTTACCTCTGCCGATTTCAGCATCGCGAAGAGCTCGGGGGTCGTTTTTGTCATCCCTTGCATATTATAGTTCATCACGAAGCCTTTGTAGGTTGGTGGCAGTGATTGAAGAACTCTATCAATAACACACTCATCTGGGAGCTCAATTCCCAGCCGAGTCAAGTGGTTGTGGTACCTAGACATTCTGAGTATGTGTTCACTGACAGAATTGTTCTCCTCCATCTTACAGCTAAAGAACTTGTTGGAGACTTCATATCTCTCAACCCAGGCATTTGCTTGAAATATTAACTTCGGCTCTTGGAACATCTCATATGCTCCGTGGCGTTCAAAACGCTTTTGAAGTCCCGGTTCTAAGCCGTAAATCATGGCACATTGAACTATTGAGTAGTCATCAGATCGAGCTTGCGAGACGTTCCTAACATCTGGATCAGCTCCTGCAGCAGGTCCGTCACCTAGAGGTGCATCAAGGACATAATTCTTCTATGCAACAATGTGGATATTACTCAAGTTACGGACCCCATCCATGTAGTTGCTACCATCATCTTTCAACTTAGCTTTCTCTAGGAACACATTAAAATTTATGGGAACGGTAGCACGGGCCATTGATCTACCACATAGATATGCAAAAACTATTAAGACCAAGTTCATGATAAATATAAGTTCAATTAATCAAATTACTAATGAACTCCCACTTAAATCAGCATCACACATGTTGTCTAAGTGATACATGATCCAAATCGACTAACCCATATATGATCATCACGTGAGATGGGGTAGTCATCAATGGTGAACATCTCCATGATGATCATATCTACTATATGCCTCATGTTCGACCTTTTGGTCTCCAGTGTTCCGAGACCATGTATGTACATGCTAGGCTTGTCAATTTTTACCCAAGTGTTATGCGTGTTTATAACTGGCTTACAATCGTTGTATGTGAATGTAGAATCTGTCACACCCGATCATCATGAGGTGCTTCAAAATGAAGAACTTTGGCAACGGTGCATACTTAGCGAGAACACTTTTATCTTGAAATTAAGTGAAGGGATCATCTTATTATTCTAGTGTCGTTCTAAGAAAAATAAGATGCACAAAGGATAAACATCACATGCAATCAAAATATGTGACATGATATGGCCATCATTGTCTTGTGCTTTTGATCTCCATCTCCAAAGCATCGGTATGATCTCCATCATCATCGGTATGATACTTTGATCTCCATCGTTGCGTCAGGGTCGTCTCACCAACTATTTCTTCAACAACTATTGCTAACGCATAGCGATAAAGTAAAGCAATTACAAGGCAATTAAGTGATTGACATGCGGATCTTACAGCAATTAAAGACAACCCCAAGGCTCATGCCTGTTGTCGTACTCAGCGACATGCAAGTCGTGAACTTATTACAAAACATGATCATCTCATACATCAAAATATATCAATTCATATCTTGACCATATCACATCATAACACACTGGTGCGCGTCGGTCCTAACCAAACGGTTTAAAACCCCTTTTCGTGACGGCATTTGGAACCGTCGCCAAGTGAGTGTGGGCGATAGGGGGTCCTTCCCACACGACCCAGAAACCGTTGGGGATATGCCCTCCTGGCACACACGTTCGGCAAAATGAGGTCGTGTGCGACCGGCGAGCACTTAAATACGGGAATACGTACAGTAGATCTAAAAGAAATACAATTATACGGTGAGAATATTTCCGATCGCAAGTACATCCCACACAGTCAGTCCCCGCTAAATGTATCCTTTCGTATGCACATCCCACACAGTCACTCCAAGGACAACATTTCCGTTCACAGGTACACCACACACAATTTTTCCCGTTAAATCGTTTGTGTTATTGAATGTATCACACACGGTCTTTAGAAGAAATTGTGTGGCAAAGGTTTTCCATCACCCACAGTTTGTATGTGGTAAACGCTTGTGCAAGGTGGCCTAACGCAAATAGTTTTCATGAGAAAGTCGTGTGTGATTGTGATGATGTTACAGACCTAGGGTCACGGGCCTGACCCAGGTACCCCACGCAAGGTCATTACCACCAGAAGCTCAAAAGACAACTTGAAGGCAACAGGAACAGTTGACTGACACGGCCCAAGAGGGCATTCCACTTGACTACACACCCCCGTTCAGATGACTCAACTTCACTCGACCCTTCAAAGACACTCGACCCCTAAAGGTCAAAGGTCCCTTAGGACAGCAATGGTCCGTCATTCATTCTATGACAATGAATGCCTTTATCACTCTTTACTGCGGGCGTTATCAGTAATGCCCTGCCTTTATGTACATTGAACCATTTGTAACATGGGGATGGCTAGGGTCCTGGCGCACTCTATATAAGCCACCCCCTCCTCCAGTATAAGGGTCCGCACCCCCTGTAACTCAAACACCCATATACATTCCAGTCGACCGCCTCGGGGCACCGAGACGTAGGGCTTTTACTTCCTCCGAGAAGGGCCTGAACTTGTAAACATCTTGCATACAATCTCACCATAGCTAAGGCATTGCCTCCTCTTACATACCCCCTGCTCGTACTGTCAGACTTAGAACCATGACAGTTGGTGCCCATCGTGGGGCAGGGTGTCTTAGCGACTTCTGGTGAGGTTGCGAACTTTTCTCCGACATCCTTCATCATGGTTTGCGGCGGTGGTTTGGCGTTGGGCCGCGTGATCCGACTCAGCGCACTCGTCTTCATCGCCGACGACTCCGCTTGGCTCCAGGAGGCCCCCATCGACGTCGAGGCGTTGCCCGTCCGTGGGGCCGCGCACTTCCATGCCAGCGCCTGCGGCGTCCTTCTCCGCAGCCGTCGACTCGGTACCAGTCGGCTCCTTCATCATCCATCATCCCCGTTGGACGTCGCCACAAGCGATCTGGTCGCTTGCGGCTCCAGCGGTGGGTGAAACACGCGGTGGCCCGCCAGACGGCCACCCCGCAAGTTGCAGCCATCGATCCCTACGAATACCTCTACGGGTCGGTCAATCCATCGATCGAACCCACAGATTCGCTTTTCGAGTGCGGGAGCAGCAATCCCGCAGCCGAAGTTCTCATGGTCGACTCACGTCGCAGTCCGCCAGGATACCCTCGCGGCGGAGACGGCGGCAGCGGCAACGGTCAGTCATTCGACCACGATGGGTACATTCCCCAACCCCTCATTGCCGAGCAGAGGGACGAGCTCTACCGCCACAATGAGGACGCACTTTTCACTCCTATCGTGGGGGACACCCCAGAGGCTTGGGCCCTGGAAGCCACACGCCTAGCCACCGTGGCTGAGCGTGCACGTCTGGAGAATATCCAGCGCGCACTCGACGAATGGGCCCGCGACTGGTTCCCGAATCCAATCGACGCCGCGGCAGTAGTTCCCGCGTGAGACTCAGGTGTTCTGGACGCCCGTCCTGAACCTTGAAACCGCGGCTCGCATTGCGGATTCTATCCAACCGTATCAGTCGGAGGCTGGGAGAGGCCTGCAGCAGATCCGGGCGCTGCTCCGGACGGCCGGGGAGCAGAACGCGGCTGCCTCTCAGTCGCGCAACAGGATTCACAGCAGATCGGTGGCAGCGGACACCATTTGGTCAGCTCACAGCCCAAGATCGCCCTCGAGGCGTGAAGACCGTGTGCCCCGTCAAGACCGGCATCTGGGTCGGAATGATGAGCAGTATGATCGTCGACCCGGTCACGATGACCGCCGTTGAGTGCCTACGCCTCCTCCGGGAAGCGGATCGTACTCGCACAGGCGACACGAAGGCAGGCGCTTACGTGATGACGAGCGGAGGATTCCCCCAGATCCCCGGAGGCCCGGCTTTGACGCAAGATCTATTCTTGTGCAGGGGCTGGTCGACAGGAACAGATCGTACAGAGAAGATCAAGGCAGAGATCGTTTGAGTGGAAGCCGAGCGTCTGTCTCTGGGCCCGAATGCTTTAGCAGTGCCATCAGGGCCGTTGAGATCCCCCCAAACTTCAGGTTGGCGGCGGGAGTGAATAAGTTCACCGGCGAGTCGAAACCAGACACCTGGCTCAAAGACTACCGAGTGGCTGTGCAGGTCGGGGGCGGCAACGATGACGTGGCCATGAAGCACCTTCCCTTGATGTTAGGCGGCTCGGCCCGGGCGTGGTTGAATCAGTTGGCCCCTGGGAGCATTTACAGTTGGGAAGAGCTAGCCCCAGTATTTATCAGGACTTTCGAAGGCACCTGCAAATGGCCCGCACGGCTTGCGGAGTTGCAGCATTGCGTACAAAAGCCGAATGAAACCCTGAGAGATTACATCAAAAGGTGGACCACCTTGCATCACACAATGGAGAACGTATCCGAGCACCAAGCAGTCTGCGCCTTCAAGGAGGGTGTACGGTATAGAGAGTTGAACCTGAAATTTGGCCGAACGGGAGATATGTCTCTATCCCGGATGATGGAAATAGCCGGTCGGTATGCCAACGAAGAAGAAGCCGATAGACTCCGCAGTGGCAAGAAACCAGTCGGTCAGGATGACCAGAACTCCAATCGGAAACCCAAGCGCAAGGCGGAGCCGGCGGCTCAAGGTGAAGTTGTGCTTGTTAACTAAGGAAAGGGCGAAGGAAAGCCTAAGGGACCTTGGGTCCCCAAGAAGGTGAAGGATCAAGCAGGAAATGATGTGCTCGACCTGTCGTGTCCTATCCACACGAAGAAAGATGAAGAGGGGAACTTGGTTTATCCCAAGCACACCACTCGACAGTGCCGGTTCCTGATCCAGAGCTTCTAGAAAGATCAGTCGACTGAGAAGGAAAAGGAATCAGAGGAGACCAAGGACAAAGAAGGGGACGGAGGTTACCCCCAGATCAACTCCACCTTGATGATTTTTGCTGACGTTGGAAGCAAGAGTCGACTGAAAGTTATCAACAGAGAAGTCAACATGGTTGCCCCGGCAACAACGACATATCTGAAATGGTCCAAGACCCCCATCGCATTCGACCAGTCCGATGTGATGGCCTGGCTTATTAGGGATGATCGACTACTCATATCAATAAGGAATTCCTTTTTTTTCGGGAGCCCATTCGGATAGAACTCCAAAGTTAAGCGTGCTCAGCTTGGAGTAGTTTCAGGATGGGTGACCGACTGGGAAGTTGCTCCCGGATGCGCACGAGTGAGGACAAAGTGCGCAGAAAAGACTAGTATTGATATGTGAGGCCAGTCTAGATCCCTCCACGAGTAACGACCACCGGCGGGTGTGTCCGGGGCGTTACAAGTTGGTAATCAGAGCCGACCCTCGTGGTTACACGGATGTTTGCGGACAGTTTGCAGTCATGTTGTGCATGATGTTTGTGACCCGTCGTGGCACACGGCATAGCACATGTGCTGTCCTGGAAGCACAGACGGTTGTGCCAAGAGGGAACGTTCCTGTGGCCCGACGAGGACGTCGGTTCCTTTGAGTGAGGGTGTATGTGATGGCCTGGCTTATTAGGGATGATAGACTACTCATATCAATAAGGAATTCCTTCTTTTCCGGGAGCCCATTCGGATAGAACTCCAAAGTTAAGTGTGCTCAGCTTGGAGTAGTTTCAGGATGGGTGACCGACTGGGAAGTTGCTCCCGGATGCGCACGAGTGAGGACAAAGTGCGTAGAAAAGACTAGTATTGATATGTGAGGCCAGTCTAGATCCCGCCAGGAGTAACGACCACCGGCGGGTGTGTCCGGGGCGTTACATCCGATCACCCTGCGCAGGCGCTGGTGTTCGACCCAGTTGTTGAGGGCACTCGTTTGACCAGGGTCCTGATCGATGGTGGTAGTGGCCTGAACATTCTGTATGCTGAAACCCTCCGTGGGATGGGCATTCTGATGTCCAAGCTAAGCGAGAGTAACATGAGGTTTCACAGGGTCATCCCTGGGAAGAAAGCCGACTCACTTGGCCAAATCTCACTCGACGTGGTTTTCGGCGATTCAAAGAATTACCGCAAAGAGAAGCTGACGTTTGAAGTGGTAGACTTCAACAGCGCCTATCATGCCATTCTGGGTAGGCACACCTACGCCAGATTCATGGCTCAACCATGCTATGTGTATCTCAATTTGAAGATGCCGGGACCCAACGGCGTCATAACCGTCACGGGGAACCGACAGAAAGTGGAAGAGTGCTTCCAGAAAGGCTCGAAAATGCTGACGAGCAGATGGCAGCAGTAGAGATGGAGGAGTACCAGAAGAATGTGGATCCGAGTGATTTGCTGCGGGCTAAGAAGCCGGCTTCCGAGTCAGCCTTTCAGTCGGCGGGGGAGACGAAGCCCGTACACATTCACCCCACCGACCCTAGTGCAGCGCCGACCACATCTCAACTACACTCGACGGCAAATAGGAAGAAGCGCTCATCCAGTTCCTCCGTGAGAACTGGGACATCTTCGCATGGAAACCGTCTGACATGCCAGGTATACCCAGGGGACTGGCTGAGCACCATTTGCGAGTCGACCCAAAAGTGAAGCCCGTGAAGGAACATCTCCGTCGGTCTGCCGCGGAGAAGAGAAAAGCAATTGGCGAAGAGGTGGCTCGGCTTCTGGCAGCTGAGTTCATCCGCGAGATCTACCACTCCGAGTGGCTCGCCAATGTGGTCATGGTGCCCAAGAAGGACAAGTCCCACCATATGTGCATCAATTTCAAGCATATCAATCGGGCCTTCCCGAAAGATCACTTTCCTCTCCCCCGCATCGATGAGATAGTCGACCCGACTGCGGGATGCGAGCATTTGTCCTTTCTGGATGCTTATTCCGGGTATCATCAGATCCGACTGTTTGGACCCGATGAAATCAAGACAGCCTTCATCACCCCATTCGGGTGTTTCTGTTATGTCACCATGCCTTTCAGTCTCAAGAATGCCGGCACTACCTTCATGCGCATGATTCAAAAGTGCCTGCTGAAGCAAATTAGTCAGAACATGGAAGCATACATGGATGACATCATGGTCAAGTCACGCAACGGTTCCGACCTGCTGACTGACCTTGCTGAGACATTCGCAAATTTGAGAAGCTATGATATCAAGCTCAATCCGTCAAAGTGTACATTCGGAGTTCCAGGCGGTAAGTTACTCTGTTTCCTTGTTTCTGAACGAGGAATCGATGGCAACCCAGAAAAGTTCAGTGCCATCCTCCGAATGAAGCGTCCCGAGCGTATACACGATGTCCAGAAGCTAACTGGTTGCTTGGCCACATTGAGTCGGTTCATTTCTCGTCTCGGTGAGAAGGCATTACCTCTCTACCGACTGATGAAGAAATCTGAAAAGTTCGAGTGGAATTCTGAAGCTGAAGCAGCGTTTGATGAGCTCAAAGCCCTGCTTTCCACCCAGCCGGTGCTTGCTGCCCCAGTCAGCAAGGAGCCTCTCTTACTGTACATCGCAGCCACCGGACAAATTGTCAGCACTGTACTCACGGTCGAGCGGGAAGAAGAAGGCAAAGCCTACAAAGTCCAACACCCGGTCTACTACATTTCCGAAGTATTGAATCCCTCCAAGCAAAGATACCCGCACTACCAGAAGCTTGTGTATGGGATTTACTTGACCGCAAAGAAAGTTGCTCATTACTTCTCGAATCATTCAATCTCAGTCATCTGCGACACCCCACTGTCAGAAATCCTGAACAACCGAGATGCAACCGGTCGAGTGGTGGAATGGGCGATTGAACTCCTTCCGCTAGATATCAAGTTTGAAGCGAAGAAAGCTATCAAGTCTCAGGCAATAGCAGATTTTGTGGCCGAATGGATCGAACAGGAGCAGCCGACTCAGATCCAGTCGGACCACTGGACTATGTTCTTTGATGGATCCAAGATGTTGAATGGGTCCGGTGCAGGCATGGTTTTGGTATCCCCCAGGGGCGACAAGCTCAACTACGTCCTTCAAATCCACTTCGACTCATCAAACAACGAAGCTGAATACGAGGCGCTTTTGTACAGGTTGCGTATGGTCATCTCACTCGGCGTCCATCGCCTGATGGTCTACGGCGACTCAGACTTAGTGGCCAATCAGGTGATGAAGGAGTGGGATGTCAGAAGCCTGGGAATGACCAGTTATTGTAGTGTAGTGGGAAAGCTAGAAAAGAAGTTTGAAGGTTTAGAGCTCCATCACATGCCCAAAATCAAGAATCAGCTTGCTGATGACCTCGCGAAGATAGGGTCCACCCGGAAGCCTATACCCAAGAATGTGTTTTTGGAGCACCTGCACACCCCCTCAGTCAAAGAAGATCCATTCACGAAGGAACCCCCACAGCCAGTCAGCCCATCTGATCCGACTGAAGTCGAAGTGCCTGCGGTGGTTGACCTAATCATGGAGATTTTGGTGATCACGCCCGACTGGACTATGCCATACATAGCATACCTTCTTAGACAAGAACTTTCATAGGATGAAGAGGAAGCACGCCAGATTGTCCATCGATCCAAAGCCTTCACCGTCATTCAGGGTCAGCTCTAGAGGGAGAGTGTCACAGGAGTCACTCAGCGCTGCATCATCCCGGAAGAAGGTCGACTGATTCTGAATGAAATTCACTCGGGGACTTGTGGCCACCACGCTTCCTCTCGGACTGTAGTGGCCAAGGCGTACCGAGATGGATTTTATTGGCCCCGAGCTAATGAGATGGCAAAAGATGTCGTAGACAAGTGCGAAGGCTGCCAGTTCTACTCCAACATGTCTCATAAGCCCGCGTCTACCTTAAAGACCATTCCATTGGTTTGGTCGTTTGCCGTTTGGGGGTTGGACATGGTCGGCCCCTTCAAAACTGGAATAAGCGGATTCACTCACCTGCTCGTAGCAGTCGACAAGTTTACCAAATGGATCGAAGCCAAGCCCATCAAGAACCTCGGCTCAAGAACTGCCATCAGCTTCATCAGAGAATTGATATTCAGATATGGAGTCCCTCACAACATCATCACGGATAACGGCTCCAACTTTGACTCGGACGAATTCAGAGCTTTCTGTTCCTCCCAAGGCACGCGGGTCGACTACGCCTCCGTAGAGCATCCGCAGTCGAATGGACAAGCAGAAAGGGCAAATGGTTTGATCCTCCAAGGCCTGAAGCCGTGGCTTATGCGCGACCTCAAGCATGTCGCCGGAGCTTGGGTGACTGAAATGTCGTCTGCCTTACGGGGGCTGAGGACAACTCCGAACCGGTTGACTGACTGTGCCCCCTTCTTCATGGTCTATGGAGCTAAGGCCGTGCTACTGAGTGATTTGTTGCACAATGCCCCCCGAGTGGAACTCTTCTCCGAGGCAGAAGCAGAGCAAGCCCGTCAAGATGCAGTCGACCTCCTGGAGGAAGAACGTGAGATGGCTTTGATCCGCTTGACCATTTACCTATAGGACCTGCGCCGATTCCATGCTCGCAATGTCCGGAGCCGAGCATTTTAGGAGGGAGACCTGGTTCTCCGAGTGCGTCAGAAGCGACCCACAAACTCGCCCCAGCTTGGGAAGGCCCCTTCATCGTCACCAAAGTACTGCACAATGGGGCATATCACATCTACAACGTCGCCAAGAAGAAAGATGAAACCCGTTCGTGGAACGCGGACCGGCTCCGCCGCTTCTATACTTAAAGCACTCGGTCAGTCGAGTTGTAATAAAGATCTTCCAGTTTGTTTTCAAATACAAGTTTGCAGCAATTCCTTAATGGTTGTTGGTTTCTAAGATGCTGGTCCTCAAATCCGCTAGTGGGTGCTTAGCCGCGAACCCGATTCGCCTAAGTTACAAAAACCACCCCGAATGAAGAGCAACCCTCTCACTCGGGGGCTTAGTTGCGACCCCGTAATCGCCTAAGTTACAAAAACCAGTCCGAGTGAAGAGCAACCCTCTCACTCGGGGCTTAGCTACGACCCTGTAATCGCCTAAGTTACAAAAGTCACTCCGAGTGAAGAGCAACTCTCTCACTCGGGAGCTTAGCTGCGACCCCTTAATCGCCTAAGTTACAAAAACCACTCCGAGTGAAGAGCAACCCTCTCACTCGGGGGCTTAGTTGCGACCCCGTAA
>LR738709.1:289489621-289627917 GCA_902687465.1 Secale cereale
AGTTACAAAAACCACTCCGAGTGAAGAGCAACCCTCTCACTCGGGGGCTTAGCCGCGGTCCTCCAAACTACGCCATAAGTACAACGTGGCTCTGTCCTCCGAGCTCCGCCACAAGTACAACGTAGCTCGTAATCGCCTATGTTACGAAAACCACTCCGAGTGAAGAGCAACCCTCTCACTCGGGGGCTTAGCCGCGGTCCTCCGAGCTACGCCATAAGTACAACGTGGCTCTGTCCTCCGAGCTCCGCCACAAGTACGACGTAGCTCGGAATCGCCTAAGTTACGAAAACTACTCCGAGTGAAGAGCAACCCTCTCACTCGGAGGGTTTAGCTGTGACCCCGTAATCGCCTAAGTTATGAAAACCACTCCGAGTGAAGAGCAACCCTCTCACTCGGGAGCTTGGTTGCGGTCCTCCAGGCCCCACCATAAGTTCAGTGTCGCCATCAAGCGGCTCGACCATCGGAGCTGTACCACAGATTCGACGTCTACTCGAAATCCAAAAGATCAGAAAGAGTCAGAAGCAAAACAAGCAAATGCAAAAGGAATCAAGTGCAGATAAAGCCCCGCAAGATTCGGGCAGAAGTACATGGGCATCAAACCCACGAGAGTTTAACAGTTACAGGATCACTCAGCATTCCGAGGCAAATTAAATCAAAGTATCAAAGTTTGTTCACTCCCCGGGGGGAGGCGGGCTTGCAGGCGCGACGAACTCATCCGGGTCGATCCTGTCGGCAATGCGGGTAGCAGCCTCCAAGAAAGTCTCCATGAACGACTGAAATTGGAGTTCCTTCGTGTTGGCGACTTTGAGTGCGGCCAGCCTCTTCTCCCTCACCTCCTTGCAATGCACCTGAACCAGAGACAGTGCGACGTCGGCTCCACAATAGGCAAATGATTTCTTCCATTCTTGCACTCGACCGGGGATCTCATTGAGTCGAGTCATCAGAGACTCGAGGTCGTTCTCTTGCACGACTCCCCTCCAGAGCGTGGTGTCGAATCGAGACATCACTGCCTTCAGTCGACCGAGGTAGCCCGCGGCGCTGGTAAGACGAGACTCCAGCCTCAAGATGTTCATAGCAGCTTCATCCTTGACAATGGAGTTGGTGGGATCCAGACCAGGCTCGACCCACCCGGTTTCCTCCTAAAAGTCGCGGCGGAATTCTGCACAAGAGAGAACATGACAAGTTAGCAAGCAAGTTATGAGTCGACCACCTTGATTCAGTCGAAGCAAAAGAGGCATACCTTCAAGCACAAGATACCACTTCTTGGTGAGATCACTCAGATAAGCCTCCAACTCGTTCTTCTTCTGGAAAAGGCCCCCATACTTCTCGTCCAGGGCATCCTTAGCCCCCTTCAGTCGAGTCACTTCCTTGTTGGCCGCGTCGAGAGAGCCCTTCAGCCTGGCGATATCCACCTCAAGCGTGCCGACCGAAGCCAGCTTCTGCTCCGCTAGTTCAGTTTTCTCCTGCACCCTCTGTTGCGCTGCCGCCAGATCAAGGTCCTTCTGCTCCAGGGCTGCCTTCATTTGATCTACAAGAGACGTTACTAGACAGATGAACATAAGGATACACATGACATATTTGTTGAAGATCAGTCGACAAGCTCTTCGCTTTAATTACCAGCCGCTTCGTCCTGGGTTTTCTTCAAATGATCCCGGGCCAGCTGCAAGACAAGATTGAGCTGGACCTGCTTCTTCTCAAGATCCGCGAACTTGGCTCCGAACTCGCAAGATCTCTGCATCGACACAACAAGACAGAATTCTAAGACTACAGCCAAGTCAAATACTCAACAGTAGTCTCGGGGACTACACCCAGTGGGTGCACTGAGCGTGCCCCTACTCGTTCTCACTCGGTCAGATCAGTCCTGCCCGAGCCAAAAAAAAGAGAGATTTGTTCTCAGACCATGGCCGACTACCAGCAGTCGACCACGGTCTCGGGGACTACACCCAGTGGGTGAACTGAGCGTGCCCCCACTGGTTCTCACTTGGCCGGATCAGTCCTGCGCGAGTAAAAAATGTTCGAAACAGATGAACAAGACAAATTCTAAAGACCACGGCCGACTGACTTCAGTCGACCATGGCCTCGGGGACTACACCCAGTGGGTGCACTCAGTGTGCCCCCACTAGTCCAATCGGTTGGGTTACAAGAGCTAAAGCTACAGGAGAAGATACCCAGTGGGTGTGACATCATCTTACGAACAAAGCAACAATTTTCAAAACGAAGACTACAACAACACAGCAAACCAGTCGGAAGAGACAGACCTGGACATAGGTTTGAAGAGCCGAGCTAGCATTATAGGCAGCCATGCTAGCCTCATACGCCGCCTTCGTTCGCTCCATCATCAATCTCGCCTGACGAACGGCTTCTTGAGCCGCATTCACGGGGTCCTCCGGGACGTGATGGTTGGAGAAGAGAACAGACGGCGGAGCAGTCACTGGGTTGGCAGTCGGGTCAGTCGACGAGGAGGGACAGACAGTCGACACAGGAATAGCAAAGGAGACCGTGGTCCGGGCCACGCCCCCCTGTTGCTGGGCCTCAGAGCCGGAGGGTGTTTTCCGACCCCTCCTTCATGCGCCTCGTCAAGTCACTTCCGCACGCTCCTCCTCGACGTCGTCGTCATCATCAAGAAGCTCTATGACATGGCGTGGCCCTTCAAAAGACAATCACGAAGTTCAATCGACCGATAATTCAAATAAGTAAAAAACAAAGCGCAATCTACAACCCGCACCTGGGCGGGACGTGGCAGCGTCAGCGGTCTCCTCGTCATCACGACCCTTGTCAATATCCATCGAGGTCGCAGAAGCAGCAGCACTGAAGATTTCACAGAAAGTGAGTCGACGAAAGCAAAGTTGGTCTACAAAGGGGAAGAGAAAGTGAAGCAGAGCTACGCTTACGTGGAGGCGATCGGGACGTCCACCTTGATCTTGGGCAAGGCCTTCCGAGGCTTGACAGCAGCGACCTTAGACTGCTCTGGTGCCTTTTCAGTCGGATCCGGAGTGGTCGTGCGAGTCCGCTTCTACACTTGGGAGCTAGAGGGGCCCGCCCTGGAACGCGCGGCCTCTGGGTCGTGCTTCTCCTTGAAGCGCTTCTCGCCGCGGGGAGGCGACTCGACCACCTCGCCGCTGCTGGAATCCTCGCTCTCCTCCCCCCCTCCTCGCCAGACTTCCAGTCGGAAGCTTCGCCCGCGCGTTCTTCGCCCTCCTGGACCTGATCACCATTGGGCACTGAAAACATTTCGGTATAGATCTGCAAAAAAGAAGATTAATCGTACATCAGTCGGATTCATCAGACGTCCACAAACAGGAAACACGAAATTCACTCGGAAGTCGAGGCCGAACCTTGTCAGGTTGGTGATCTGCGTCGAATGGGCAAACTCTTCCAGCCCCCCGAGGGTTGTCCTTGTTCCCCGTGATGCACTTCAGGCACTACGCCACCGTCAGCACAGCAGCTTCCACTGGATGGACCCGAGACGAGTCGTTGGCGCCGGAGTACATCCACATCGGATGATCCCGGGCTTGGCGGGGCTGGATTCTCCTCATGAGGAACACCTCGAGCAGATCCATCCCCGTGACCTCGTCGCGAACCAACTAGACCACCCGCTCCACCACCACGTCTACCTCTACCCTGTCAGCCCGGCTCGCGAGCAACGTCGGTGGCTGGTTAACTGGACCAAAAGAAAATGGAGGAAGCCCAGTCGGCTGACTAGGAGTCGAAATGTCCCTATAGTAGAACCAAGTCGACTGCCAACCCCCGACCGACTCAGGGAGGGTCATGGCAGGGAAAGCGCTCCTACCTCTGAGCTGGATACCCAGTCTGCCACACATCTGGATGACATGGGTCTTCTCGTCACTCGGATTCGCTTTCTTGATGGTTTGGGAACGACAAGTGAAGATATGCTTGAACAAGCCCCAGTGCGGTCGGCAGCCGAGGAAGTTCTCACACATCGAAACGAATGTAGCCAAGTAGGTGATGGTGTTGGGAGAGAAGTGGTGCAGCTGGGCGCCGTAAAAAGCCAGAAAGGCGCGGAAGAAAGGATGCGGGGGCAAGGAAAAACCTCGGTCGACGTGAGTCACAAGGAGAACGCACTCGCCCTCCTGCGGTTGGGGTTCGAGCTCGCCCTCCGGCAGTCGCCAGCAGGCGCGGGCGATCAGGCCCTCCTCCTCCAACTCCTCCATGTCCTCCGGCGTCATCGTGGACCTAATCCGGTCCCCCTGGATCTAGCCAGGCAGGAGCCCGGACCTCGACGAAGACCCTCCTCGGTTAGACCTCTTCCCTTTCCCCGTCACCGCCGCCTTCTTCGAGCGCTCCAGAGCCGCGGTCTTGTCCTTGCCCATGGAGGGCGAGCCGATGCTAGCCGAGGGGAGGAAGGCAGAGAGCAGGGGCATGGCGGAGGGGCGGAGGAAGAAGAAATAGAGAATGGGCACATAGTGCCCTCTCCTCGGCCCCGGCGCACACTTATAGCGCAACGGTCGAGTGGCTGGCTGGTGGCCCCGAGCTATCCCGTCAAATCCCACAACAGGTGCACACGCGATACGTGGCGAAAAAGGCGGCACGGAGATCGAGGCGTCCCGAGCATATCCGATCCGATTGCCGCGGCACGACCCGTCCCGCGCGCTTCCCCAAATTTCGAAATCCCGCAAAATCCGAAGACCAGAGAGCAGCAGATCCCGCCGAAAACTGCGCGCCCCAACGGCGCTCGGACCGCGCACAAGGTTCAGTCGACGGTCAACACAAATAAGTACACTCGGTGGTTCCTGAATCAATTAAGGCGACCAAGTTGAGGTTGAAGAGCCAGCTTGGTCCGCAAGGTCAAAGAAGATCTCCCCAGGAGCATCGAACCGGAGCCAAGGCCAATTTCAACATTCTCCTCCACTCAAACCTCAATCCATTCGGGGGATACTGATGATGTTACATACCTAGGGTAGGGTCACGGGCCTGACCCAGGTACCCCACCCAAGGTCATTACCCCAGAACCTCAAAAGACAACTCGAAGGCAACAGGAACAATCGACTGACATGGCCCAAGAGGGCATTCCACTCGACTACACATCCCCATTCAGACGACTCAACTTCACTCGACCCTTCAGACACACTCGACCCCTGAAGGTCAAAGGTCCCTTAGGACAGCAACGGTCCGGCATTCATTCTATGACAATGAATGCCTTTATCACTCTTTATTGTGGGCGTTATCAGTAATGTCCTGCCTTTATGTACATTGAACCCTTTGTAACGTGGGGATGGCTGGGGTCCTGGCGCACTCTATATAAGCCACCCCCTCCTCCAGTACAAGGGTTCGCACCCCCTGTAACTCAAACACCCATATACATTCCAGTCGACCGCCTCAGGGCACCGAGACGTGGGGCTTTTACTTCCTCCGAGAAGGGCCTGAACTCGTAAACATCTTGCATACAATCTCACCATAGCTAAGGCCTTGCCTCCTCTTACGTACCCCCTACTCGTATTGTCAGACTTAGAACCACGACAGATTGTTCATTGATCCTACACGGTTTATTCCTAGAAACTGTGTGCGTTGCCT
The DNA here is from genome assembly GCA_902687465.1 of Secale cereale. Taxonomy (NCBI): domain Eukaryota; kingdom Viridiplantae; phylum Streptophyta; class Magnoliopsida; order Poales; family Poaceae; genus Secale; species Secale cereale. The sequence continues at coordinate 289,495,154 of LR738709.1, forward strand.
GAGGTCATCACCCACGGTATTTTTTCAACAACCGTTTTCAATAGCAAAACACAATTAGCAGGTTAATTCGCCATTAGCAGGCTAATTATCCGATTATTCATAACCCATTTATTAATCTAATTGACATTTCATATTAAGCACACAATATATTTCATTTCCATATTAAGGAAGCAGAATTTCATAATTGAAATACATCAGAGTACAACATGATATAACTTCAGCACTCAGCTACTCCATTACACAACTGCACCAGCAGGAAGTTCCACATGCAACTTGTAGAACCTTTCGAAATTAGCATTATAGACGGTATATAAACATATGCATCTCATCTGGAAAACTGCTGAAACCGAAGGTGAATATTGAGCCTTCATTCAGGTTGAAGGTCTTTGCAACTTTAGGCCAGTGCCTGTGGATGATTGACCGTCCGTCCTTCATCCTCTTCAAGAACACTTCAATATTGAACCGTGGGTGTTGTATAAAACCTTCCTCACCTCCTGACCATAGAGGTGGTTTGAGAGGTAATCATCAGCGAACTGCTTTGGAAACGCCTAAAAACAAGAATGTGCATAAATATCTTCTCTATATTGGAAATGGGGCAAAGGAACAAAAAAAGGCAAGGTATAATAGTTAGTACCATCTTGTAGTGAACTGATGTCTTCTTCATTGTGTAGACAAAGATCTTCTTGTTTTTTGTCGCTAATTTCTTCATCCTAACAATCGTTCTGAGTTTGTTGATTTGATTGATATTCATGGAAAACTCATTTCCCCATATGCAAAAAGGGTAAAACAGTGGGTCAAAACCTCTGACTGCAGGACCTACATGTGCCAGACCAAATTGTTAAAAACCAAAATATTAGAATGGTTCATGCTATTGCACAATAATGTGCTATTAGACAACGGACAATGCACGTGCTAACCTCGATTGTAAACATCAGTGCTTCCCATTGTTTCCCTGCAACACATATATAGTCATCAGGTTAAGTAAGGGTTCGCATGCTATGAGTAAAATATGTTGATGAAAAATAAGCACATTGCAGATTCATCAGATTAATTGAAGCCACACGAAAAACCCATTTACCCAAACCAAGCATGATTAAGAACTAGGAAATATAGCACTTATATATGTTTCTCATGTATTAAGTGCAGCCAAATTTGATTTATTCCTCACATGCACAACAATACAAAATTCTACCCACGACAATTGGACATCGCATTGCAGAATTGAACCAAGCAGTTAACTAAACACCACAACAAATGAACCAAACATTAACTGAGCACCACATTGCACAATATAACATACTCCTAATAAAAGATCAGAGAGTTAGCCAAACATTTAACTACAGCCAATTGTAGCAATTGTATTTTCTTCTCATGTATTTACTATAGCCAAATTCAATTTATTCCTCACATGGTATACAATAAAAGAATGCAGCCACAATTTTGTAAAGATAAATTCGATTTATTTCTCATGTGGAAGACAATACAAAATTGCAGCCTGAAGAATTGAACATCACATTTGCAGAATTGAACCAAACAATTAACTGAAGAGTGAAGACGGCAACTAATTAACAAAACAGTTAATAAGTGAGCACCACACTGCACGACATATAGAACATATACACTAGAGCAACAGATTGCATGGTGAAATTAGATAGCACAATTCACTATAATTTGTGAAGGAAAGGCAGGAGCAGCACACGCAACGGGTAAACCGAGCATGCTTAACCGGCGTAGCTAGCAAATGGCAAGGTGCTCCTTCAAGATCTGGGGGTCGGCACGAATGGCAGCCATCGCAATCTTATTCGTTCGTGCGACCGCAATTTGCTTCTCCGCTGCCAAATGCTCCTTAAGGTCCTGGCTATACTGCGTGCACCATGGCTTAGGCTGGCACTTTTTTGTGGAGGGGTCGGTGATTTGGCTGGAAGCTGTCGCGCTCGCGTCGGCGGTCGGGGCATGTGGGATGTGGAAGGAGGAGGAGGATGGGGGTCGGGTGTGGATTACCTACCTGGATAGAGGAGGCCGAGCAGCGTAAAGGAGGGTCGCCGGTGAGGAGGCGGCGGCGCTGCAAGCAAGGAGTGAAGGTTTCAACTTGGAAAGGAAGGCGGAAAGAGGGGAAATGTGGCTTTTGTTGAGGGGGAGGGGGCGGGGAGGTAGATATTTCCGTGAAAGCCGAAATTTGGAATCGCTTCAGCCAAAAAACTGGCGCGCAAAGTGTCATCAGACATGGTCCCTTATTCAGAACTGTGTACGATATGTGGACATCACAAACGATTCAGTTAGCTTAACCCGTGTGTGATGAGTTTGAACGTCAAAAGTTTTGGTTCGAATTTCCATGGTTACAGTGGACATCCACATCATTGCATCATTTGGGTACACAAAGGAGACTACAGCACACCCACACTTCTTAGTCGAGCAAGTTTAGCAATTAAACAGAGCTAGCTGACCTAAACATTAATCTAACAAATTAAAGACCGACGCTCTTAATTAAACAAAACAAAGAGTACTACTACGGCTGGTGCTCGTCGATCTCTGTCGCCGCCTCCATGTCCAGCTCGCACCCGGCGGTCTCCTTGGGAAGGGGCCCCATGGCATCCATCGCACCATACTCGGCAAGCATCTCGCCATCCGCATCCACCGTCTCTTTGGAAAAGGCCGCCACGAGCTGGGTGTGGGCGGACGCGATTTGGGCTTGGACAGGCTCCTTCGTCGCAAGGTATGTGGCGGAGGAACGGACGGCTGCTCAAACGCTCTCGGTAATTGCCAGCTCTTCGGCCGTGGGTTGCCGACCGTTGTCGGAGAAGCTTCGTTCGATTTGTTCGGTGACCGCCAAGAGCTGGGCCTAGGCGGCCTCAACATGGTCGTGGGCGGCCTCCATCAGGGCTAAGGCCGCCGCTGCAGAACAGACAGCTTCTGTACCGCTCTCGACAGTTGCTATCCCCGAGGCACATGTTGTTGCCGCCACCTGAGAAGCAACAGCGGCCGTTTGGGCTGCCTTTGCCGCCCGGTCGCAAATACGGCTGTGCTCATGCACCTTTTTAGCACGCGCATGGCGGCTACGGCCGCGCTCTCACCGAAGTGGGCCATCGAAGTTGCTCTCACGACGTGGGTCCACGTGCCCATCTTTCACCGGCGACGATTGAAGAGTGAAATGATATTTGGGAAGCGAGCTAGTGTGCTTAAGACGTCGGCTGTGGACTATAGCCGACACACCTTCTCGCGTAAGCCATAGGCGTACTATACACCGACGGTGCTCCAAGATATTTTGTACTACATCTCACACGGTTGCGGATAATAAACTGTGTGCGGTCTACTTGATTTTTCATCTTGATTTGAATTACATAATGGGGTCATAGCGGCAATGGACGGTGTTTAAATTGCTAGACCTTTTATCTGGAGTGAACATGCAACTATATGTGTGTCGTAAAAGAATTGGAATTATTCAGGGTTCGTTTGAACATTTTATACATTAAATTGGTTTTCTATCCATTTAGGGCAGGTTTGGGTATATGCTTCTCACAAACCGGAGCTTCTCACAACAAGCATGATGGTTTTGGTAGGGAACGTCCCACCTTTGGGGACGAAACGATATCCGTTGCCTCTTATTGCTTTCAAAACTTTTTCTCGTGACAACATAGAACAACAGGAGTGTTGTGTGAAGTTTTGTGATTTTTCGGGGTTCGTTTGGACATTTTTATGCATTAACTGAGTTTTCAATGCATTTTATGTGCATAATTCAAATTTGAACTACATGAACATGCTCCAGTGCATATAAATTGGTTGAAAAATCAAATTTGTGTCCTTGGGTGCATGCTTAGGTCCCATGCAAGAAATGGGAGTGAATTTCAAACACCGGGGCACCGTTGATTGCTGGCAAAACATTGAGATGCCTGGTTTTTAAATTCTACTAAATCCAAAACTCGTCTGAAATTCATGAAATTTGGCATGCTATCATGGAGCGGCATCAACATGCCGTGGTACAAATTTTGTCCCATTTGGGGCAGGTTTGGGTATATGCTTCTCACAAACCGGAGCTTCTCGCAACAAGCATGATGGTTTTCGGTAGGGAACGTCCCACCTTTGGTGACGAAACGATATCCATTGCCTCTTATTGCTTTCAATTTTTTTTTCTCGTATCAACATAGCAACGGGAGTGTTGTGTGAATTTTTGTGATTTTTCGGGGTTCGTTTGGACATTTTAATGCATTAAATGAGTTTTCAATGCATTTTATGTGCATAATTCAAATCTGAACTACATGAACATGCTCCAGTGCATATAAATTAGTTGAAAAATCAAATTTGTGTCCTTGGGTGCATGCTTAGGTCCATGCAAGAAATGGGAATGAATTTCAAACACTGGGGCACCGTTGATTGCCCGCAAAACATTGAGATGCCTGGTTTTTAAATTCTAGTAAATCCAAAACTCGTCTGAAATTCATGAAACTTGGCATGCTATAATGGAGCGGCATCAACATGTCGTGGTACAAATTTTGTCCCATTTGGGGCAGGTTTGGGTATATGCTTCTCACAAACCGGAGCTTCTCACGACAAGCACGATGGTTTTCGGTAGGGACCGTCCCACCTTTGGGGACGAAACGATATCCATTCCCTCTTATTGCTTTCAAATTTTTTTTTTCTCGTGTCAACATAGAACAACGGGAGAGTTGTGTGAATTTTTGTGATTTTTCGGGGTTCGTTTGCACATTTTTATGCATTAACTGAGTTTTCAATGCATTTTATATGCATAATTCAAATTTGAACTACATGAACATGCTCCAGTGCATATAAATTGGTTGAAAAAACAAATATGTGTCCTTGGCTGCATGTATAGGTCCCATGCAAGAAATGGGATTGAATTTCAAACACTAGGGCACCGTTGATTGCTGGCAAAACATTGAGATGCCTGGTTTTTAAATTCTAGTAAATCCAAAACTCGTCTGAAATTCATGAAACTTGGCATGCTATCATGAAGCGGCATCAACATGCCGTGGTACAAATTTTGTCCCATTTGGGGCCGGTTTGGGTATATGCTTCTCACAAACCGGAGCTTCTCACAACAAGCATGATAGTTTTCGGTAGGGAATGTCCCACCTTTGGGGACAAAACGATATCCATTGCCTCTTATTCCTTTCAAAAAAAATCTCGCGTCAACATAGAACAACAGGAGTGTTGTGTGAATTTTTGTGATTTTTGGGGTTCGTTTGGACATTTTTACGCACTAACTGAGTATTCAATGCATTTTATGTGTATAACTACAATTTGAACTACATGAACATGCTCCAGTGCATATAAATTGGTTGAAAAAACAAATATGTGTCCTTCGGTGCATGCTTAGGTCCCATGCAAGAAATGGGAATGAATTTCAAACACCGGGGAATCGTTGATTGTCGACAAAACATTGAGATGCTTGGTTTCCAAATTCTAGTAAATCCAAAACTCGTCTGAAATTCATGAAACTTGGCAAGCTATCATGGAGCGGCATCAACATGATGTGGTACAAATTTTGTCCCATTTGGGGCAGGTTTGGATATATGCTTCTCACAAACCGGAGCTTCGCACAACAAGCATGATAGTTTTCGGTAGGGAACGTCCCACCTTTGGTGAAGAAACGATATCCATTGCCTCTTATTACTTTCAAAATTTTTTTCTTGTGTCAACATAGAACAACATGAGTGTTGGGTGATCTTTTGTGATTTTTCAGGGTTCCTTTGGACAATTTTATGCATTAACCGAGTTTTCAATGCATTTTATGTGCATAATTCAAATTTGAACTACATGCACATGCTCCAGTGCATATAAATTGGTTGAAAAATCAAATATGTGTCCTTAGGTGCATGCTTAGGTCCCATGCAAGAAATGGGAATGAATTTCAAATATCGGGGCACCGTTGATTGTCGGCAAAACATTGAGATGCCTGGTTTTTTAATTCTAGTAAATCCAAAACTCGTCTGAAATTCATGAAACTTGGCATGCTATCATGAAGCGGCATCAACATGCCGTGGTACAAATTTTCTCCCATTTGGGGCAAATTTTGGTATATGCTTCTCACGAACCGGAGCTTCTCACAAGAAACATGATGGTTTTCGGTAGGGAACGTCCCACCTTGGGGGACGAAACAATATCCATCGCCTCTTATTGCTTTCAAATTTTTTTCTCGTGTCAACATAGAACAACAGGAGTGTTGTGTGATTTTTTTTATTTTTTGGGGTTCGTTTGGATATTTATATGCATTAACTGAGTTTTCAATACATTTTATGTGCATAATTCAAATTTGAACTACATGCACATGCTCAAGTGCATATAAATTGGTTGAAAATCAAATATGTGTCCTTGGGTACATGCTATGGTCCCATGCAAGAAATGGGAATGAATTTCAAACACACAAGAACACCGTTGATTGCCGGCAAAACATTGAGATGTCTGATTTTTAAATTCCAGTAAATCCAAAACTCGTCTGAAATTCATGAAACTTGGCATGCTATCATGGAGCGGCATCAATATGCCTTGGTACACATTTTGTCCCATTTGGGGCAGGTTAGGTTATATGCTTCTCACAAACCAGAGCTTCTCACAACAGGCATGATGCTTTTCGGTAGGGAACGTCCCACCTTTGGGGACGAAACGATATCCATTGCCTCTTATTGCTTTCAAAAAAAATCTCGTGTCAACATAGAACAACAAGAGTGTTGTGTGATTTTTTGTGATTTTCCGGGGTTCGTTTGGACATTTTTATGCATTAACTGAGTTTTCAATGCATTTATGTGCATAATTCAAATTTGAACTACTTGCACATGCTCCAGTGCATATAAATTGGTTGAAAAATCAAATATGTGTCCTTGGGTGCATGCTTAGGTCCCATGCAAGAAATGGGAATGAATTTCAAACACGAGGGCACCGTTGATTGCTGCCCAAATAGAGATGCCTGTTTTTTAAATTTAGTAAATCCAAAATTCTTTTAACCATTCACGTGACGCCACATGTCTTGGTTTTAATGGCTGTAGGAGGTGCCGTGCGGACAGCTTCTTGACCTTGACTGAACAGGAGGCGTGCAAGCGCCTTCCGATGCGTTGACTGACCGAGAGGTGTGTAAGTTGTGCTCGAGTGCGCAGGCTCATCGGTAAGCGTGCGAGTTGTACGCTGCGCAGGCTCACTAGGAAGCGATCCCTTTGACTTCCTCTCCATTTATGGCGCCCAAGTCGTAGTTTAATTCGCTTTTTAAATATAAAACACTCATCCCAAACGTTTTAGTTAGAACACCCGTATGCAAACCGACAGCTTTCCTAGGAAACCAAGAGAAAATGTGCCGAGCAGGATTTCTGCAGCTCTTGATCGCAAACGTTTTAGATAGAACACCCGTATGCAAAGTGAGAGTAGCGCATGATTTGTGCATCCCTTCAATGCAAATGGTTGTTTTGGATGACCCGTGTGCAACCACGTACAAACAATTTGGTAAGATTTGCCAATCCTTGTAACACTACGATTTGTCAAAATATGAAGCTAAAAATCACTAGCAGTATCTAATTTTTGCAACTAAAATTCAGTAATTAAGCATAGATTTCATTCACAGATTAAGCAGTCATTCTTAATTTATACAAACAGTTCAACTCGACAGCTGAACCGACCAAACTTTTCCCAAATTGTTGCCAACCACATACTGAAATAGCTAGTTCAACTATATATACTAGCTAATTTTAAGTACGTTGTACAGTTCCACAACATCTATAGTTAGATGAACTGGAAAAAATTCCCCTAAATACTACTACTACTGCGAGGGGCTTTGTACTACTTCCGGCTGCCTCTCCTCTGCCGAGCGTGCTCAGTAAGAGGCGGAGGAGGAGGAGCCTACCGACGAGCTGGGCAACCACAATGCGGTGCCTGCCGCTAATGCAGCTTCAGCGACGCTCACCTCGAACGCCCTCTGTCGCTCCAGACGACCCTCTCGAAGCGGTGATTCTCCTTGTAGATCTCCTGATTCCTCGCCTCTGAGGCGGCGTGTGTCACGACCACTGCGGCGGTAAGGCTCTTTGCATGCTCGATGAGGCGCTCCTCCTCCTCCCGTAGGAACTCGGTGTAGCGCGCAAGGTTGCTCTCGCAAGTGCGGGCATCCACCTCCGCCTCCTGCCTTCGGGTGGCGGTGGCGGAGCGGGTGATGACCCCGACGGTCGATGGTGGGCTGGCGGCCACGGCGGCCGATGACGGGGTGGCGGCCACGACCACCACCTCCCGCCTTCGGGCCGCGATGGTGGAGCGGGTGATGGTCATAGTGGCCGGCAGTGGGGTGGCGGCCACGACGGCCATATCCCGCCTTCGGGCTGCGGGGGCGGAGCGGGCGATGGCCCTGGCTTTCGACGGTGGTGTGGCGGCTACGGTGGCCGGCAACAGCTGCCGACGGGCACCGACGGCGGAGCGTGTGGTGTGTGTTCCGCGCACACCCAATAGGGACGCCACACGCACTAGACTATGTCGGGGACTGCGCCGCCGCGGCGGTGTAGCCTCCCAACGGGAGCTATCCTTTGATGACGGCAGAGTGGCTGAGCGACGACGACGGACCGGTGCCATTGGCGAATGTGGGAGAAGCAGACGAGATAAGCTACATGGATGGAGGGAAAAATGCGACGCGGAACTCGCCAGCCGTGAGCGTTTTTATAGCAGGCCGATAAGCATTGGAATTTTGGGGGATTTTTCCGAGTCAGAAGGGAAGCTTGTGCGGGAACCTACGAGGTTGCGTGGGAACGGGCTCACCGACTATTCATTAGCGCCACCGTTTGGCAAAAAGAAAGCCCACGCGCGCTGCGCAAGCTCGCGATGTAAGCCGTCTGCGGCAGCGGGGTGACAAGACATGCGAGAGGAGGACGAAAGGCCACATACACATACGGTTAATAAAAAAATGTTTGCGATTTAATTAGCTACTACACCACCATCCTGGTTTATAAGTATGATTTAACTAATAAAATACGAATGCATGTCGCCAAAGATTATATAGTTGGATTTGTATTTGAACATAGTTTCCAATTATATAATTTTTAAAACATTCATTAATATTTTGTTGGTTAAATTTAAGGGCAAAGTATACCACGGAATATAAAGGAGACTATAGACTAGACGGAGGTGGTACCACACGGCCGCTCTGTGCGCAGCGACGCAACTGTCGGCCGGCTTGTAGGCGACCATTTCCTGCGTGTTCAACTGGTCTATGTGTGTGGTTGCTTGCCTTCACGCAGCCGCAGCGCGCTCTGCTCGCGTCCCGCCACGCGCGCTCTGCGCTCGCGTCCCTCTGGTGCTCTCCCTCGTCCCTCCATGCGCACGATCATGCACGTTCGTGTGCAAGCGGTTGCGCCGGGCACGACGCGACGATGCAGTTACCCGCTGCAAAAACTGCCATGCGGACGCGCCGGGAATCCACGCCGCCCGGCCCCCTTTTATTCCTACGGTCATTTACCTTCATCTCTCATCTCACACGACACAATAAGCACACCCACGTGGACAGATACAGAGAGGACATCCATGGCGCTCCCCGTGGCTCCAATGGCGCTCCCAGCGGCCGACGGCGACAATAGCGGGCAGTTCACCACGCATCACGTAGTGGACACCCACGTGAGGGGGAAGGCCCTCTCGGTGGTGTACACGAACGATCCGGTCTCGGTGGAGAGCTCCATCCATACTATGGAGCAGTTCCTTGCCGAGGACAAGTACCGAGTGGTCGGCTTCGACCTCGAGTACACCATCGGTCATGCCGGGCACGATCAGAAGGTTGTTGTCGCCCAGTTGTGCGTGTGACATGACGTCCTTGTCTACCACTTCCACCTTGCCACAAGGCCTTGCGAGCGTTTCTCCAGGTTTATCAACAGCTCCGACTATAGTTTCGCTACGATGGACACCACCGATGATCTAGAAGCGCTCAAGGTTTCGGACTTGAAATACCCAAATTTTGTCAACATCCAGCACCACTACAAGGTCTGGGGCAGTGACAAAAGCAAACTGAACTCCCTGGTTGACCTCGCCTCAGCCATCATCGACCCCTACTACGTGAAGATGAAGCAAGAGAGCAATAAGGACAAGAACGACTGGCACAGTGTGTGGCATAAGAGATGGATGAACAACATGTCAAGTATGTGGACATGGACGCGTACACAAGCTACGAGATGTACAGGCAGATCATTAACATGAGGAACTGTCTTCTTCCTGACCCAAACGAGGGATCAAGCCTCCTAGCAGTGGCGGGAGCGTCACAAGAAGTAGATGACTAGACGATCGTTTCTCCTACTTTAGAATGCTGCCCGTTTCTTTTGTGCTCCTCATCCCAAACAGTTAATTGAGCTGAACCGTATGCCCTGCATCGCACACACAACTAAATTCCGAACCGTGTTTGATGCATCTGTCATCGCAAACATTTTGCACCTTTTTTGACGGGTTTTTACACCACCGTTTGCGATTATGGCATCGCGCACAGTTTCGTTGAAGGGTCTCTGATTGTAGTGTCACGTTTGGACCATCCTGCAGTAGTGACATGCCTTGCAAAAACAAGTTAGACTTCCACAAGGAGAAACAGACACCTGTCAAAATTCCTGCAAAAACCACAATGGTGATGATCAAGTTCGCTGTTTTAACCTTCTGCAAGGACCGACTGTAGGATCGAAAGTATGTCTAGAGGGGGGGTGATTAGACTACTTGTAAATATAAAAATTTTGCCTTTTGACAAAGAACAGTTTTTGGCAGATTCACAATTATGATCAAGTCAAGCATCACCCTACACATGCAATTCTAGAGTATAGGCAGCGGAAAGTAAATTGCACATGTAGTAAAGAGAGGTGGAGAAGAGCAAACGCAATTTGGAGACGCAATGATTTTTCCCGTGGTTACGATAGGTGGTGCTATCGTACATCCACGTTGATGGAGACTTCAACCCACGGAGGGTAACGGCTGCGCGAGTCCACGGAGGGCTCCACCCACGAAGGGTCCACGAAGAAGCAACCTTGCCTATTCCATCATGGCCTACGCCCACGGAGGGCTAGCCTTACTCGGGGTAGATCTTCACGAAGTAGGCGATCTCCTTGCCCTTACAAACTTCTTGGTTCAACTCCACATCTCGATGATGGAGGCCCCAAGCGACACCTAACCAATCTAGGAGGCACCACCCTCCAAAAGGTAATAGATGTTGTAGATGATGATGAACTCCTTGCTCTTGTGCTTCAAATGATAATCTCCCCAACACTCAACTCTCCTCACTGATTTGGCTATGGTGGAAGAAAGGATTGAGTGGAAAGAAACTTGGGAAGGCTAGAGATCAAGTTTCATATGGTAGGAGTGGAGCAACTTGATCTCAACACAAGGATAGGTAGTTCTCTTCTCATAAATGTAAGGTAGGAGTGGTAGTTCTTTCTGATGGCTCTCTCCACGAATGAAGAGGGGGTGGAGGGGTATAAATAGCCTCCACACAAAATCCAACCGTTACACACATATTTGAGCAATCTCGGTGGGACCGAAGTGGACAACTCGGTGAGACCGAAAGTTCAAATAATGTGAACGTTGGGGTTTTCAGTGGGACCGAAAATACCATCTCGGTTAGTCCGATTCGTGCATAGACAAGAGCATGCCAGTTTCGGCGGGACCAACTTTATCAACTCGGTGACACCGACTTGATGACAGAAGGTTACAGAAGCTTGGCAGCCCATGTTTCGATGAAACCGATTTCAAAATCGGAATATCCGATTTTGCTAGGGTTTGGCTTATGGCTGAAGTGGTTCATCTCGGTGTGACTGAGTTTGGAATATCGGTGGGACCGAGATTACTTATGAGTGTATATGGCAGTGAAAGTTGATGATAGTTTAAGGAGATATATCACTAAGCACTTGAGCAAGCAGATCATCAACATAACCTCATCCCCTTTTAATAGTATTGGTTTTTCCTATGGACTCAATGTGATCTTGGATCACTAAACCAAAAATGGAGTCTTGAGCTTTTGCCAATGCTTGCCTTAGCATTTTGAGGGGTCCACTTCTTCAATCCTTGCCATACCCATATCACTGAACTTCTCTGAAATGATTCTCAAGTAACTATTAGTTCAATGATATATATATTGTTATTAATTGCCAAAACCACCCGGGGATTAGTTGCACTTTCAATCTCCCCCTTTTTGGTAATTGATGACAACATATAGATCAAAGCTTCGACAAGAGATATAATCAATGAATAATATCGTCGCTTTGAGAAGTATGTGATAAGCAAGAGCTCCCCCTAAATTTGTGCATTATTTAATATTTGCGTTTGAATGCAAATGCACAATCGATTAGGATCATGGGTCACTCTTCCATGTCACATACATCTTGGTGGAGCGCACAAAATGATAAGAAAGAACAACATGCACCCAATCACCAAGACATGAGTAAATAGTCATACAAGATAGGAATAGCATATGATAAGCATTAAACACACATTAAAGCATAGTACGACCAAGCACTCATTAAGGTAGTATCAAGCAGAGTATCAAGCACACTGAAAGTCTCGAAAACCAAAAGTATCTCAAAGAAACCGCAAAAGAACGAAAGAGCACTCTCTCTCTCTCGAAGCCCTATGATCTATACAATTTCTCCCCCTTTGGCAACAAGTTACCAAAAAGTTCGAAAAAGCATAGAGCTAAACGTCACTGTGGGCTCTGCTGGCGGCTCCCGTCTGGGTTGATGTCGGAGTAGATATGACGGCATCGGCGAAGACTTCAGCTGATGACTGTGCTGGAGGAGTGGACACTGGAGCTGTAGCTGGAGTAACTGCTGGAGCTGTGGGAGGTGCTGAAGTTGTAGTCCTGGTGTCAGTCACTGGAATGGCAGCTGGTCGGGATCCTTTGGGAACTGGAGCAGTCTGTCGATGAGAATCCTGGACTAAGTCATCCTGCATAAGCTCTGCCTTGTCCTGCTTTGCTTCCTCCATGTCTGCCTCAAGCTTGTTGACGGTCACTTGAATTTCAGTCAGCTTCACGTCCAGAGCGTGGATCTTCTCGTCAACAATCCTCTCTAAGCTCTCCTGAGACTGTTCAATGCTGGCCAGGCGTTGTTCAATCCTTTGGGTAGCTTCAAGAATCTGCTCTCCGAAACTCTTTGGTTTAGCTGCTGCTGCTGCTGCTTCTTTGTTAGCTTTGGCTTTCTTAGCAGCTTCGATCTTGGCTTGACCTTCAACAGATGTCGGATCCTCCTCTTCCATCACAACAACATTGTCTTCATGCTCTGGCTGCAGGGGTAAATGTTTCCTATCCAACAAGAATTTGCCCGTGCCAAACTTGGCATTGATAAGCATCTGAATCTGTGGGGCAAATCCACATGACCTTTTCTGGTCAGCTGCAGTCCTCTTAATGGTCTCTCCCATTAAGTCCATCACCTTGAAAGGTGCCTTCTCATCAAGTATATGCAGCATGTTGATAGAATATCCTCTGATCATGCGATGATCTCCAGACTTGGGCATCAAGGTATGCCTCAAAATAGTATTAGTGGTAGGTAAGCCTGCCTGGAGATGGTAGACTGAGCCGAGCTTCCAGACTTCCAAATCCTCTGCCGGAATCTCTTTGTACATGTTCTTCATGGAATCATGATTCTTCTTTGGAATCCCATAGACATCAATATCATCTTCTCGTTGCACTGGAGCATTCAGAATTTCTGCCCATTCTTCAACAGAAGAAGAGAACCTTTGACCTTCAGTCATCCATGTGATCTTTCCATCAGGATAGAAGTGAGCTGTGGCATAGAATTGCATTATCATCTCATCGTTCCAACTGGTCAATTTCTGACCTACAAACTCTGCAACTCCACATGCAGTGAAACTTTCATGCACATGTGGAAAGAAATCTCTGTGCTCTTCGCTGTCAATGTACTCCCAGTCAACATATCTGGTGTCTGCGACTATGGGCTTCTTGTCCATTAGCACGGTCTCATAGAAGTCCTGCTGCTCTCTGGTGTGAAATCTGGGATCTACAGCAGTTCTTCTCCTCACGGCATATGGGTCAGCTTGTCTCCATAGCCTGAGACCTCTATCTTTCCTTGCCTTCATATCCTCAGCTTGAGGATGAGCATCATTGTGAAGTGGCAGTTTTGGACGGAGTTTCAGCAACACTTGTCCTTCCTCATTAGACTCAGCTGGTGGCACATCATCCTTGTTCTTTTCAGACGCTGGAATGTTTCTGGTAGTCCTCTTGGGCTTGGCAGCAGGCTTTGCTGGAGCTGCCTTAGCTTGAGCAGATTTCTTGGGCTTTGAAGTGGCTCCGGCCTTAATGGCATCACCCATGAGCTTCTGCTTCTGAGGAGCAGGCTGGGGTGCCTCTTCATCTTCATCCTCGACTGCTGTATCTGCATGAGAATCAGTATACACTACCCTCTTTCTCTTGGAGGTTTTCTTCACTTTGCTTGGAGCTGCCTCTCCCAAATTTAGCTTCTTGGCAACAGTTGACTGCTTGACTTTGTTGGTGCCCTTCTTAGACTGCTGACCTTGTTGCTCTTTGGCAACAACCTTCCTCTTAGGTTTGGAGGTCACCTCTTCCTCAACAACGAAATCAGAATCCTCATCATCGGAATTCTTCTCCTTTCTAGCTCTGGTGGCTGCAGGAGGCATGCCACTTGGTGTACTCCTCTCACCATCATCAAATGGGATACTAGTCTCAGGACTAGTGTCTGCCTCAGGAATGTCTGCAATGGGTGACTCTGACCTGTTCTGACTGTCACTGGCATCTGACATGGCTGACAACCTGTGAATAGATAAGGTATAGGCAGAGAAGAAGAGTTATCACAAACTGCAGAAGTTTTTGCAAAAAAAATGAGTTCAAATTTTAGTTTTAAGTTTTCACAGAAGACATTTCGGTCAGACCGAGTTTCAGTTTCGGTGAATCCGAAGTGTTAAACAGAAGCTTTACACACCACTTTCGGTTTGACCGAAGTGGGTTTCGGTCCTGCCGATAACACTAGGGTTTCACAAAAACTACATTTCGGTCACACCGATTTGCACAACTCGGTTGAACCGAAGGGTGCAGTGCAATGGCCAGAGGCCAAATCGGTCACACCGAAATTCTAAAGTCGGTCTCACAGAGATGTGTTCTGAGGAAACCTAACCCTAAAAATGTTACTCGAATCTAGTTCAAACGAACCAATCTGGTGTACAGGAAGATTTCAATTGTGGCAAGATACTAGGCAATCCAAACGTGCATTGAATCGGAGATGGGAGCACGAGTGGGATCAAAACTCACCCTAACTTGGTGGAGTTTCTCTACGGCGGCAACGGCGCGGAGGAGATGTCCGTTGACGGCGATGGAGACCTGCGGCAAGGGCGCACAGGCGACGACGGCGACGATCCGGAGATCAAGGCGACGGCAGCAGGGGATGTGGGGCGAAAACGTTTGAAGGAGGAATCAATGCGCGCGGCCCTTGGTATATATATATCCCTTTGCTGTCGGTGGGACCGAGTTGTAAAACTCGGTGGCACCGAGATGGATAACTGCTAGGCAGTTATGCACTTCGGTCACGCCGAAAATCACAACTCGGTTTCACCGAGATGAAACCTAGATCAGTCTAAATGCTTTCGGTTTGACCGAGTTTGAGTGAGTTGGTCTGACCGAAATCACTTAGAAGGTTTTGGAGGTTAGCCCTTGACGGATCGGTGGCTCCGAGTGCTCCTCACCCGGAGGGTCCGAAAATGACTTGTTCAAAGTTTGTGATGTAAGCATGAATAGAATTTGAGACAAGAAAGCATAGATAGCTAGGGGAGGTACTTAGGCATTCTTGTCCATCCATTTGGTCAGAAAAATCAAAACAACCAAAACAACAAATGGATGTCCTCGAATGGATAAAATCATGCATTCAACATGCTCACACAATAAGATAGCAAATGAAATATGTGTCAAACATGCACAACCAAAACTCTAGCAATTAACACACAATTTGTCGATG
Source organism: Secale cereale (assembly GCA_902687465.1). Classification (NCBI taxonomy): domain Eukaryota; kingdom Viridiplantae; phylum Streptophyta; class Magnoliopsida; order Poales; family Poaceae; genus Secale; species Secale cereale. Next base: position 289,511,071 of record LR738709.1, read on the forward strand.
ACTAGGTCATCTTTACATGAGTATTTTGACTTAGGAGCCAAATGAGAACATTTGATCATAGGTCATACTCATCGTTTAAGCACAAGTGGGGTTACCACTTTTACATAAAGCATTGATGTGTTCACATCATTTGAAGATGCTTTAGCTCAATTTTTAGAGCAAAGCTCCCCCTAGATGTGAGAACCCCTTTTAAAGGGTCAAACTAACCTTGGGTTGTCGTAGAAGACTTCATGTAGATGTTGAAGATGTGGATGCTCAATGTTGATGGAGATCATCAAGAGTTGGGAGCTATCCTTTGGATTCGGGCACTTTCAATACCTACATGGGTTAGTCCCACAAGGAACAAACAAGGATATCCATGGACATAGATTGAAGTTCACAATAGATGATGTCCATGAAAGCAATGATTACCTTGTCCCTTGACTTACCAACAAGAGGGTCTGTGACTCCATGAATTAGTGCACGATATGGAAGTTGATTGCACAAGTTCTTTGCAAAAATGAATGTGAGTGAAGTATGTTGGCGGAGTCACCCTCAAGAACTTTCTAGTTCTTCTTCTTCGGGATCCACATCATCTTGATGGGAATCCTTGGGGTTGTAGTTGAGCTTGACGAAGTAGAACTTGACGTTTCCTTGGGAACCCACTTGACCATGGCTTGAGGTGCTTCAATGAATGCATCAATCTCCTCTTGAAGCTTGTCCTTGGCTTTTAGCTTGTGGTCTTGTGGTGGAAGGTCATCTTGAGCTTGTTCCACATTGGAAGAAGTAGGATCATACTTCTCCTTTTGAGAAACAAACTGTGGAGTAGGATATTGACCTTCTTCCCACTCAACACCTTCAGCGTTGAACTTTCGCTCAAAACCAATTCCTTGATTCTTCCGGTGCCTTCCTTGCTTGCGAACAATTTCCTCAAAGTTCTTGCTTCCGGCAAGGCTCTTGTAGACACCTTTCTCTATGATCCCTTTCAATAAACTATTCTCTTTCTCAAGTGTAACTTGGCTTGAAACATTGTTAGTGGAATCAAAAGAACTACTAGAAGCAACAATATTGGATTTAACATGGTTATTGTTACTACTAGAGGAAGAATTTTTCTTATGCTTGTCATTCTTAGTCTTAATGGGTGGCAAGAAATTAGACAAGAGAAGTCATTTTGCAAGATATGAAGAACTCTTCTTTCGAAGATCGTCATTGATTGCTTTTAGAAACTCATGTTCTTGCTCTAGAGTGAGCTTCTCGAAGCGTAGCTTCTCATGAGATCTTAGGAGCTCTCTATGATCTTCTTGAGTTGTTTCATGAGCTAACTTAAGAGTGTTTAGTTCTTTAGTTAGACGCTCAATCTCCTTCATAGCATTGTCATTCGACTCTTCTCGACTATAAAGACTACTAGCATTTTCATCGTTACTAGGCTCACTAGATTTATCATGCAAGAGCTCATCTTCACCAAGCAAGTCATCCTCATCACTATTGAAGTCAATGAATTCAGGGTGTGATACCTTGGGGCCTTTAGCCATGAAGCATCTTCCAATTCCCTCATTTGGTGAATCAAATAAGTCGTAGGAGTTGGAGTTGGAGGATACGAGAGCAAGACCGGCAACACCTTCATCTTGACTGTAGTCGGAGTGATAGCTTCCATCGGATTGATTGTCGGAGTCGGAGCCGGAGACCGATTCACCTACATGAGCTTGATGTCTTCTTCTTGTGTAGCTCCTTGATGACTTGTCTTTCCTTTCCGAATCCTTGCTTCTCCGAGAGGGTCTTCGTTCATAACGATCATCTCTACTCCTTCTCTCTTTCCGAGGTGACTCATCTCTTGATCTTCTTCTTGGAGATTCTTCTCTTCTCTTGTGGGGAGCCGTACACTCATTTGAGTAGTGTCCGGGTCTTCCACAATTGTAGCAGTTTCGATCATGACTAGAAGATCTCTTTTCATCATATGATCTAGACTTTGAGCTTCTCTCTTTGCCTCTATTCTTGTAGAATTTGTTGAAGTTCTTAACCATTAGGCTTATCTCTTCATTGGAAACTAACTTGTCACTTGAGGTTGTGGGAGCATCACTTGTAGCTTTGTAAGCACCACTCGACTTGTTGTGAAGCTCTTCCTTATCCTTAAGTGTCATCTCATGAGCAACAATTCTTCCAATGACTTCGGTTGGCTTGAGAGTCTTGTAGTTTGGCATCATTTGGATCAAAGTGCACACGGTGTCATACTTTCCATCCAAAGCTCTGAGAATCTTCTTGATGATGAATCGGTCGGTCATTTCTTCGCTTCCTAAGCTGGCAATCTCATTTGTGATGAGAGCAAGCCTAGAGTACATTTCAGCGACTCCTTCACCATCCTTCATCTTGAACTTGTCAAGTTGACCTTGAAGAACATCTAGCTTTGATTCCTTCATAGACTCGGTACCTTCGTGCATTTCAACCAAAGTATCCCAAATCTCTTTAGCATTCTCAAGACGGCTGATTTTGTTGAACTCCTCGGGACACAAAGCATTGAAGAGAATGTCACAAGCTTGAGCATTGTTTTGCAACATCCGCAATTCTTCCGGTGTAGCTTCGCGATCCGGAACTTTTCCTTCCTCGAAGAATTCACCTTGCATACCAACACAGATAATGCCCCATGCGGCTGGGTTATGACCAAGAATATGCATTTTCATTTTATGCTTCCAACTAGCAAAATTTGTACCATCAAAGTAAGGACCTCTACGAAAATTACCCTCACTAGACGCCATACTCTCCTAGGTTGTGAAACCAAGCTTATGGAGTCCAATGCAATGGAAACCAATACAATGGAGACCAAAGCTCTGATACCACTTGTAGGATCGAAAGTATGTCTAGAGGGGGGTGATTAGACTACTTGTAAATATAAAAATGCTGCCTTTTGACAAAGAACAGTTTTTGGCAGATTCACAATTATGATCAAGTCAAGCATCACCCTACACATGCAATTCTAGAGTATAGGCAGCGGAAAGTAAATTGCACATGTAGTAAAGAGAGGTGGAGAAGAGCAAACGCAATTTGGAGACGCAATGATTTTTCCTGTGGTTCCGATAGGTGGTGCTATCGTACATCCACGTTGATGGAGACTTCAACCCACGGAGGGTAACGGCTGCGCGAGTCCACGGAGGGCTCCACCCACGAAGGGTCCACGAAGAAGCAACCTTGTCTATTCCATCATGGCCTACGCCCACGGAGGGCTAGCCTTACTCGGGGTAGATCTTCACGAAGTAGGCGATCTCCTTGCCCTTACAAACTTCTTGGTTCAACTCCACATCTCGATGACGGAGGCTCCCAAGCGACACCTAACCAATCTAGGAGGCACCACCCTCCAAAAGGTAATAGATGTTGTAGATGATGATGAACTCCTTGCTCTTGTGCTTCAAATGATAATCTCCCCAACACTCAACTCTCCTCACTGATTTGGCTGTGGTGGAAGAAAGGATTGAGTGGAAAGCAACTTGGGAAGGCTAGAGATCAAGTTTCATATGGTAGGAGTGGAGCAACTTGATCTCAACACAAGGATAGGTAGTTCTCTTCTCAGAAATGTAAGGTAGGAGTGGTAGTTCTTTCTGATGGCTCTCTCCACGAATGAAGAGGTGGTGGAGGGGTATAAATAGCCTCCACACAAAATCCAACCGTTACACACATATTTGAGCAATCTCGGTGGGACCGAAGTGGACAACTCGGTGAGACCGAAAGTTCAAATAGTGTGAACGTTGGGGTTTTCGGTGGGACCGAAAATACCATCTCGGTTAGTCCGATTCGTGCATAGACAAGAGCATGCCAGTTTCGGTGGGACCGACTTTATCAACTCGGTGACACCGATTTGATGACAGAAGGTTACAGAAGCTTGGCAGCCCATGTTTCGATGAAACCGATTTCAAAATCGGAATATCCGATTTTGCTAGGGTTTGGCTTATGGCTGAAGTGGTTCATCTCGGTGTGACTGAGTTTGGAATATCGGTGGGACCGAGATTACTTATGAGTGTATATGGCAGTGAAAGTTGCTGATAGTTTAAGGAGATATATCACTAAGCACTTGAGCAACCAGATCATCAACATAACCTCATCCCCTTTTAATAGTATTGGCTTTTCCTATGGACTCAATGTGATCTTGGATCACTAAACCAAAAATGGAGTCTTGAGCTTTTGCCAATGCTTGCCTTAGCATTTTGAGGGGTCCACTTCTTCAGTCCTTGCCATACCCATATCACTGAACTTCTCTGAAATGATTCTCAAGTAACTATTAGTTCAATGATATATATGTTGTTATTAATTGCCAAAACCACCCGGGGATTAGTTGCACTTTCACCGACCATAGTCAAATTCGATTCAACTAAAGTAGGAGAAACAAACACCTATCAGCCACCTTTATGCAAAACAAGTTGCGTGTCAGTCTGTGGAACCGGTCTCATGTACGTGGACATGTAAGGTTGGTCCAGGCCGCCTCACCCCACATTGCCGCCGAATCAAAATAAGACGTTGGTGGTAAGAAGTATGAACATCACCGCTCATAACTCATTTGTGTTCTACTCATGCATATCATCTACGTATAGACCTGGCTCATGATGCCACTGTTGGGGAACGTTGCATGGAAAACAAAAACAATTCTACGCACATGCAAGATCTATCCATGGATATGCATAGCTATGAGAGGGGGAGAGCATCGTCATACCCTTGAAGATCGCTAAGCGGGAGCATTTATCAATGCGGTTGATGTAGTCGTACACCTTCACGATCCATCCCGATCAAGTACCGAACGTACGGCACCTCCGCGTTCAGCACACGATCAGCTCGATGACGTCCTCGCCTTATCGATCTAGCAAGAGAGGCGAAGTAGTAGATGAGTCCTGGCAGCACAATGGTATGGTGATGGTGGTGGTGAATCTATCCGCAGGGCTTCGTTGTGTGTGTTCCCCCCTCCCCTCCTCACATATATATAGGTGGAGGGGGAGAGGAGGCAGCCCTAGGGTGCGCCCCAAGTGGCCGACGGCTGCCTAGCCGCGCTCCCCCATTCCATATATGAACACGGGGGGAAGGAAAGGGAGGCTGGCTGACTTAAGGTAAATCCCCCTTCCTTCCCTCCTTCCTTGGCGCATGGGCAGGGAGGTGGGGCATGCTAGCCCCCTTGTGGGCTGGTGTGCTCCCCTCCTTTGGCCCATAAGGCCCACCACTTATCGGTGGCCTCCCGGAACCCCTTGGGGCAATCATATAACATTATATCGTCAACGAATGTTAAGCGTGCGGACCCAACGGGTTCGAGAATGATGTAGACATGACCAAGAAGACTCTCCGGTAATAACCAATAGCGGGACCAGGATGCCCATATTGGTTCCTACATATTCTACAAAGAACTTTATCGGTCGAACCTTTATGACAACATACGTAGTTCCCTTTGTGTATTGGTATGTTACTTGCCCAAGATTCGATCGTCGGTATCTCCATACCTAGTTCATCTCATCACGGTAAGTCTCTTTACTCATTCTATAATACATCATCTTGCAACTAACTCCTTAGTCACTTTGCTTGCAAGGTTCTTGTGATGTGTATTAACGAGAGGGACGAGAGAATACCTCTCTGTCACACATAGTGACAATCGTAGTCTCGATCCATGCCAACCTAACAGACACCTTCAAATATACATGTAGAGCATCTTTATGATCACCCGGTTACCTTGTGACGTTTTATAGCACACAGGGTATTCCTCCGGTATCCAAGAGTTGCATGATCTCATGGTCGAAGAAACATGTATTTGACATCAAGAAAGCAGTAGCAATAAACTGAATGATCATATGCTATGCTAACGGTTGGGTCTTGTCCATCACATCATTCTCCTAATGATGTGATCCCGTTATCAAATGACAACTCATGTTTGTGGTTAGGGGGCATTAACCATCTTTGATTAACGAGCTAGTCTAGTAGAGGCTCACTAGGGACACAATATTTCTTTATGCATTCACACATGTATTTAAGTTTCCGGTCAATATAATTCTAGCATGAATAATAAACCATTATCATAAATAAGGAAATATAATAATAACAACTTTATTATTGCCTCTAGGGCAAATTTCCATCAGTTACTAGGTCTCTGGTACATCGTCCATTACAAGAAAGGAACTGAGAATACAGCCGCCCGGTCTCGTGCCCAATTGCTTTATCTCCCATTCGACATCACTGCATGTCACCCTAGTTGGCTGGATGATGTGGTTGCCACCTATCACAGCAACTCGCAGGCCCAAAAGCTTTTGGAACAGATAGCCATAAGGGAGTGTCGGATTTAGGGCTCCGCAGACCCAAGAAGATTCGAGCACTGGGGCATGTGCGAGATCCTAGGCCTCTTTGGCCCCAATTCGTGGCCCCACGACCTAACTTAGCTAGATTCACGTGAGTGGGGAAGAAGATGAACACAACAGTTTACCCAAGTTCGGGCCACCTTGCGGTGTAAAACCCTACTCCTACTTTGTGGTGAATTGGCCTCACGAGGGGGCAGAATATGAACTTGCTACAGTGCTGGAATGGCGTCATGAGGGCTCATGAGAGGAAGGTTGACTCGAAAGATCGATCCCCCTCTATGGTGGATGCTAGTCCCTATTTATAGTGGCCTTGGTCCTCTGCCCGCATCATTTGGGTGGGAAGGGGTCCCACAAAGGCCAATTTCGAAGGGGGGCAGAAGGTACACCATATCCTGACAAAAGGTGGTCTTCGCCTGCAAAACCTCTAATCGTGACACAGGGGTGGGCTCGGCGATCACATCTGCCCAGCCAGGCTGGTGGCCTTGGTCTCGTTGCACCGGAATCGAAACCTTTGCCAGATTTCTCGAGAACCCGCGTCCGTCCATGTCTGCTTTGCACCAAAGAGGAAATTGCTCCCTCTGCGTGCACTGGCATTCGCTTGGCATCGGTTATCATGGCTCATGTCACCACGCCCTCCTAAGGGGGGTGCTTGCATAGGAATCTCCGCTCCTTGGGAGGCCGCCCGATGGAGGCCGCTCCCTCAAGAGGTCTTGACGTTGTCCACCTCGTGAGGCTTGGCCCCTCGTGAGGGTCTTATCTTGGCAGTCTTGTTGGGCCATTGCGGGGCCGCGGGTTGGGTCGCAGGCAGGCAAGTCTAGGTACCCTGGTTCCTAGAACGCCGACAGGAGCCCCCGGGCCCAAGGCGCGCTTGATCTGGTACTTGGGCGGAGCCGAAGAGGGAATAGCGAAGTGTCGCGGGCCCCAAACGCATGTGGCCCTGGCTTGACGCGTGGCGCGCGACGGGTCGTCGGCACCTCCACATCTCCACGCCGCCTCGAGAACTGCCTTTCCACGTCGTGGCGCCCGAATGTGAAGAGGCGTCGGTTGGCCTTCGGTCGCCTATAAATGAGCGAGGGGGACGGAGTCACAGTTCACCTTTGTCCGCCTGCTTCTCCATCCTACTCCCTTGCAGCAACACTCATGGCGCCGGTGAGGAGGTTTTCGGCCGCTGAGAAGGGGAAGGCTCCGCTGGACAGGCCGGAGTCACCCCCACCGTAAAGGGGGTGGGGCCATCCTCACAATAACTCTACCACGCCAGTGGTCGCCATTTCGGGGCACGAGCGCTCCTCTACTGGCATTTGCATTGCCCCTGCCAACCGTGGGAAGGGCCACCGCCACGGTGGGCGCGCCGGAGGTTGCGCCGATTGTGGTCGGGGCAAAGGGCCATCGGTGGTCGTCTGGTCGCTGCACCCATGACTTCACTCGGCCGACGCGGACCGGGAGTTCGTGATGTGGGTGGAGAGGCCGGAGGACCCCTAGATCCGCCTCCCGGACTTCTTTGCCCAGCGTCCTGTAGCTACAGGACGATGGCTGTTGCAGTAGGGCCTCATGGGCGGAGGTCGAGGTCACTCCCGTGGGGCATCTGTTCTTGAACCGTGGCTAGAAGGCGTTCTCCCGCGCCCATGGCTTGGTGTGGAGGTGCACCCTACACTTCAAATACAACGGAGCGGCGATGCTTTACGTCAAGATCTTTGGGGGGGCGGCAAGATCCTGGGATGCTGCCCTGAGGACGGCTGCAAAGATGACGACCACCCCACCGACGGCGCCGCTCACCGCGGACACGCCGTCCTCTGCAGTGAACTTGCCCTTGGCGATGATTGTGAGTTCCTCAGTAGCAGCAGCGCCTCGTTCGGCCAAAGCTCAAGTGACGACGACTACATCAAGCCACCTCGTCGCCGTGCTCAGACCTAGGAGGAGGCCAAACCGCCGTGCCACCATGCCCCCGTCAAGGAGGAGGAGGACACCGGCTGAGCGCGGGTGGCACCAAGGCCCAGCCTCAGGAACTTTGCTCTTTGGGAGGTTGCTCCTTTTTTATTTCCTCTACATCAAGAAACAAGAATGGCCCCGCGGGGGCGTGTAATGAACTCGGGCGACATCACCTTTTTTATTAGTATTTCCTACTCATATTTTGCCCCTTTGCACTAATGCTACTTGAAGGGCTCCTGCCCAGCGTGATTATGATACTTAGCTTAGCGTGCTTGATGGTTGACGACGACCTGCCGCATCGCGAAAGCACGACCTTCCAGAGATTTTGATCCAGCACGCTTTTCCGAGCCGGTTGGCCCCAAAGCCTTTGGGGGCTCGCGGCTCGCGAAGCCCCCTGAGGACTTGCGGTCACCCAGGTCTCTGGAGAACCCTTCCGGAGTCCGTCCTGCACCATAAGTCATAACATAGGATGCTCCTAAGACGATGCCTACGATTTGGTGTCGTGTTCGCCTGCTGACCTGTCTAAGAGTGCCACACGAGGAGCCGGACGCCAAAATTTGGCAAGGTGTGAGCATGGGCGGGGCCATGGCAACCGTGTCCTTGGCCCTGCGGGTGCATACCGCGCCCAGCCCATGCTCGTGAGGAGCTTAGGAGGAGGCGGCAGGCAGCGAGCCTCCAAAGATATGGACATCGAGAGAGAAAAGAAAGATCGCAATGGAAAATTCCCCCCTTTTTCAAAATATAGACACGAAACTTCAAACTTCATTCAAGCAATGGCAAATTTGAATACAAGAGAGAGTCAAAAAAACAGCCATGTCTGGCGCCTATGCTAGTCTTCTCACCAACATGGAGCATGGTGCTACCACTGGGCGTGGGCATAGTCATTGGTGGAAAGTGTCGACTGCCTGCACAGAGCATGGTGCTTCCACTTAGGCGTGGGTGGGGACCCCCGCGGGCCGAGGGGCGGCGCACCGGGGACCCCGGGGCATGTACAGCCCCACTCATTATTACATGAGAGTGTCATGGGTAAAACTTGCGGAGATGCTGGATGTTCCAGGCATTCTAGATGGGGGTCTCGTCCTTCGTCTCCAGGCGGACAGAGACAGTCCTAGAAACACGAACGACCTTGAACAGGCCCTCCCACATGGGCGAGAGCTTGTGAAGGCCCTCCCGGGAGAGGACCCACCTCAGGATGAGATCCCCGACGTCCAGAGTCTGGGGGCGGACGTCACGGCAATGGTATCGCCGCAACACCTGTTGGTATCTTGCAACACGAAGGGCAGACTGTGTCGAGCTTCCTCCTCGAGCACGAGGTCGGCGCCTCGCGAGGCATTTTGACGCACCTCGTCAAATGCTAGTACTCGTGGGGAGCGATGCCTGACCTCGTGTGGGAGGACCGCCTCGGCCCCGTAGACGAGGAAGAACGGGGTCTCGCCGGTGGGCTTAGTCGCGGTGGTGCTGATGGACCACAGCACGGACTGAAGCTCATCGAGCCAACCCCGACCGCAAGCCTGTAGCTTCTTGAAGCTCCTTGCCTTTAGGCCCCTCAGGACCTTTGCGTTTGCGCGCTTGACCTGGCCGTTGCTCCTTGGGTGCGCCACCAAAGCGTAGCATATCTGCGTTCCAAGGTTAGCATAATATGTCTTGAAAAGGTTGCACATGAACTGAGAGCCATTGTCAGTAATGATGTGATTTGGGACGCCGAAACGGCACACGTGGCCGTTAATGAACCTGACCGTCGAGCCGGCAGGAATGGTGCGCACGGGCTCCACCTCCACCCACTTGGTGAAATTGTCGATGGCGACGTAGAGGTAGTGGTAGCCTCCGGGTGCTCAGGGAAAGGGCCCAGTATGTCCAGCCCCCATACCACCAAGGGCCATGAGAGCAGATGAAAGGATCGAGAAGAGGTGACTAGAGGGGGGTGATTAGATGCTCAACAAGCAAAACTAGCAATTTTTAATTTCTTCAAGTTGAGGTAGAGTTTTAGCATAAGTTCAAGCATTCACAATACATTTCAAGCAAGCATGAAAAGAGTATAAGCAGCGTAAAGAGTAAGACATGCTAATTGCAAGAAAGTAAAGGGATGGGATTGGAGTGTGCAAACGCAATGCAGACACATATATTTTTGGCGTGGTTCTGATAGGTGGTGCTATCGTACATCCACAGTGTTGGAGACTTCAACCCACGAAGGGTAATGGCTGCACGAGTCCATGGAGGGCTCGACCCACGAATGGTCCACGAAGAAGCAACCTTCTCTATCCCACCATGGCCATCCCCCACAAAGGACTTGCCTCACTTGGGTAGATCTTCACGACGTAGGCAATCTCCTTGGCCTTACAAACTTCTTGGTTCAACTCCACAATCTTGTCGGAGGCTCCAAGCGACACCTAACCAATCTAGGTAACACCACTCTCCAAAAGGTAATACATGGTCTTGTGTCGCTGATGTATAGCATCATCACGAGCAGCTGCAGTCTCAGTGTCGCTGAGGTCAGCTGATGCACACGTACTCTTGTGCAGTGTCGTCGTGCAATTAGCAGCATCCTCCATGCCCGCCTCCCCTGCCATCTGCTGGCTATCTGTCAGTGTTAGAGTCTTTTGCATCATCATTGACTCCCCAACATCCTTTCGAACAGCCGGATACATATCCTTCCTCAACCTTTCATACAATGCATTCTGCTTCATTTCACTCCTCACTTTTTTCATGCTGAGCCTCTCTTCTTTGCTTAGTGTGAAAGCCCTCTTGTGCGGGACATTAACACCTATACCCGTTGCACGGCCAGGGGGCTCTTTTGTGTCCAGAGCAATGGATAGAATGTCACATGGCCCGGAGTTCCTGTAGAACCTTCCAGGGATCTTGGAAGCCTCTAACATCATTGATACAGTTCGGCGTCACGTGAGTTTTCAAAGTAATAAGTTCCGTCATCACGCCTCTTTGCACGTGCCCGCAAGTAGTCTCTCGCACGTACGCCCCTAATTTCACTAAAGTCTAGATTCCCACCTACCGCTACTGCTTCTTTGTCCTCCTAGTCCCATATCAGTTTCATGCCGTAGTATCCTGCCACACCCATACGGTGGGGGTGTATGTTATTCTTCTGTAGTTCCGATTACTTGAAACTCTTCTCAGCAAACTCTTTAGTTGCCCTGACCCTTTTGAATTCTCCCCAGTATGCCTTTGTAATTTGGGGGTATGCGGGGATTGGGTCCTTGCCTTCACTCAAGTACTTCTTGTAAAGCACGTGCTTCCAGTTTCTCCAAGCATCCCTAGCCTTCTTCAGTGCAGCGTGTTCCACCTGCATTCTCCACCGCTCTGGAACGTTGAAGTGATCCATGATCTCCCGGACTATCCTTCGTCGTGTTTCTGTGTCAGCCTTCCGAAACCCCGGTAGATTAATGTAGAGCCTTGCCCTGCCAACAAATCCACACACACTCCTGAACCTAGTGCGTGCTTCATCTGGTTTAGTTGGAGCCCAGGACTTAAAATCAATCTCGGTTACTTCATATACACCTTTAGGCTGGTGTGTGGGCTTCCTTGGAGCGTACCTCCATGTCCTGACCGGAAGGGTAATTGCTGCAGCTCTATCCCGTTCAAGACTACTTGATCCCTCACAATCAGCTGAAGACCTAGGGTTGTCCGAATCAGATGAAGATGCATGGCCTGAATGAGTGATTTCACTGCTACTCGGCATCTACAGAGAACACATGCGAAACTCCGGAAAGGAGGATAAGCATAAAACTAACAACTTGGTATCAAGCTTTCTAAACATGCCATGCAATAATTTAGAAAAGTACGGCTAATTTGTTAAGTTTGTGTGACTCGGGCACCCGCGATCTTTAAATATGCAGTAACTTATTGGAACAAATACAGCTAATATGTAGTAAGGAAGGTAGATAATGAACATATATACGCTCTCCGTTATTTTATAGCCAATTTTGGAACATACGGAACGAAATTGGAAGAGGGATTGCGAGGAAATATGCCTTGCCGTGATGGAGAGCAGTAACTAATAAGCTTCTTAATGCAAACCTGGCTGGGCCACAGGAGAGGCGAGGGTTACTGCATCGATATGCTTGAGGGTGGCTGGCGAGCAAACGAAGACGGCGAGGCGCGGGCCGCCACGTGTTGGGAACGGCAGTGGAGGTAGGCTTGACGCCGAAGAGCGGACACACGGCCGGGGTGAGCACGGCGGCACCGGAGAGGGTTCTGTTGTGGATCTGGGTGAGGGGGGCTGGCGAAGGAGATTGGGTGGACTAGTTGAGTGAAACGCGGGCGGACGGTGGGGGGTGTTGGGGACTCCGGGTGTTGGCGGCCTAGGTGAAAAGGGAGAAAAATATCCCCGGCCGCCGCGTGCGCGGAAAGGCCTATGCAAACGGTTGCCTCTAAGCGCTCGTGTGCATAAATAGAATAATTTTGTTTGAAATGAAGACGTACTAACTTTGAAACGAAGACGTGAGTTCATTGTTTCGCCTCTAAATTTTTCCCACGTAAACCAATCACAATTTTACCACAGGTTTGATTTGCTGGCGCATTTTAGGTCTCATGTGCTATATGTAAGACATTTTTTGGAATTTACCACGCATGTTGGCATATAAATCAATTCCTAGCCGTACTGCATTTCATGTCGAGAGGGATGAGGATTGCCGTTCTATCTGGATCATCCAACGGTGCAGACGTACGATCTGTGGGGTTTGGGTTCTGGCCAATCAGAACGCATGACTCAGATCACGCGCGCATCAAGGGGGGCATCAGCCACGGTTTGGTAGGCACACGGCTTTCGTGTGTGAACCGTGTGCTATTTGAAAACATTTACATTACCTACATCATATCTTTGTTCGAATGAAAACATGAGTTCATCGTTTTGCCTCCATTTTTTTCACGGTAAGAAATCACGAGTATAGTGGAGAGTGTCATATACTAGTATCATGAATATACCGTATATATGATACTAGTGTATGATACTACCTTTAATTAATTATAGCGCATAGTATAATATATAGAGTATAGTATCATATATAGATCATATTTATTGTCATGCATGACAAAATTTAGCATCGTATTTAACATGATACGGTATCTACCAATATGTTACTCTAACCCTCTTTATATATATTTAATTATTTGCCACATCAGCATACTTGCTATATTTCCGAGTGCATGACATCGTCGGCTATGATACCACCACTATGGCCAGCCTTATATAGTGGGGAGTATAATATACTATATATGTATAGTATCATGCATATGATACTAGTGTATGATACTACGTACGTACCTTCGTAGTGCATATATAGTATCATAGGGTAGTACTAGCTCCCTCTATAAACTAATATAAAAGCGTTTAGATTACTAAAATAGTGACCTAAATGTTCTTATATTAGTTTGCGGAGGGAGTATATATCATAGATGACCGTATTTATGGCCATGCATGATACAAAGTAGTATATCATTTATTATATATATATATATATATATATATATATATATATATATATATATATATATATATATATATATATATATATATATATAGGAAAATGGTTGTGTACTCCTGGGAGTACGTACTCCCGCTCCTCATATACCATATAGATGAATCTTTTATACCTCTTTATTATTTTTAATATACTTCATTAGTAATTATTAGATACCCCAAAATGATTTTCATGAAAAATTTTATGCGAGTCTACATATTTTAAATGTTTTACGTATATACTGATGTGTTTGTACGTGAAAAAGGTATATTTAAAAAAGTACGTCGCAGATAATATTTTTTTAACAAAACTCGTATTGGAGTATCTTAGAATATTTAATAAAGTATATTGAAAATGATAAAGAGGTATAATTAATGCGTATATGAGGTATATTGAGGATGAGAGTACATACTCCTAGGAGTATAAAAAAGGAGTCCTATATATATATATATATATATATATATATATATATGTGTGTGTGTGTGTGTGTGTGTGTGTGTGTGTGTTACGGTATCTACCTATGTTACTGATTCTTTGCCACATCTTTCTGTTCCCGAGTGCATAATACCGGCTATGATACCCCCACTATGGCCGCCCTAATAAGGTTAGTCGTAATATAGGAGTATCAAGCGGTATGATGCATGCCAACTAGACTTTTTGGATGATGTGGCACACAGTTAAATGATGAAAGAGAGGGTGTGGTATCATATCATGATAACGTATCATGCATATTAAATGTTGTACTACTTTGTGTCATGCATGGCGATTAATAAGGAACATAAGAGACTAACTTACGATACTATGCATGCGCGCGTTACGGAGGTATTGCCGATCATATACTAGTATCATGCATATATACTCCCTCCTTTCCGGTTTATAGGCTTATCTCAAAATTTTAGTTTTTTCATTTTATAAGGCTCAATTTGGTTGTTCCCCATCACATGTCCAGATTTCAAGGTGCATTAAATCATTGCATGCAAGTATTAAGAGAAAGTTGACCAATGCATATACTTTATATATGCATGCATGTATTGCAATTACTACATTGGAAAACATAATTTTTTGAGGAAAACAAAAGCATTAATTGGGTGTTTTTGCAAACTACAAAAAGTATTCCACCACTCACCATCTACCTTGGTTGGTGGGGTTTTTGAATTAAACCCTATAAGGCTGGTTGTAATGGGGAGTATCATATACTAGTATCATGCATATATATGATAGTGTAGGATACTACTTCTGTAATGCATAGTATCATAAGTTAGCATCTTAGGTTGCCTTATTAATTGTCATGCATAACACAAAGTAGTTAGACAACATTTAATATGACACGGTATCATGATATGATACCAAATCCTATCTTTCCTCATTTAATTATGTGCCACATCATCTAGAAAGTCTAGTTGGCATATGCATGATATCGCTTATGATAATACCATTATAACCAGCCTAAACAAGAAAGGAGGGAGTATGAGACTAAGCTAGCCACAATGGAGAGTAACATACACTAGTAACATACACATATCCCTGGACTATATATGTTACTACCTTCATAGTGGGTAGTAACATAAGTGTAGTGTTATGCAAATCTTCATTTATTAGGTTATAGACTCATATTGCATTGGGACATGTGATGTTATAGTAACTAGCTAAGTTAATGAAACCATCTCTCTCCTCATTAACTTATTGCCACATAAAGAAAGTTTACTGAGTTGGGATCGATGTTACTACTGAAGTTACTCCCACTGTGGCTAGTCTGATACTAGCTAGTCGTCTATGATATACTAGCTATGTAACATCCCAAAATTCTAAATTTTGAAATGTTATTAAATAAATAGTTCTGATTATTTGTGTGATGTGATGTGTGAAATTGAGCGAAATTTGAAACTTTTGAAAGTTAAATGAGAGGGAATGAAATGACTTTCCCAAACTTTCACTTTGCATTTATGATCTCTATGAATTCAAATTCATTTCAACAAAAAAACCTAGAGTAAAGATGATATGACTTCTTCCATTTAAATAAATGAAAAGGGTTTTGCAAAGAATTTAATTCCATTTGAAATATGTTAAATTCAGAAACTTTATGCAACTCAATGATTTTCCCGAGGGAACATAAATGACTTCTTCAAATTATAGGAAATATGAGTTGGAAGTTCCTTTGAAGTAATTTTTTTAAACTCATTTTCAACATTTGAGTTATTTGGTTTTATTCAAATTATTTTTCTCCAAAAATAAAATATATGGAAAATAGGGTAAAATGATTCCCTATAGTAGAAAGTTGGAGAGAAATAAATTTGAAATCATTTTGGCATTTTTAAATATTTTTTATTGGATTTTATTGCAACAGTAGAACTATTTGATTTATTTAAATTTGTGAGGATTTTATTTGACTCTAGAAATATGTTCATGTTGTAGAGTTACTTTTTCTGAAAATTTTGATATATAATATGCCTATATTATTTTTATTATTTTATTGTTTTTTTCTATTGTCTGTATATAAAAAAACAAAAAAACTTTTTTCCGCCGACTAGGCCGGCCCAGCTCGAGCCAGGCTGCCGTCTAGCCACCGCAGGCAGCCCAGCCGCTAAAGGGCCGCGCCCGACCCGTTCACCCGCGCCCGAACCACTCGCTGCTGTCGCCGATAGGTAGGACCCACCTGTCGGGACCGTCTTCCCCACGCCGACAGGACTCCGCCTCCCGCACGAACCACCGGTCGCCGTCGTGTCGGACTCAAACTCCTCGCCGCGCCGCGCCCTGCCTTGCCCCCTCCTCCAAGCATCTGCTCGCCCCTCCTCCTATTTAAGCCGAGGCCCTAGGCCCCGTCCTCCTCCTCCCGAGCCGCAGCCGCCGCCGTCGCCGGCGAGATCCCGCTCGTTGCCGCCCACTCAGTTCAGACGTCATCGACCTTCGTCGAATACACCATCGGACCCGCCTCGCTGCGCTGCATCTCCCCGTCTACTCCGTCGACGCCGAGGACCACGGGAGCGCCGCCGCCGATGCCCGAACACCACCGCCACCTCGACCTCGCCGCCGACCTCATCCGTCCTCCTACGACTCCACCCCGACCAACGCTGGACTCGCCGTCAAATGCCGCGTTCGCCCGTGCCCTCACCGGAGCTCGCCGACGACCGAAGCGCCGACGACGACGACGTCCGAGCCGCAATGTCGGCGACCACCTCCGTTGTAAGCCCCGAACCCCCTCGTTCGCCCGATCTGTTTCCAACGGCCAGATTAGATCTTTGTTTTTTTTATTTATTTTTATTTGGTTTCGAATCGGTATTCGTTAAATAGCAGGCGTCCGCTGTTCAGGTTCTGCAGCGGGCGGTCTTCAGCCAATAGTTTTCAGACACGTGGCAGGGACCTGGTTGTAGTATTTTCTTTTTACAGTTTAGTCCTTGATCTTAAATCGGTCACAACTTGTTACTAGTTTGTCCAAATCCAACGAAACCAATGCGCACTTCTTTGTCTTGATCCCCTCTATCCAGTAAAACAACTTAAACATATTTTTGAAAGTTTTAAAAATTTGAATTCATACAGATTTGAATTTAAATTTCTTTTTGTCATAACTTGAGTTTTGTAACTCCGATTTAGTTGATTCTTTTTGCAAATCGAAGCTCTTGACCTAAACTTTCTGATAAGGCCAAATTCACTTAATTTTGGCACCGTTAGAAATTGGTTTCTGTTGCAAGATTTATTTGCTTGGTTTTAAAATTTTCCGAAGTGTTTTCTTCGTTCTTTCCGATCTTCTGAGTGATTGCTTATGTGTGGTTACTATTGTTTGCTTACGATAGATTGATCGGAGTGTGACGAGTAGATCTATCACGAGTTATGAGTGCGAAGAATCTATATCAAAAGTACAAGGCAAGTTCATACTTTGAGCATACTTTCCAATACCCAGTTTTCATTGCATTAGTTATATCCTCAAACACTTGCATGACTAGGATTGGTTACATAATACGATGCTTTGTAGTTCATGAGGTAGGAACCCAATGACTTGAGATCAACCAAGGGAATATACGCTTTGTTACTTATTGCTTAGCCATGCTTGTAGACGTGGATTGGTATGAGTGATTTCATGAAAGATGCGAGAGTGATATTAACTAAGGGAAACTTTAAGGTGGAAATTTAATACACATATGGGTGGATTGGTTGTGGCACCTTGGGGATGGACCAGTGGTTGCCAGAGCACCTGGAGGGTCCAGTGTTGTCCTAGTGGATCATGGAGGACCCGTGTGATCACCCTATTGGAATGCCACCCAGGCTCAAAGGGATCATATGATTATTTCATGCCTAGAAACTTCTATGTGCCGCCACAAGCCATTATGGGCTCTGGCATAGTTGAGTATGTTGTGTGACCTCTTTCCGTGGTAGACTAGCAGATGTAGAGGATGTAGGTGGTACGGTCTACCCAGGGTTAAGAGTTAATTCTTCCGAAAACTGTGTCTCGGGCATTCGTTTCTCAAACGCCATGCAGTGCGAGAAATCAAACGGAGGAGATCGAGTCTTGTGGGGAAAGGTGCACAAACCTCTGCAGAGTGTACAAACTATTCATGAGTAGCTGTGTCCACGATTATGGACATCTTTGAGTATCTAGAAGTGGATTATTTTGTTGATCTCATCACTTGATCTAATAAAATTGTTGGGTTATTAATTTTGGTAACTTTGGGAATTGAGATGGAGGAACCATTCTCAATATGATTAATTCAACTGAGTAGTAAATAAAATGTATTCCTTTGTTGTAGGGGAAAACTAGCTTTATGCAAAAATTAACCTTACAGCCTCCACCAGCCAAATTTGCATGTAGTTGCATGCATTGTTTATCATTACTGCTATAGTGTGAATTTGTCATTACATTCAATGTACTGACCTACATGGCTGCAACGTCTCATGTTGCAGGAATTTTTTGATGAGTAAGTGTTACGTTAGGGTTGCGCTGTCTACACTCAACTTTGCCGTTGGTGTTGATGGGAATCCACAACTTTGTTGTTACTTCCCTATATGGATTGAGGTAATAGTATTTACGTTACTTTATACATGTGATTTACCTCTGTTATAAATCCTCGAGTATTGTGTGTGTCAACATACCGATCCAGGGATGACACTTAAGCACAGAGACTTGATCCATTCGGGTCGGGTCGCTACAAGATGGTATCATAGCACATGTTGACTGTAGGACGTGACCCTAGAAACTAAAAAGCCCATAGGAAAGGATTTCTCTAAAACTTTAATTTCAAAAAGATTCTTTACCTCTCTTCTTTTCCGAGCTTTCTCAAATCTTCCCTCGCTTACCATAAAAAGTTAGACAATACCCTCTTCCATTTTGACCACTTCGGAGTAAAGAGGATTTCACCATGCATTAGAATTGTTGAAGCTACAACAATGGATACTCCAAAGATTTGAAGAGTTGACGACATTGAAGAGATATTGATCTTTAGAAGACCAAACCGCTGTTATGTACTTACGTTAGATGCAACGTTTGTGAGCCGTCATTTGTTTGATGTTTTTCTCGGTGGCCACAAAATAAAACCCATCTCTTCAAAATTATTGTTTGTATTGAGTGTATCTCTCTCCACCTTCTGAATCTCATCCCAAAACCCTTGGACCCAATAGAGGATGAATGAAGATAGAGTTGTATTATCTGGACCGATGACCCAGCCGGAAGCAGAGCTATGGATACAAAACATTGAGGATCACTTCAAGAAAAAATTGATTGCAAGGAAGTATGAGGTTCAATACGCTCTTCGGTAGTTTACAAAAAGTGCTGCAATATGGTGGAAATGCATCAAGCCATACAAGGATGTAATGGAGCAAAAAGCTGGGAGAAATTCAAGAAGACTATGTTAAAATCCCGTCTCATCCGAAAGCTTGGTGACAACCCGAAGAATAAATCTTGTGCCTGCAGGATTTGGGGCGAAATAGGACACACCTAGGAGGAGCACAAGGATGAATGCCCTCATTGTGAAGAAAATCACCCAGCTAAAGAATGCCCAACTAGGCAGGTTACTTGTTTCTTGTGTGAAGGGACTACCCACTACCCTGCTCAGTGTCACATTTACCCCATAGTACAATGAGCTGTCCAGCTGAACAAAGAAGCAATGAAAGAAGCCCTCGTGGAAATTCTAGAAGAACCCATGATGAACGAAGATGTGGAGCGCACACACAAAGAAGACCCAGTTAAACTTTGCACCAAGTCATGCTATTCATGTGGAGAAGAAGGACACATTTCCCAGCATTGTTCGAGGGAGTATTTAGTAGGATTTCTGACGGTGGAATTTGAGTATGACCCACAGGAAATAGCAGCCCTGATCAGAACGAAGAAGTCGAGAAAGAGAAAGAGCATGTGTCCCCAGAACAACCCAATTTCTACAGAAAAGGACCTGAGTCACATCACATGTTACAGGTGCAAGGACTTAGGTCATTACGCTAGCAACTGCCCAACAAGGAAGCGAATAACCCAGTGAACCAAGATAGTCACCATGAAGTCCCTAGATTTGTCTAATGTTATTAGTTTACGATGCAAGGAAGTAGGGCATTTTGCCAGAGAAGGTTCAGACCAAAGGAAAGATTGAGTAGAGTAGTTGACATCTGGATATTAGAATGAAGCATGTAGCTAAATGTGGAATACACTTTTATTATGATGTTGAGTTGAGTTATGGAAAGAACATTGTAATAGTTCGTGAAGCAATAGAAGTTGATATCTTTGGAATCTAAGAAGGAAATGTCATGAGCTGTTGGTTGAGTGTGAGTACCTCTCTTGCTATCTCACCTAGGTTAAAACCTTGAACCCATGGACAAGCTGATCCCAAACCTCTCTCGGACAAACAACCACATTTCACCCAAGGAAATACATACACTATCCTGAGTACCCCTTTTGTCTATTACCTACAGATGACAACCCTTTACGAGTCTTTTCTCAAAGGCCCGGAAACAATCATGACCCTGGCGAGAGATTATGATTACCCAAAGATCTTGAAGGACATGATGAAACATATCCAGCTGGAAGGAGATGCAGTTTACAAGGGTTATCCCTTCATGGAGAATGGAGTTGAACTTTGGTACGTGGAGGTACACCTCCACCACGTGAAAGGGGTTTGCCCAAAAACTATGGGTCAATACTTTTTCATCTCTCGAGTACCACGACCAACCTTCTTCGACTCTATTCGGGAAGCTGCAAGGAGGCCATACGTCAGATCGGAGAAATACTTGAAGCGAGACTTCGTCACACTCAGGAACGCCTAAGTGGGGTGCATGCAGAGATGATGGAGATGAAGCACATGGCCACTATGATGAAGCAAAATATTGATGATTTCAAGAATCACATTGCATAATTCCAGTGGGACTGAAGCACCCTCGGCTAGGACAAATAAATGAAGATGGAAGGAATGCTTGACCATGCCAAACTATGTGGGTGGCAACAGTTGTAGTAAAGCACCTTTCAAAAATTGAGTGTTGAATAGTGGCTCAGGAAGTAATAAAGGATTTGATATGAGGAGAAACTGAATTACGGGTGAACCTGTGCATTTTGTCTATGGCGATACCTTTTGTGTAAACACTGGACCAATAGAAAGGAAAATGTTGCTCCAAAGAGTGGGGTTTGCACAAAATAAGTTGGAGTTCATTCTTGATATGATGCCTACCCTAAGGGTATGAAGGCAATAAGTACAATTGGATTTAAAGAGGGTGTAATGTTGGAGTGTGGAGCAATAGTGACTCCAAGGATGAGTTAAGGATATACAAGTTCTAAAGTGGACCCATAAGCCGAGGACCTAAGGAGGCTACGTAATCGTAAGGGAACCACGAGACTTATTAGTAGTAATATGTTTCTGTTGTGATGAACCATAGCACTATGTCAGAGATTGTACCAATGAGAAGGAGAGTTGTGCTAGGTAGTTGAGTTGAAGCATGCAATGGAAAAGTAGTAGATCGTAGTAAGTTGAGAATCAATACAGTTAGCATCAGGGTATTGATTTTTGGATTTTATGAGTTGTTACTATATAGGCAATGAGTGAAATCATAATTCATGGAATAAGATTTTTTAGGGAACTGGTGTTTTTCATTTTAAGGGTGGTAGAACCTATCACCGGTACCCGAATATAAGAGCTAGTTACATCAGACCTTGGAATGGATCAAACAAAGATCAGTACGAGTAATTATATCCCGGTCTGTACCAACAGAAGAAAGAGATACAATACAATTGGATGGATTAAGGAATGCTAAGGAAGCTGGATGGTGGGAGAATGATTAGATGCAACCTGATGATGAGACCAAGTGTTGCTAGTGATGAGGTGAGCCATAACCCACAGGCCGCAGGACCTGTCAAGAAAGCAAGCACACTCTTGCTGAAGGAAAACCCCTGGAAGAAGTACGACTTTATCAATAGACGACCGAATAGGTGTTTACGCAAAACCCGAGAGTTATGAAGAACGATGGTTGTTTTGGTTCAGCTTGCAGAATTAATGGATTTATCCGAACTTAGTTTGTTGGCCAGAGAAATTCTACAATGCTTGTGAGGACGACCGAGTGTTAGAATGCGAGATTCACTAAACCATATACAAGGTAATGATTTGGGTGCGGAATGGATTGATCACCATACCGACTTACTCTTATTATTCGCCTCTGTTATACGGGATGGTAAATCTAAGTGACTTACCCATAGTAGAGAGACGACGATGTCAAAACCTTGTTTCAACCTTAGAATGTTATGACAAAATTTTCCCTTGTACAAGGCAGCTGTTGCCAACCATAGGACATACGGTGAGAATGAAGCCTAGGCCCGTTTTATGCAAGGACCTAGTTAAATTGTTTGATGACCACCATGAGATATCAATAGTTTTTTAGTATTGGTGCCAGACCTGTCAGCTAAGAAGAACCAGACCCGAAAAAACTTTACCAAGATGAAGGGACACAAGAATTAAGGACAAAGGTTATGCCACTACCGAAGGAGCCCGGAGAAGGAACTACCCTGAAGAGTCTGAGAAGACCTATACCGCCAAAGGATGAAGTACCTGAGTTTTGATGGAACCGTAACCTTGATTCTAAGTGTGGTAGCACACTAGACCATACCAATCAAAGGATGTGCTAGGAGACCCCGAACCCCAACCTATTTCTTGCTAGCCTCTTCGAATCTCGAGGACGAGATTCATTTTAAGTGTGGTAGGTTTGTAACATCCCAAAATCCTAAATTTTGGGATGTTATATTAAATAGATAGTTTTGATTGTTTGTGTGATGTGTTGTGTGAAATTAAGTGAAATTTGAAACTTTTGAAAGTTAAATGAGAGGGAATGAAATGACTTTCCGAAGCTTTCACTTTGCATTTATGATCTCCATGAATTCAAATTCATTTCAACACAAAACCCTAGAGTGAAGATGATATGACTTTTTCCATTTAAATTAATGAAAAGGGTTTTGAACAGAATTGAAATCCATTTGAAATATTTTAAATTCAGAAACTTTATGCAACTCAATGATTTTCCCGAGAAAAGATAAAATGAATTCTTCAAATTATAGGAAATATGATTTGGAAGTTCCTTTGAAGTAAAAAAAAAAATTGAAACTCATTTTCAACTTTTGAGTTATTGGGTTTTATTCAAATTATTTTTCTCCAAAAATAAAATATATGGAAAATAGGGTAAAATAATTCCCTATAGTAGAAAATAGGAGAGAAATAAATTTGAAATCATTTTGGCATTTTTAAAATTATTTTTATTGAATTTTATTACAATAGTAGCACTATTTGATTTATTTAAATTTGTGAGGATTTTATTTGACTCTGGAAAAATGTTCATGTTGTAGAGTTTCTTTTTATGAAAATTTTGATATATAATATGCCTATATAATTTTTATTATTTTATTTGTTATTGTTTTTTTTTCTATTATCTGTATTTAAAAAAACAAAAAAAATTGTTTCCGCCAACTGGCCGACCCAGCTCCAGCCAGGCCGCCGTCCAGCCACCGCAGCCAGCCTAGCCGCTAGTGGGCCGCGCCCGACCCGTTTGCCCGCGCCTGAACTACTCGCCGATGTCGCCGAGAGGTGGGACCCACCTGCCAGGACCGTCTTCCGCACGCCGACGGGACTCCGCCTCCCGCACGAGTCACCGGCCGCCGCCGTATCCGACTCAAACTCCTCGCCGCGCCGCGCCCTACCTTGCCCCTCCTCCAAACATCAGCTCGCCCCTCCTCCTATTTAAGCCGAGGCCCCGGGCCCCGTCTCTCCTCCTCCCGAGCCACAGCCGCCGCCACAGCATCTCACGTCTGCCGTCGCCGCCGACTAGATCCCGCTCGCCGCCGACCTTCATTGACTACACCATCGGACCCGCCTTGCTGTGCTGCATCTCCCCGTCTACTCCGTCGATGCCAAGGACCATGGGAGCGCCGCCGCCGCCGACGCCCGAACACCACTGTCGCCTCGACATCGCCGCCGACCTCCTCCATCCCCCTACAACTCCACCCCGACCACCGCTGGACTCGCTGTCGAACGCCGCGTTCGCCCGTGCCCTCACCGGAGCTTGCCGACAATTGGAGAGCCGCCGCCGACAATGTCCGAGCCGCAACACCGGCGACCACCTCCGCTGTAAGCCCCGGACCCCCTCGGCCGCCCGATCTGTTTCCAACGGCCAGATTAGATCTTTATTTTTTATTTTTATTTATTTAGTTTCGAATCGGTATTTGTTAAATAGCGGGCATTCGTTGTTTAGGTTCCGCAGCGGACGGTCTTCACCCAATAGTTTTCAGACACGAGGCAGGGACCTGGTTGTAGTATTTTATTTTTACAGTTTAGTCCTTGATCTTAAATCGGTCACAACTTGTTACTAGTTTGTCCAAATCCAACGAAACGAACGCCCACTTCTTTGTCTTGATCCCCTCTATCCAGTAAAACAACTTAAACATATTTTTGAAAGTTTTAAAATTTTGAATTCAAACAGATTTGAATTTAAACTTCTTTTTGTCATAACTTGAGTTTTATAACTCCGATTTAGTTGATTCTTTTTGCAAACCGAAGCTCTTGACCTAAACTTTTGATAAGGCCAAATTCACTGAATTTTGGTACTGTTAGAAATTGGTTTCTGTTGCAAGACTTATTTGCTTGGTTTTGAAGTTTTCCGAAGTGTTTTCTTCGTTCTTTCCGATCTTCTGAGTGATTTCTTATGTGTGGTTACTGTTGTTTTCTTACGATAGATTGATCGGAGTGTGACGAGTAGATCTATCACGAGTTATGAGTGCAAAGAATCTACATCACCAGTACAAGGCAAGTTCATACTTCGATCATACTTTCCAATACCCAGTTTTCATTGCATTAGTTATATCCTCAAACACTTGCATGAGTAGGGTTGGTTACATAATACGATGCTTTGTAGTTCATGAGGTAGGAACCCAATGACTTGAGATCAACCAAGGGAATATACGCTTTGTTACTTATTGCTTAGCCATGCTTGTAGACGTGGATTGGTATGAGTGATTTCATGAAAGATGCGAGAGTGATATTAACTAAGGGAAACTTTAAGGTGGAAATTTAATACACATATGGATGGATTGGTTGTGGCACCTTGGGGATGGACCAGTGGTTGCCAGAGCACCTGGAGGGTCCAGTGTTGTCCTAGGGGATCCCGGAGGACCCGTGTGATCACCCTATTGGAATGCCACCCAGGCTCAAAGGGATCATATGACATTTTCATGCCTAGAAACTTCCATGTGCAGCCACAAGCCATTATGGGCTCTGGCATAGTTGAGTATGTCGTGTGACCTCTTTCCATGGTAGACTAGCAGATGTAGTGGATGTAGGTGGTACGTTCTACCCAGGGTTAAGAGTTAATGCTTCCGGAAACTCTGTCTCGGGCATTCGTTTCTCAAACGCCATGTAGTGCGAGAAATCAAACGGAGGACATCAAGTCTTATGGGGAAAGGTGCACAAACCTCTACAGAGTGTACAAACTATTCATGAGTAGCCGTGTCCACGGTTATGGACATCTTTGAGTATCTAGAAGTGGATTATTTTGTTGATCTCATCACTTGATCTAATAAAATTGTTTGGTTATTAATTTTGGTAACTTTGGAAATTGAGATGGAGGAACCATTCTAAATATTGATTAATTCAATTGAGTAGTAAATAAAATGTATTCCTTCGTTGTAGGGAAAAACTAGCTTTATGCAAAAATTAACCTTACAGCCTCCACCAGCCAAATATGCATGTAGTTGTAGGCATTGTTCATCATTACTGCTACCGTGTGAATTTGCCAGTACATTCAATGTACTGACCTACATGGCTGCAACGTCTCATGTTGCAGGAATTTTTTGACGAGTAAGTGTTACGTTAGGGTTGCGCTGTCTACACTCAACTTTGCCGTTGGTGTTGATGGGAATCCATTACTTTGTTGTTACTTCCGCTATATGGATTGAGGTAATAGTATTTACGTTACTTTATATATGTGATTTACCTCTATTATAAATCCTCGAGTATTGTGTGTGTCAGCATACCGATCCAGGGATGACACTTAAGCATAGAGACTTGATCAATTCGGGTCGGGTCGCTACAAGCTAGCTACCTCACTAAGAGCATGGTTAACAATACAGCCAAGGGTCGGCTATAAGAAGTTGCCATGTCATATACAGCCAATCTCTTAGCGGTCATGTACAATAATAAGTTTTATATACGTACTAGTTTATCAATAGTTGGCCCACCTTACATCCTCACAAAGTGTCGGGTCTCGTGTTGCAACTGACTCTGCTAACCAAGAGCCCGCTTCTCTTCTCTTTCCTCCAACTAATAAGCATATATATATTATTTTATTCCTTATAGCATGCTTAGACTACCCATAGTGGGAGTAACATCACATGTATCTAGATAAAAAAGATGATGTGGCAAACAATAAATGAAGAAAGAGAGGAAAGTGGTAACATAGCTAGTTAGACTATCCACAATGGGTAGTAATATATACTAGTAACATGCGCATGTTACTAGTCTATGTTACTACCTCTATAGTGGGGAGTAACTTATGAGTGGTAACATGCAACACTTTATTTATTAGCCTATAGACTCATTTTCCCTTGATATGTGTGATATTACTCATACTACTAGTAACTAGGTATGTTACCACTTTCCTCCATTTCTTCATTTATTGCTTGCCACATCATCTATTTTATCTAGATATGTGTGATGTTACTACCTATGTTACTCCCACTATGGGTAGTCTTACTAGTAGTATGAGTAACATCACACTTCTCAAGGCAAGATGAGTAGATAGCCTAATAAATGAAGTGTTGCATGTTACTACACATATGTTACTCCCCACTATAGAGGTAGCAACATAGACTAGTAATATTCTATGTTACTACCCATTGTGGCTAGTCTTAGGCTGGTCATAGTGGGGAGTAACTTATACTAGTGTCATGCATATGACACTAGTCTAAGTTACTACCTCCATAGTGCAAATTAACATAGTACTAGTGTCATAGAGGCCTTCATTTATTAGCTTGTAGACTCATCCTTTCTCGGGAAGCGCTATGTTAAAGTAACATATTATGTTACTCTAAACACATCTCTCCTCATTAACTACATGCCACGTAAGAAAAAAATTCTTGGAGTGTGCTATGTTACTACCTAAGTTACTCCCACCATGACTAGCCTTATGTCACTCTATTGTGTACTTGCTCTAATGCATAGTATCATAGAGTAGCTAGTATCATATGTAGTATTTTATTATTGTCATGCATGACACATAGTATCATATCATTTATTATGATATGGTTTGATGATATGATACTTAACCCTCTCTTTCTTCACTTAATTAATTCTATGACAGCTCATCAAAATTGCCTAGTTGGCATGCATGAAACTAGCTATGATACCCCCTTAGACTGGCCACAATGGGTAGTAACATAGAGTAGTAACATGCCCATGTTACTACTCTATGTTACTACCTCTATAGTGGGGAGTAACATATGTGTGGTAACATGCAACACTTCATTTATTAGGCTATAGACTCATCTTGCCTTAATATGTGTAATATTACTCATACTACTAGTAACTAGCTATGTTACCACATGCCTCTCTTTCTTCATTTATTGTTTGCAACATCATCTATTTTATCTAGATATGTGTGATGTTACTACCTATGTTACTCTCACTGTGGGTAGTCTTACTATCAGCCTAGCAAAGGTGTACAGATCATTTGTGCATCGCTTTGTGAGTTTTCATCCGTTTGTTCGAGAAGCGGGGAGAAGTTTCAAACATTTCGGCCGCGAGGTGTGGCCACTGGCGTAGGCCTAGTTGGTATTTTAATTACAGGAAATTCAGATGGAGTTCGGACATCATCAAAATCGATGTGTGCCTGTGGCATTCTCTCACGACCCCGTGGAAAAAAATTGATAAAGTTTGGCACAAGTTTTGATGACCGCTCCTTCCAAACCGGAGCATCTCACATGAAGGGTCATGGTTTTCCAAAAGGAGACGTGTCAGTGCAAACTCCTCTGGTCGATGACTTCATCGTTTGGCCTCATAAAAATTTCCATGGTACGCAATCACCATTATACCACGGGTTTGATTTTCTGGCGCATTTCAACTATCGTTAGCTATATTTAAGTCATTTTTGAGATTAACATGCATTTTGTGCATAAAAATAAAATTACAACCAGAACTGCATGTGATGTCGAAAGGGATGCGGATCGCCGTTCGATTTGGGAGCATCCAACGGTGCAGACGTACGATCCGTGGGGTTTGGGTTCTGGCCAGTCAGAAAGCACGACTCAGATCGTGGGCGGGGTGGCGGGATTTGGTCGACACACGGCTTTCATCAACGAACCGTGTGCTATTCGTAAACCAGATTGCATATTTTTGTTCACACATACTGTAGTGAGATCAATTAAGTGTGCTACCTCTATGATATAATAATAATAACAATAACAAAAAATAGTTCATATTCATTGCCTGAGCTGACAGCATATCAAGGTCAACATATTAATGGTTCTTACATCAATAGGAAACCGGGCATAACTCACAAATTCAGTACACGCGATAGTTCTAAATTGAACGAATTAAGTTGCAGGGTAGGCATAAATTCCCATGTACATGGGGGAACTAGGATCATTAAGTTGACCCCGAATGAACTTGGGGTTTTTGATGATTTTACGCTGCTCTGTTACACGGGTGCGTGATCCCTTGCCTGGCAACTCATCAAATTCATCGTACTCATCCTCATCGGCTAGATCGTCGACACCCAGTACCCTTCTCTTCCCATGCATTGCTAAATGGTTGTTCTTATGCAAGGGTTCTTCCACAAATAAAATCTGGGTAGCATCGCTAGCAAGAATCAATGGGTTCGCATGAAATACCATCATTGTCCTGTTAACACAGGTCTTCCTGTACTCATCAATCCTTACCTGACCAAGAGGGATCCATGCGCACCTGAATAATGCCACCTTAACTTTCACATAGTCAAGCTCCCAAATCTCTTTGATGGTTCCATGGTATACCCTTTTATCAGCTTCATTTACAGTCATGCATTCTATTCGAACAGAGCTGTTCTGATACGAGGTCTTCTTATTATGTTCTTTAGTGTAGAACGTGTATCCATTTATGTCATATGCATGGTATGTCAACACCGTAGGTGATGGCTTTTGTGCCAACCACGTAGCAATGTCATCGATGGATCCTTGTGCCAAACGATTCTTCGGCCATTCGGCGTAGTTCTTAGTGTGCTCCTTCATCTCCACATCCGATGAAGGCACCATTGGTAAGAAACTTTGGCGTATCTCCGCCAAGTGTTCTTCGGCATAAGCGTTGAGAACTGGCGGTTAAGCAGTACCGTCAAATGGGCTTTCTCTGCCAATTCTCCGGGTGCAGCCATTTGCGTGCCACCAAGGACCGGCTTACCTTTCAGCCTTCCCTCGTGGCGAGAGAGTGGCAATCCTATAGGTCTTTGTTTCATGTATTCGGTGCAAAACTCAACCACCTCCTCCGCAGTATGACCTTGTAGGATGATTGCCTCTGGATGGTTTCGGTTCCGACAAAAGCGCTTCAGTATTCCCATGAACCGCTCGAAGGGATACATGTTGCGAAGAAACACAGGCCCACAATACTTTATCTCGTCGACAAGGTGCACAGTGAGATGGACTGTGACATCAAAGAATGACGGTGGGAAAAACATCTCTAGGTTGGACAATATTCTTGCAATATCATCTTGCATATGATCCAACTCTTCAGGATCTACAACTTCCTACCATAGTTGGATGAAGAAATCACATAGGTTAATGAGTGTGTTTCTTATATCTTTGTCCATCAGATTCCTGATGGCCACCAGGAGGATTTGTGTCAACGGGGCAATCATGTGACTTCATGTGTCCCAACTTCATTTTATATGAGCTCACATCCACGAGACTTCTGATGTTTGCGCAGTAGGAAGAGGGTGTCTTAACTGACAACAAATAGATGAAGAATTGTGTTGCTTCTTTTGTACTGAAATTGTAACTCTCGCGAGCTTTGATGAATTTGTCATCATCTTCTGCCTGACTCTTGCGTTGTGATTGATCAGCAAGCATACCGAGCCATGAACCGTAACCATCCTTTCTTTTACCTTTAATCTTGAGCAGAGTACCAAGGATGCTTTCACATACGTTCTTCTCTACGTGCATGACATCGATGCAGTGACATACACGTAGAATCTCCCAGTAAGGTAATTTCCAGAACATCGATTTCTTCTTAAACACTTGATCCTTGGGTGTTTGTTTCACCGTCAAAGGGTGGTTCTTGCCAGGCACAACATTAATTTTTTAGCCATGTTGTGGACCACCTCCCCATCATAGGGTCTTGGGCCTGCACCTGCCTCTATCGTACCATCAAATTCAGTTGTCATCTTTCGGTATGGGTGATTTTTCCGTAAGAACCTACGATGACGCAAATACGCTGTTTTGCGCGAGTTGGGAAGTCTTCTTCTAGCAGTCCTATCCATGCATGTGACACACCCTGCATCTCCCCTTGTTTTCTGCCCCGATGTGTTGCCTAATGCCGGCATATCTTGAATGGTGTGCACTAGCATCGCATGTAGATCGAAAATATCCTTTCCGTTAGCATCATGACATTTTACAGCAGGCGCATCTATCCACACTATCAGCAGTTCTTCTACCAGTAGCTGAAAGTAAATGTCTATGCCATTTCCTGGTTGCTTCGGGCCTTGGATAATCATTGACATCATAATGTATTTTTCTTCATACACAACCAAGGAGCTAGGTTATATATGCATAGAAGCATCGGCCATGTGCTGTGATTGGTGCTCATATCGCCAAAAAGATTCATCCCGTCAGTTCACTCCCCGAGCCTTATACTTCTAGGATCCTTGGCAAAATTTTCAAACTTTTTGTCGATTAATTCCCACTGAGCCCCATCTTTCGGGTGCCTCATAAACCTATCCACAATTCGCTCATCATGATGCCACAGCAACCTCTTTGCCTCTCTAGGGTTTGCAAACAAACGCCTCAACCTTGGAATTAAAGGCAGGTACCAAACAACCTTGAACGGGATTCCTGTCTTGATCTCATCGTCCAATTTGTACTTGTCTTTTGCTCTCCTGCGCTTGTATCGTGCATGCTTGCATGTGGGACATGCACGCAAATCTTTGTACTCACCACGGTACAATATACAATCATTCGCACAAGCGTGTATCTTCTGTACTTCAAGTTCCAATGGGCAAACAACTTTCCTCGCTTCATTCGTGCTTCTGGGGAGAACATTATCTTCCAGAAGAATTTCTTTGAAAAGACCTAACATCCTTGTGAAGACGTTGTTTGATAGACCGTTTGCTGCTTTAAATCTGAGAAGCGCCAGGGTGGCACTCAACCTTGAATATTTCCTTTTGCAACCTAGATACAATTCTTTCTTGGAGTCCGCATCAATGGTTGGAAGATCCTTGTACCCAATCATATTCTTTTACGGCCCCTGGAAATCTGCAATCATAGCAACAAAATCTGCCATATCAAGATCGCCATCATCTGCGTCGACGTCTTGGTTTTGCAGTGGGTGTTTCAGCTTTCCGGTGTTCCATTGGTAGCTTGACGCCTCTGCCTCGATGTTAGATTCAAAATCCATGTGACACTGATCGGGGTTTGGCATCTCGCTGCCCTGGGTATCTTCATCCATGACCTCCTCTTCACCGTGTCTGGTCCAACGTGTATATCCATCCATGAATCCCCTAGAGACTAAGTGCATCTGGACATGTGCAACTTCATGTGACTCTGTATTGGCACAATCAGTACATGGACACAGGATGTAATCCGCATCACCAATTCTCCTCTTTGTACTTTCATCCATGAACTCTGTCACACCACTGATAAAATCTGCGGTTTTCCGATTCTTCATCCATCGAGATCGTTCCATCTGTAGCACATGAATGGTAATTAAAAATAAAACAACAACATTAATACACGAATTAACTGATGCCCAAAGATGCGTGCATGAATCACAAGGTTTTATTTTAATAATTACTGAGGGCGCTCCATGTTGTTATCCAGATGTGCAATGACAAAAATTAATGGCCAGTCAATTTACATGCAGAGTACTAGTACAACACTACACTTAGGAATTGAATACCTTAATTAAGCCACTCACGAAAAGAATACCTTAATTAATTAGCCGCGCGATGACCTCCACCCAGCAGACAGACAAGCGTGATGTGGCGGCACGCCGAGACAGCAGGGTCGAGGAGCAAAGCTTAGTGCAGCTGCCGCGTGAAGTTCGACCTCCACTATCCCGCCATCGACCGTGATGGATGTGCTCGAATCACGCCGCAGTCGACCTCGATGGTTGAGCTCCTCCTATCTCCCGCCGCAGACCGAGGAATGACCTCCTATGACGCCGCCACCGCCCATCGACGGAGGATTGACCTCTTCTCTGCAGCCGTTGCCTAGGCCGCCGCCGCCATCTCTATATGCAGAGCGGCTGTTTTTTTTACGAATATCCGCAGAGCAGTTGTTTACGCGGTATCTCACCGTAACTCAATTATATGGGCAAGGTAGTACATCACATACGGTTATGTAGCGGCAACCGTGTCTAACCTATGTTGTCTTCTCACACGGTTTGGTGCGGAAATCGTGTGTGACATTGTAATACCTAAGACAAACGACATGTATAAATAGTGTGTCGTATACAACATATATATAGTGCCATTAGTAGTTCCCAACCGTTAGTTTATATCCATAGTTTCCCCATTTCCCCCAAATCCCTACATAGCCTCCAAATTCCCTTGTGTGGCGCTGACATTGGGGGAATGCGGGCGAGTGGTGCTGATGGTTTCGGTGCGACTGCTCCTACTCGTATCGCCGCCGAGCACTTGCCTAAGATCATCAGAAGGCAGGTGTAGTACGGATCCGAATCATCATGTCAGGTTCCAATCTATCTTGATCTTTTTTAGCATGTCCAAAGTATAGCTCCTTGTTGAATCTGTCCTGAATGACACCCCCCTACGAAAGCGATCTGCCGCCGGATCTAGAGCTTGACTCCAGACTCCCGCAACACGAGTTCGACTCCGAGTTTTGCGCCACCGAGAAGTACGAAAAGCTGAGTTGTGTGCATGGGCACACTCCTGCTCGACGTGTATGCACGGAGGGATTCGACATTGGCAGGCGGTTTCTCAGTTGCCCCTTAGAGGTTATTGCTAATTAAGTTCATCATTTTACTTCAGTTAATGCCACCGCTCATCTAGAATACTATTTAAAATTGGCAGGGATATGAGGCTTGTGCCTTTGTTAACTGGCTGGATGAAGAATGGCATGGCAGGGCTCGGAGTGTTATCACCAAGCTCGCAGAAGATAACGTAAAGCTGAAGAAGAAATTGGCTAATCTGGAATGTACAATCAGTACAATGAAGCAAGAAAGAATCAATCACAGGCAACAGATGAAAGCAAGAGACAAGAAGGAACTAGCATGTGTAGTTGTGGTTGTCGCATTAGCCATGTTCTATTCGCTGTTCGCAATGATGATTAGATTTTTTTGATAGTATTGCTAAAGCACATCTAGATGTGCTCTAAGTAATGCACATCTAGGTCCTATGCCATTGATGTTACGCGAAGATTTGTGCAGATATTTTTCTTTGTCTTTTTTCTTTTCCTTTCTTGTTCGATTATTACTCGCTTTATCAATAAGAAGAGCTCAATGTATTCCTTGCCAACTGTCCTACTCTGTTCGTACCAGTACCGGTGCATAATCCCAAAACTCTTTCCTTGTTTTTGTCCTGAAAAAGGAAACCAACCAAATAGACAATAGGAGTCCTGTGCAACCAGACGGATGAGGAAGGGACGCCGCCTCCGGAGTCGTCAGACGACAACCAGACGGACGAGGAGCCGTCGGAGGACGAAGAAAAGGACGACGATGATGAGGAGGAGGAATGGTCGAACGAGGAGGACGACGACGACGACGGGAACGACGATGACGACGACGGTGGCGATGAAAAGCCAACGGTCAGTGGCAAGAAGCGTCCTCGCCAAGACGATGTCGCGGGGCCATCCAACAAGAACAACAAGAAGAAGAAAGACTAAATTAAGCAGACTGTATATATATGTGTTTATCCTGTCAATCTCATCGTAGACAGTTAGTAATATGTATTCAACAGAGATCTTCTACATTATCGCCAATAGGTTGGTTTGTCGAACTGTGTGCCCTGACGAGCACACAATTCACAAAAAAAGACCGTATGGGCTGTCTATAATGATCGCACACAATTCTGATTACCAACATGTTTGTCGGGTATCACACACATCTTTTTACGCCGAATCGTTTGTGTTCACCTCAATCATCGCAAACGGTTCATTGGAGTGAACTGTATGCCGTATATCGCACACAGCTTGATATGGTTGCCCGTTTCTGTTGTTCTGTCTCATCGCAAACAGTTCGTACAAATCAACCGTATGCCCTTCATCGCACACGCAACTAAAATCTGAACCGTGTTCGATGTATCATTCATTGCAAACATTTTGCATCTTTTTGACGGGTTTTTTACATCACCGTTTGCGATAATGCACCGCACACAGTTTTGTCAAAGGGTCTATGATCGTAGTGTCGCGTTAGCAGCAACCTGCAGTAGTGACATAAGGGCTAACAATATACTTGTTCAAGTTGTATTCTTTGAAAATCTCAAGCATCTCATCTTTCCAAGGGTCATAAAACTCTCTATCAAGAAAAGGTACTCTACGTCTAATACTCCCGAATGTAAAGCTCATCCATCTTCCTCCAATGGTGATTAAACCAAAGCAATGGGTACCAGTGCTCTGATACCAATTGAAAGGATCGAGAAGAAGTGTCTAGAGGGGGGTGATTAGACCCTCAACAAGCAAAAGTAGCAGTTTTTAATTTCTTCCAGTTGAGGTAGAGTTTTAGCATAAGTTTAAGCATTCACAATACATTTCAAGCAAGCAAGGAAAGATTATAAGCAGCGAAAAGAGTAAGACATGCTAATTGCAAGAAAGTAAAGGGATGGGATTGCAGTGTGCAAACACAATGAAGACACGGAGATTTTTGGTGTGGTTCCGATAGGTGGTGCTATTGTACATCCATGTTGATGGAGACTTCAACCCACGAAGGGTAACGGCTGCGTGAGTTCACAGAGGGCTCCACCCATGAAGGGTCCACGAAGAAGCAACCTTGTCTATCCCACCATGTCCATCGCCCACGAAGGACTTGCCTCACTCGGGTAGATCTTCATGAAGTAGGTGATCTCCTTGCCCTTACAAACTTCTTGGTTCAACTCCACAATCTTGTCGGAGGCTCCCAAGTGACACATAACCAATTTAGGAGACACCACTCTCCAAAAGTTAATAGATGGTGTGATAATGATGAACTCCTTGCTCTTGTGCTTCAAATGATAGTCTCCCCAACACTCAACTCTCTCACACAGATTTGGCTATGGTGGAAAGATGATTTGAGTGGAAAGCAACTTGGGGAAGGCTAGAGATCAAGATTCTTGTGGTTGGATTGGTATGTCTTGATATCAACACACGAGTAGGTGGTTCTCTCTCAGAAAATGTGTAGTGGAAGTGTAGGCATGTTCTGATGGCTACTCTCACTAATGGAGATGGGAGTGGAGGGGTATATATAGCCTCCACACAAGTCCAACCGTTACACACATTTGACCCAACTCGGTCAGACCGAATAGAAGAACTCGGTGAGACCGATTTAGTTCAAAATGTGAATGTTAGGAATCTCGGTGGGACCGACATGATCAACTTGGTGGGACCAATGTGCTAGGGCTAGGGAAAAACCTCATCTCGGTGAGACCGATTGCATGAACTCGGTGAGACCGATTTCAGCAATGAGCAAACAGAGAATTGGTCAGGCAAACTTGGTGGGACCGATAGCACATTTCGGTGAGACCAAAATAATTCCAACAGACAACAGAGAGTTTGCAAGGCCATCTCGGTGAGACCGAGATCCGTATCGGTGTGACCAAATTGTCCAGGGTTTTTGGCAGTGGCTATGTCAAGTGAACTCGATGGCACTGGATGGATCAAATCGGTGGGGCCAAGTTTGACTTTGGGTTTTGGACATATTTGGAAATGAGAAAGTCGCTCAGGGTTTTGGAGCAATATCACTAAGCACTTTGGGCAAGTAGACCATTAAGCAACACTTCATCCCCTTTTAATAGTATTGGCTTTCCTATGGACTCAATGTTATCTTGGATCACTAAAATGAAAATGAAGAATCTTGAGCTTTTGCCAATCTTTGTCCTTAGCATTTTGAAGGGGTTCCACATCCTCTTGTTCTTGCCACTCCATTGTAGGAACACATCTGAAATGTACTAGGTAAAGATATTAGTCCAACAAGAGATATGTTGACATTAATTACCAAAATCACCTAGGGAGCACTTGTGCTTTTAGCGCGATAGTCTGGGGGGCCTACACCGACTGATGAATCTTCTTGGCGTGAAACTGGCAAACCTCGCAGGCCGGGACCAACTCTATGGCGTCCCGGAGTGTTGTGGGCCAGAAGAAACCGCTCCGGAATGCCTTGCCCATGAGGGTGCGTGATGAAGAGTGGTGCCCGCAGTCCCCACCGTGGATATCGGCGAGCAGCTCTCGCCCCTGCTATTTGGATATGCACCGAAGTGAGACACCGTTGGGATGCCTATGGTACAACTCGTCGCCCTGCAAGTAGTAAGTAGTAACATGTTGAGCCATGCACTCCGCGTTCCCCTCCTCCTCTGGTAAGGTGCCGCAGAGCAGATACGCCTTGAACTCCTCGGTCCAGTCGCCCTCTTGAGGCTCCAGTGCGAGAAGCAGACGAGCTCCTGAGGCCAGGCGACAGGCGGGGGCTCCTGAGGTTGGCTCTAGAGGCAGATCCTCTAGAGGCAGTGTTGCACCCGCGGCCTGGGGCGCGGCTGATGACTTGAAGAGCCTCTCCTCAAAGATGTCGAGCTTCTGGGCTCACGGCGTGATTCTCTCTTGGCGATGTCATCGGCCTCCTTGTTCGTGTTGCGTGGCACCTGCAGCAGTTCTAGTCCTGGAAAATGCTTCTCAATTTTACGTACCTCTTCTAGGTACGCCTCCATGTGCACGTCCTCTGATGTATACTCTTTGTTAGATAAGTTGATGAGGAGCTACGAGTCGCCCTTGATGGTGAGACTTTTGATCCCCGAGGTAGTCGCGGCCTTGAGGCCTGTGATCAGGCCTTTGTATTCCGTGATGTTGTTGGAGACCTTCTCGCCATGCCGAAAGCATAGCTGCACGACATAGTAGAGCTTGTCCTTGGTAGGCGAGATGAGCACAACCCCAGCTCCCCGCGCCCTGCCGCGCAAAGGCGTCGTCGAAGTGCATGACCCACCCCTTAGGAGCTTCATCGCCAGGCGCGAGGGACTAGTCTCTCGGCCAGCCCCCGATCCGGAGCATCCGTCCATTCGGCCACGAAATCGGCAAGGGCTGGGCCCTTGATGACTCTGGTGTTTCTGAACTCCAGTGAAATGCTTGCAGCTTGATGTTCCACTCCACGACTCTCCCAACCGCATTGGGGCTGTGCAGTATCTTCTCCAGAGGGAACGCGAAGACGACCTTGATGGGATGACCTTGGAAGTAGTAGTATAGCTTTCTCGATGCGACGAGGAGCGCGAGCAGGAGCTTCTGCTACATCGGGTAGCATGTGAACGCGTCATGTAGCACGGTACTGACAAAGTACACCGAGTGTTCGACGAGTTGTGAGGTGTGGGGGGACATCTTTCCCATCGCTGGGCTCAGGAGCCCCATCGGCTGGTGAAGCGGCACGGGGCTCTGGAGCATTGTCTTGAGGGGGTAGCCGCGCCGCATACTCCTAAGGCTCCTTCACCTCCTGAAGGCTCCTTCACCTCCTGAAGGCTCCTCGGGGCCGTATTCGCATCAGCGCTCGGCTCTCGAACAGCCACGAGTGCCGCGCTGGCAGAATGCGGGGTGGCCGCCAAGTAGAGTACTAGTGGCTCGCGGGGCGAGGCGCCACCATGACATGTGGGCTCGTGAGGTATTTCTTGAGGCCTTGGAAAGCGGCATCTACCTCCGGAGTCCACTCAAAAGGGGCTTTCTTCTTCATGAGCTCGAAGAAAGGGAGAGCTCGCTCACCTAGCTTGGAGATGACACGTCCCAGCGTGGTTACGCTGTTGGAAATATGCCCTAGAGGCAATAATAAAAGGATTATTATTATATTTCCTTGTTCATGATAATTGTCTGTTATTCATGCTTGAATTGTATTGTACGGAAATAGCGATACATGTGTGAATACATAGACCACAACGTGTCCCTGGTAAGCCTCTAGTTACTAGCTCGTTGATCAACAGATGGTCACGGTTTCCTGACCATGGACATTGGATGTCATTGATAACGGGATCACATCATTAGGAGAATGATGTGATGGACAAGACCCAAACCTAAGCCTAACACGAGATCGTGTAGTTCGTAATGCTTAAGCTTTTCCAGTGTCAAGTATCTGTTCCTTAGACCATGAGGTTGTGCAACTCCCGGACACCGTAGGAATGATTTGGGTGTGCCAAACGTCACAACGTAACTGGGTGGCTATAAAGGTACGCAACGGGTATCTCCGAAAGTGTCTGTTGGGTTGGCACGAACCGAGACTGGGATTTGTCACTCCGTATGACGGAGAGGTATCTCTGGGCCCACTCGGTAAGACATCATCATAATGAGCTCAATGTGACTAAGGAGTTAGCCACGGGATGATGGATTACGGAACGAGTAAAGAGACTTGCCATGACGAGATTGAACAAGGTATCGGTACACCAACGATCGAATCTCGGGCAAGTACCGTACCGATAGACAAAAGGAATTACATACGGGATTAAGTGAATCCTTGACATAGTGGTTCATCCGATGAGATCATCGAGGAACACGTGGGAACCAACATGGGTATCCAGATCCTACTGTTGGTTATTGACCGGAGAGTCGTCTCGGTCATGTCTACGTGTCTCCCGAACCCGTAGGGTCTACACACTTAAAGTTCAGTGACGCTAGGGTTATCAAGATATATGCACACGGAAACCCGAATGTTGTTCGGAGTCCTGAATGAGATCTCGAACGTCACGAGGAGTTCCGGAATGGTCCGGAGGTAAAGAATGATATATAGGAAGTCCAGTTTCGGCCATCGGGACAGTTCCGGGGGTCACCGGTAGTGTACCGGGACCACCGGAAGGGTCCCGGCGGTCCATCGGGTGGGGCCACCCATCCCGGAGGGGCCCATGGGCCGTAGGGGGAGGGGGACAGCCCCTAGTGGGCTGGCGCACCCCCCATGGGCCTCCCCCCATGCGCATAGGGTTGAAACCCTAGAGATGGGGGCGCCCCCCTTAGGCTTGGGGGGGGGGGCAAGCCACCCCCTTGGCCGCCGTCCCCTAGGAGATTGGATCTCCTAGGGCCGCCCCCCTGGCCCCCTATATATAGTGGGGGAGAGAGGGCAGCCGCACCTCAGCCCCTGGCGCCTCCCCCCCGTTACATCTCCTACTCCTCCCGCAGGGTCTTGGCGAAGCCCTGCAGCTTTTCCCGTTGCATCCACCACCACGCCGTCGTGCTGCTGGATCTCCATCAACCTCTCCTTCCCCCTTGCTGGATCAAGAAGGAGGAGACGTCGCTGTACCGTACGTGTGTTGAATGCGGAGGTGCCGACCGTTCGGCGCTGGGATCATCGGTGACGAGGATCACGACGAGTACGACTCCATCATCCACGTTCCCTTGAACGCTTCCGCTCGCGATCTACAAAGGGTATGTAGATGCACTCCTTTATGCTCGCTGCTAGATGAACTCCTTAGATTGATCTTGGTGAAGCGTAGAATTTTTTTGAATTCTGCTACGTTCTCCAACAGTGGCATCTGAGCTAGGTCTTTGCGTAGCATCTTGCACGAGTAGAACACAAACAAGTTGTGGACGTTGATTTTGTTCAATTCTCTTGTCGCCACTAGTCCAATCTTGATTCGGCGGCATCGTGGGATGAAGCGGCCCGGGCCGACCTTACACGTACGCTTACGTGAGACTGGTTCCACCGACTGACATACACTAGTTGCATAAGGTGGCTGGCGGGTGTCTGTCTCTCCCACTTTAGTCGGATCGGATTCGATGAAAAGGGTCCTTATGAAGGGTAAATAGAAATTGACATATCACGTTGTGGTTTTGGCGTAGGTAAGAAACGTTCTTGCTAGAAACCTATAGAAGCCACGTAAAAACTTGCAACAACAATTAGAGGACGTCTAACTTGTTGTTGCAGCATGTGCTATGTGATGTGATATGGCCAAGAAGATGTGATGAATGATATATGTGATGTATGAGATTGATCATGTTCTTGTAATAGGGAATCACGACTTGCATGTCGATGAAAATGACAACCGGCAGGAGCCATAGGAGTTGTCTTATTTATTGTATGACCTGTGTGTCACTGAAT
This sequence comes from Secale cereale, assembly GCA_902687465.1. Lineage (NCBI taxonomy): Eukaryota > Viridiplantae > Streptophyta > Magnoliopsida > Poales > Poaceae > Secale > Secale cereale. The sequence continues at coordinate 289,551,625 of LR738709.1, forward strand.
AACGCCATGTAATTACTTTACTTTATTGATAAACGTTAGCCATAGTGGTAGAAGTAATAGTTGGCGAGACGACTTCATGAGGACACGATGATGGAGATCATGATAATAGAGATCATGATGTCATGCCGGTGACAAAGATGATCATGGTGCCCCGAAGATGGAGATCAAAGGAGCAAAATGATATTGGCCATATCATGTCACTTTGATTGCATGTGATGTTTATCATGTTTATGCATCTTGTTTACTTAGAACGACGGTAGTAAATAAGATGATCTCTCACTACAAATTTCAAGAATTGTGTTCCCCCTAACTGTGCACCGTTGCTAAGGATCGTTGTTCCGAAGCACCACGTGATGATCGGGTGTGATAGGCTCTAACGTTCGCATACAACGGGTGTAAGCCTGATTTACACACGCAATACACTTAGGGTTCACTTGACGAGCCTAGCATGTACAGACATGGCCTTGGAACACGAAAGACTGAAAGGTCGAACATGAGTCGTATAGAAGATACGATCAACATGAAGATGTTCACCGTTGATGACTAGTCCGTCTCACGTGATTATCAGACACGGGCTAGTCGATTCGGATCATGTATCACTTAGATGACTAGAGAGATGTCAATCTGAGTGGGAGTTCATTAAATTTGATTAGATGAACTTAATTATCATGAACCTAGTCTAAAATCTTTACAATATGTCTTGTAGATCAAATGGCCCACGCTCAGGTTGCCCTCAACTTCAACGCGTTCCTAGAGAAAACCAAGCTGAAAGACGATGGTAGCAACTATACAGATTGGGTCCGTAACCTGAGGATTATCCTCATAGCTGCCAAGAGATCATATGTCCTTGAAGCACCGCTAGGTGATGCACCCGTTGTCCCGGCAACCCAAGACGTTATGAACGCCTGGCAGTCACGTTGTGATGATTACTCCCTGGTTCAGTGCGGCATGCTTTACAGCTTAGAATCGGGGCTCCAAAAGCGTTTTGAGCACCACAGAGCATATGAGATGTTCCAAGAGCTGAAAATGGTTTTCCAAGCTCATGCCCGAGTCGAGAGATATGACATCTCCGACGCATTCTACAGTTGTAAGATGGAGGAAAATAGTTTTGTCAGCGAGCACATACTCAAGTTGTCTGGGTTGCACAACCGCTTGTCTCAGTTGAGAATGAATCTCCCAGACGAAGCGGTCATTGACAGAATCCTTCAGTCGCTCCCACCTAGCTACAATAGCTTCGTGTTGAACTTCAATATGCAAGGGATGGAGAGGTCCATTCCCGAGGTGTATTCAATGCTGAAATCAGTGGAGGTGGATATCAAGAAAGAACATCAAGTGTTGATGGTCAATAAAACCACTAAGTTCAAGAAAGGCAAGGGTAAGAAGAACTTCGAGAAGGACGGCAAAGGAGTTGTCACGCCCGGTAAGCCAGTTGCCGGGAAGAAGCCAAAGAATGGACCCAAGCCTGAAACTGAATGCTTTCATTGCAACAGAACGGGTCACTGGAAGCTGAACTGCCCCAAATACTTAGAGATAAGAAGGCCGACAACGTCGAAGGTATATATGATATACATGTTATTGATGTGTACCTTACCAACGCTCGTAGTAGCTCCTGGGTATTTGATATCGGTGCAGTTGCTCACATTTGTAACTCAAAGCAGGAGCTGCGGAATAAGCGGAGGCTGGCGAATGACGAGGTGACGATGCGCGTCGGGAATGGTTCCAAGGTCGATGTGATCGCCGTTGGCACGCTGCCTCTACATCTACCCTCGGGATTAGTTTTAAACCTTAATAATTGTTATTTAGTACCAACTTTGAGAATGAACATTGTATCTGGATCTCGTTTGATACGAGATGGCTACTCATTTAAATCCGAGAATAACGGTTGTTCTATTTATATGAGAGATATGTTTTATGGTCATGCCCCGCTGGTCAATGGTTTATTTTTGATGAATCTCGAACGTGATGATACACATATTCATAGTGTGAATGCCAAAAGATGTAAAGTTGATAATGATAGTCCCACATACTTGTGGCATTGCCGCCTTGGTCATATTGGTGTCAAGCGTATGAAGAAGCTCCATGCAGATGGGCTTCTAGAGTCTCTTGATTATGAATCATTTGACACGTGCGAACCATGCCTTTTGGGCAAGATGACCAAGACTCTGTTCTCCGGAACAATGGAGCGAGCAACCAACTTATTGGAAATCATACATACCGATGTGTGCGATCCAATGAGTGTTGAAGCTCGCGGAGGCTATTGTTATGTTCTCACCCTCACAGATGACTTAAGTAGATATAGGTATGTCTACTTGATGAAGCACAAGTCTGAGACCTTTGAAAAGTTCAAGGAATTTCAGAATGAGGTTGAGAATCAACGTGACAGAAAAATAAAGTTCTTACGATCAGATCGTCGGGGTGAATATTTGAGTCATGAATTTGGCACGCACCTAAGGAACTGTGGAATTGTTTCACAACCGACACCGCCAGGAACACCTCAACGTAATAGTGTGTCCGAACGTCGAAATCGTACTTTGTTGGACATGGTGCGATCTATGATGTCTCTCACCGACTTACCGCTATCTTTTTGGGGATTTGCTTTAGAGACTGCCGCATTCACTTTAAATAGGGCTCCGTCAAAATCCGTTGAGACGACACCATATGAACTTTGGTTTGGCAAGAAACCTAAGCTGTCGTTTCTGAAAGTTTGGGGTTGCCATGCTTATGTCAAGAAACTTCAACCTGAAAAGTTCGAACCCAAATCGGAAAAATGCGTCTTCATAGGATACCCAAAGGAAACAATTGGGTACACCTTCTGCCTCAGATCTGAAGGCAAGATTTTCGTTGCCAAGAATGGATCCTTTCTGGAGAAAGAGTTTCTCTCGAAAGAAGTGACTGGGAGGAAAGTAGAACTTGATGAGGTGACAGTCACCCTTCCCGAACCGGAAAGTAGCGCAGCGCGGGAAATTGTTCCTGAGGTGCCTGCACCGACAAGGGAGGAAGTTAATGATGATGATCATGAAGATACATATCAAGTTACTACTGAACTTCGAAGGTCCACAAGGACACGTTCTGCACCAGAGTGGTATGGCAACCCCGTCATGGAAATCATGTTGTTAGACAACGGTGAACCTTCAAACTATGAAGAAGCGATGGTGGGCCCGGATTCCAACAAATGGCTTGAAGCCATGAAATCCGAGATAGGATCCATGTATGAAAACAAAGTATGGACTTTGGTGGACTTGCCCGATGATCGGCACTCCATAGAAAATAAATGGATATTTAAGAAGAAGACAGACGCGGATGGTAATGTGACCATCTATAAGGCTCGGCTTGTCGCTAAGGGTTATCGACAAGTTCAAGGGATTGACTACAATGAGACATTCTCTCCCGTAGCGATGCTAAAGTCCGTCCGAATCATGTTAGCAATTGCCGCATTCTATGATTATGAGATATGGCAAATGGACGTCAAAACGGCATTCCTTAATGGCTTCCTCAAGGAAGAGCTGTATATGATGCAGCCGGAAGGTTTTGTCGATCCAGAGAATGCTGACAAGGTGTGCAAGCCCCAGAACTCGATCTACGGGCTGGTGCAAGCATCTCCGAGTTGGAATATTTGCTTTAATGAAGTGATCAAAGCGTTTGGCTTCATACAGACTTGGGGAGAAGCCTATATTTACAAGAAAGTGAGTGGGAGCTCTGTAGCATTTCTCATATTATATGTGGATGATATACTGCTGATGGGAAATGATATAGAATTCTTGGAGAGCATAAAGGCCTACTTGAATAAGAATTTTTCAATGAAGGACCTTGGAGAAGCTGCTTACATATTAGGCATCAAGATCTATAGAGATAGATCGAGACGCCTCATTGGTCTTTCACAAAGCACATACCTTGACAAGATATTGAAGAAGTTCAATATGGATCAGTCCAAGAAGGGGTTCTTGCCTGTTTTACAAGGTATGAGATTGAGCACGGCTCATAGGTTCTATTATGTATGCCATGCTGTGTACCAGACCTGATGTGAACCTTGCCATAAGTTTGGTAGGGAGGTACCAAAGTGATCCCGGTATGGAACACTGGACAGCGGTCAAGAACATCCTGAAGTACCTAAAAAGGACTAAGGATATGTTTCTCGTTTATGGAGGTGACGAAGAGCTCATCGTAAAAGGTTACGTCGATGCTAGCTTCGACACAGATCTGGATGACTCCAAGTCACAAACCGGATACGTGTATATTTTGAATGGAGGAGCAGTCAGCTAGTGCAGTTGCAAGCAGAGCCTCGTGGCGCATTCTACATGTGAAGCGGAGTACATTGCTGCGTGCGAAGCAGCCCAGGAAGGAGTCTGGATGAAGGAGTTCATCACCGACCTAGGAGTCATTCCAAGCGCGTCAAGCCCGATGACTCTCTTCTGTGACAACACTGGAGCTATTGCCATTGCCAAGGAGCCCAGGTTTCACAAGAAGACCAAGCACATCAAGCACCATTTCAACTCCATCCGGAATTATGTTCAAGATGGAGACATAGATATTTGTAAAGTACATACATATCTGAATGTCGCAGATACGTTGACTAAACCTCTTTCACGGGCTAAACATGATCAACACCATAACTCTATGGGTGTTCGATTCATCACAATGTAACTAGATTATTGACTCTAGTGCAAGTGGGAGACTGTTGGAAATATGCCCTAGAGGCAATAATAAAAGGATTATTATTATATTTCCTTGTTCATGATAATTGTCCGTTATTCATGCTTGAATTGTATTGTACGAAAACAGCGATACATGTGTGAATACATAGACCACAACGTGTCCCTGGTAAGCCTCTAGTTATTAGCTCGTTGATCAACGGATGGTCACGGTTTCCTGACCATGGACATTGGATGTCATTGATAACGGGATCACATCATTATGAGAATGATGTGATTGACAAGACCCAAACCTAAGCCTAGCATGAGATCGTGTAGTTCGTAATGCTTAAGCTTTTCCAGTGTCAAGTATCTGTTCCTTAGACCATGAGGTTGTGCAACTCCCGGACACCGTAGGAATACTTTGGGTGTGCCAAACGTCACAACGTAACTGGGTGGCTATAAAGGTACGCAACGGGTATCTCTGAAAGTGTCTGTTGGGTTGGCACGAACCGAGACTGGGATTTGTCACTCCGTATGACGGAGAGGTATCTCTGGGCCCACTCGGTAAGACATCATCATAATGAGCTCAATGTGACTAAGGATTTAGTCACAGGATGATGGATTACGGAATGAGTAAAGAGACTTGCCATGACGAGATTGAACAAGGTATCGGTATACCAACGATCGAATCTCGGGCAAGTATCATACCGATAGACAAAAGGAATTACATACGGGATTAAGTGAATCCTTGACATAGTGGTTCATCCGATGAGATCATCGAGGAACACGTGGGAACCAACATGGGTATCCAGATCCCGCTGTTGGTTATTGACCGGAGAGTCGTCTCGGTCATGTCTACGTGTCTCCCGAACCCGTAGGGTCTACACACTTAAGGTTCAGTGATGCTAGGGTTATAGAGATATATGCACACGGAAACCCGAATGTTGTTCGGAGTCCCGAATGAGATCCCGGACGTCACGAGGAGTTCCGGAATGGTCCGGAGGTAAAGAATGATATATATGAAGTCCAGTTTCGGCCATCGAGACAGTTCCGGGGGTCACCGGTAGTGTACCGGGACCACCGGAAGGGTCCCGATGGTCCACCGGGTGGGGCCACCCATCCCAGAGGGCCCCGTGGGCCATAGGGGGAGGGGTACCAGCCCCTAGTGGGCTGGTGCACCCCCCATGGGCCTCCTCCCATGCGCCTAGGGTTGAAACCCTAGGGATGGGGGCACCCCCCTTAGGCTTGGGGGGCAAGCCACCCCCTTGGCCGCCGCCCTCCCTAGGAGATTGGATCTCCTAGGGCCGGCGCCCCCCTGGCCCCCTATATATAGTGGGGAGGAGAGAGGGCAGCCGCACCTCAGCCCCTGGCGCCTCTCCCCCCGTTACATCTCCTACTCCTCCCGCAGGGTCTTGGCGAAGCCCTGCAGCTTTTCCCGTTGCATCCACCACCACGCCGTCGTGCTGCTGGATCTCCATCAACCTCTCCTTCCCCCTTGCTGGATCAAGAAGGAGGAGACGTCGCTGTACCGTACGTGTGTTGAACGCAGAGGTGTCGTCCGTTCGGCGCTGGGATCATCGGTGATAAGGATCACGACGAGTACGACTCCATCATCCACGTTCCCTTGAACGCTTCCGCTCGCGATCTATAAAGGGTATGTAGATGCACTCCTTTATGCTCGCTGCTAGATGAACTCCTTAGATTGATCTTGGTGAAGCGTAGATTTTTTTTGAATTCTGCTATGTTCTCCAACATACGCAACCTGCCAATTTCTGCATTTTCTTGAGAGTATGAGTCGGGCGCATCTTCTTGATTGCCTTGATCTTCTCAGGGTTGGCCTCAGTTCCTCGCTGCAATACGAGGAAACCCAACAGCTTGCCGGACGGGACCCCGAACACGCACATCTCGGGGTTGAGCTTTAAGTCAATGCGGCACAGGTTGGCGAACGTTTCCTCTAGGTCTTCGACCAGTGTCTTCCCCTCTCATGTCTTGACCACGATGTCATCAACATAGGCTTCGGCGTTCCTTCTTAGTTGCAACCCCAACGCAGTGTGCATCAGTCGTTGAAAGGTCGCTCCAGCATTGCACAGCCCGAAAGGCATGCAAGTATAGCAATATACCCTGCACGGAGAAATGAAGGTCGTTTTCTCAATGTCTTCTATCGCCATCTTGATCTGGTGGTATCCAGAGAAAGCATCCAGGAAACATAGCAGATCACAATCGGCGGTGGAGTCCACGATCTGCTCAATGCGCGAGAGCGGGAAGGGGTCCTGAGGACAAGCCTTGTTGAGGCTCATGAAGTCGACGCACATGCGCTCCTTCCTGCCCTTCGTGGGGACGACGACGGGGTTGGCCAACCACTCGGGGTGTTGTACTTCACGGATGACTCCCGCTTCTTGCAACTTGCGCACCTCTTGGATGATGAATGCTTGATTCTCATGTGCTTGGCGCCGTGCCTTCTGCTTCACCGGGCGGGCATTGGGGCATACCACCAGGTGATGCTCTATTACTTCTCGAGGGACGCCCACCAGGTCAGACGCCTCCCATGCGAATACGTCCTTGTTGGTCCGGAGGAAGATGACCAACGCTTCCTCTTGCTCTGGAGGGAGGCCGACGCCAATGGTGAAGGTGAGGCCCTGGCCCCCCTCGTTGACAGTCACTTGCTTTGTCTCGTCTCGGTTTCGAGTGAACAACTGCTTCTTCTTTGTTGGCGCAGCCTCTGGGGCCTCCGGAGCGCCTACTGGGCTAGGGCACGAGGCCGCGGCAGCCTTGATGACGTGCTTGAGGGCCCGGACCGCCCCCTGCGTATCTCCAGCCACCGTGATGATGCCGCTGCTGCCCGGCATTTTGATGATGATTTAGCCCGGATGGGTCGCTGCCATGAATTTGGCGAGGGTGGGGAACCCTAAGATAGTGTTATACGATAGGCTGATTTCTGCCACGTCGAAGTCGATGAACTCCGAAGGTTAGCGAGAGGCGTACCTATCAGAGGGGGGGCAGTGGAGCCCCCGATGATAGAGGCAAAGGTGTCCCGTCTTTCGATGAGATGGTGATTATCGTTTTCGGAGGAGTAGACTTTGACGATCTGACTATGAACGTGCAAAGACGTCGCGCCTTAGCAATCGTTAAACCAACAACAAGAGGTTATTGACCACGTCGGAGCACGATCAACCTGACCAAAAGGGTCTATTTCCTGCAAGCAAACGAAGAACAAGTAAGAAACTGAGATTGCAATCTGGATATTTCGAATATAAGATGAAAGCATTATTGATCAAGGTGGGGTTCTGTGATGCCTTTGTCTGGTCGTTGAACACCAACGAAGTACGCAAAGTTGCAGCTATGGCGGACTTTAATCTAAACAAAACCCAAAGTCTAAATGACGCCCTAAGGGCTGTATATATGGAGGAAGAGGGGGGAATTTTGTGGCCCTTGGGAGACTGGTCCGGAACCAACCCTAACTCTTGTTTCCCCACACATACGAACTCTAAAAACAGCCTATACTCAAGTATTTCAAAATTAGATGGGCCTGTCCCAATAATAAGGTGACGCGGCACCTATAATAGCCTCTGGACGAAATTTATGAAGTGGCATCTTGTATATTTCGTCCAACACTTCATGCACTCATTATGGTGGCTTCAAAGTCCTGAAATCAACACTTGTAACTCCATTCTAGTTTCCCTTTTGCATGCCATCATCTCCAGGCTTGATCTTGCTCCAATGTTCATCCTTCTTGTCCAAGCTAGGCCCTTCATTTGTAAGCAAGACAAATGTAACCAATTTAGGAAGCATCATCTTCTCATGAACATTAGAATCATTACCAAGAAGCAAAAGTACATGGTAATTTAATTGGCGTGCACGAGCTCTAGTAATTGGTCCAGTATGTATAGCAGCAGGGGTTGTGGGTGTAACAATGGTATTGATGCCCTCATCATCCTCCCCTTTTTGAAGTGAAGTCGTCCTGAACGGAAGCTCATCTTCCTCACCCAAATAAGGCTTCAAATATGCAATGTTAAAAGTGGGACTAACCCCAAAATCTGCAGGCAGCTCAAGTTTATATGCATTATCATTTATTTTTCCTAACACCTTAAAAGGACCATCAGCACGTGGTATTAGCTTTGATTTTCGCAAATGTAACCAAACAAGATCTCCAGGTGCAAAGACAACATGTTTTCTACCTTTATCTCCAGCAAGTTTATATTTAGCATTCATATGCTCAATGTTTTCCTTAGTCAACTCATGCATTTTAAGATCAATTCAGCACATTGTTTAGCATCAAAATTAACCTTCTTTGAAGATGGAAGAGGCAACAAATCAATAGGTGCACGAGGTAGGAAACCATATACAATTTCAAAAGGGCACATCTTAGTAGTAGAATGCAGCGAACGATTATAAGCAAATTAAATATGAGGCAAGCATTCTTTCCACATTTTCTTGTTATTCTTCGAAACAGCCCTAAGCATAGTAGACAAAGTTCTATTGAATGTTTCAGTTTGCCCATCAGTTTGGGGGTGACAAGTAATACTAAAAAGCAGTTTAGTCCTCAACTCAGCCCATAAACATCTCCAAAAGTGGTTAACAAATTTAGTATCACGATCTAAAACAATAGTATTTGGCACACCATGCAAGCGAATAATTTCACGAAAGAACAAATCAACAACATTAGCAACATCATCACTTTTATGACATGGTATAAAGTGTGTCATTTTCAAGAACCTATCCACGACAACAAATATGCTATCCCTCCCCTTCTTTGTTCGAGGTAAACCCAAAACAAAGTCCATAGATATGTCCTCCCATGGAACACTAGGTACAGGCAAAGACATATATAAACTATGAGGGTTGAGTCGTGACTTAGCTTTCTTGTTATTCTTCAAAACAACCATAAGCATAGTAGACAAAGTTCTATTAACTACTTCAGTTTGTCCATCAGTTTGGGGGTGACAAGTAGTACTAAAAAGCAGTTTAGTCCCCAACTTAGCCCATAAACATCTCTAAAAATGGCTAAGAAATTTAGTATCACGATCTGAAACAATAGTATTTGGCACACCATGCAAGTGAATAATTTCACGAAAGAACAAATCAGCAACATTAGCATCATCATCGCTTTGATGACATGGTATAAAGTGTGCCATTTTCAAAAACCTCTCCACGACAACAAATATGTATCCCTCCCCTTCTTTGTTCGAGGTAAACCCAAGATATGTCCTCCCATGGAACACTAGGTAGAGGCAAAGACATATATAAACCATGAGGACTAAGTCGTGACTTAGCTTTTTGACATGTAGTGCAGCGAGTCTCAACATCATGTCTCATCTTTGGCAAAAAGAAATATGTTGCAAGTACATCCTCCGTCTTCTTCACGCTAAAATGTCCCATTAATCCTCTTCCATGCGCCTCCTGCAACAACAAAAGACGAACGGAGCTAGCTGGAATGCATAACTTGTTAGCATGAAACACAAATCCATCATTAACGACGAACTTGTTCCATGTTCTCCCTTCTTTACAATTCTGCAATACATCTTTAAATTCAGCATCATGCACATATTGATCTTTGATGGTCTCCAAACCAAATATTTTAAAGTCAAGTTGTGGAAGCATAGTATAACGACGAGATGATGCATCAGCAATAACGTTTTCTTTACCCTTCTTGTGTTTAATGACATAAGGGAAAGTCTCAATGAATTCAACCCATTTTGCATGTCTACGGTTCAATTTAGCTTGACTTTTAATATGCTTCAAAGATTCATGATCAAAATGTATAACAAATTCTTTGGGTCATAAATAATGTTGCCATGTTTCCAAAGTCCGAACAAGAGCATATATTTCCTTGTCATAAGTAGAATAGTTTAGACTAGGCCCACTCAATTTTTCAGAAAAGTATGCAATAGGTTTACCATCTTGTAATAACACACCTCCTAATCCAATTCCACTAGCATCACATTCAAGCTCAATAGTCTTATTAAAATTAGGAAGTTGGAGTAATGGAGCATGTGTCAGCTTATCTTTCAATACCGTGAAGGCTTCATCCTGTGCAATACCCCAAACAAAAGACACATCCTTCTTTGTAAGCTCATTGAGAGGTGCAGCAATGGTGCTGAAATCTCTCACAAAACGCCTATAGAAACCAGCGAGGCCAAGGAAACTCCTCACGTGTGTGACCGTTTTTTGGGCTGCGGCTAACTCTCAATAGCTTCAATCTTGGTTTTATCAACCTAAATTCCCTATCGAGTAACAACAGAGCCAAAAAAAGATACCCGGTTGGTGCAAAAGGTGCACTTTCCAAGGTTACCAAACAAACATGCATCACGTAGAACAATAAAAACAACACGTAAATGTTCAAAATGTTCCTCCAAAGATCTGCTATAAATCAGTATATCATCAAAGTAAACTACCACAAATCGTCCAATGAAAGCACGTAAAACTTCATTCATTAATCTCATGAAAGTACTAGGTGCATTAGTTAACCCAAAATACATGACTAACCACTCATATAATCCAGAGTTAGTTTTAAATATTGTTTTCCATTCATCTCCCAAATTCATACGAATTTGATGGTATCCACTACGCAAATCAACTTTGAAGAAAATAATAGAGCCACTTAATTCAAGCATATCATCTAGCTTAGGAATAGGATGACGATAACGAATAGTAATATTATTAATGCCTCTACAATCAACACACATACGCGATGTGCCATCCTTTTTTAGCACTAGAATAATTGAAACAACACAAGGACTAAGGGGTTCGCGTATATAACCCTTATCTAGTAGCTCATGTACTTGACGCATAATCTCCTTCGTCTCCTCTGGATTGGTACAGTATGGTGCATGTTTGGGTAGCGATGCATCGGAAATTAAGTCGATCTGATGCTTAATCCCTCGAATAAGTGGTAATCCTGGTGGTACGTCTTGTGGAAATACGTCAGCGAACTCCTGCAAAATGTTAGTGGCAACAGGAGGTAAAGAGGAAGGCACGCCCTCGAATGAAAATAATGCCTCTTTGCGCACAAAGCATAGCAAACATATTTGCAGATATCTAGATCATCAATATTAGATTTGGTCGCAAGTAAACATCTACTTTTCAGTTTAATTTCACAGGCAACATGAGATGATGGTTTGTTATTATGCTTCATTTGTTGCTCAAATTTGTTTGCCACAATATGATTTTCACTCTTATTTTTCTCCTGTTTTGCTTCACTAGCTCGATGAATATCATCTTTCAAAATTGTATCAGGAGTCATAGGAAGCAAAGTAATATATTTATCCTTATGAACAAGAGTATACTGATTGTTTCTATCATGGTGTACATCATTTTTATCAAATTGCCATGGTCTATCAAGTCTTTACCTAATAATAAAAGACGAAGGCTTTCATAGTTCTCCATCCGTCATCCCTTTACATCTGTTAATTCTTGTGTCAAGCATAGAGATCAACGACTAAGATTTACTCCCTCCGTTCGGGTTTATTAGACCTAAAAGCATCACAAGCATGTCCCTTTTTATAAGGCCTTACTTTGGAAACCTACATGCATGCATCCATTTCATTGGCCATAGAGAGAGTTATTGTTGCTAGTTCCATGACTGAATAATAAATATGCTACATGCATGCTTTTTTATTGGCTGCATGTGAGAGTTAACATGTGAGAGAGTGCATTAGGAATATGATGAAAGGATTAATGTGAGCAAGTTATTACTATGTGCCTTGGTCCAAAAGAAGTGGTCTTGGGGACCAATAAACCCGGACGGAGGGAGTATTACCTACTATTACAATGTATGCCACCGCCGAACGACAAAACGGTTCGTTCTTTATTTATTTATTTTTCCTTATCGAGTCTTTTTCTGCCATATCCCACGCACGACGCAGCCCACACTGCTTAGGCTGGCCATAGTGGGAGTAACATAGCTAGTAACATCACACATCCCAACACAGTTTTGCTTATGTGGCATGTAATTAATGAGGAGAGAAGTGCTTGTGGTAACTAGCTATGTTACTGTAACATCACACATACCAATGCAAATTGAGTCTATAAACTAATAAATGAACTCTTGCATGACACCACATCTATGTTTCTACCCACTATGGAGGTAGTAACATAGTCTAGTAATACGTGTATGTTACTAGTGTAAGTTACTCCCCACATCAGAAAAAACTCTCGTTCAAAATAAAAAAAACTCTCGATCTCCTGCTCTCCCTCTCCCTCTCCCTATCATTGCCGCAATTGTTGACTAGATCGAGGTGCTGGCGGCCCGATGCACTTGGCGGCTGCCGGATCCGTCCCCCTTTCGGATCCACCAGCCCGACGATCTCCGCCACTGCCATGTTCACCATGGCGGCTAGCAAGGTGTCCCTTGACCCTTGGCGTTTGGCCGTCCCCATACGGCGGCGTCATGTCAGCGCCCACGTCCAGGTCTATGCTCTGCCATCGGGCGCCTCCACCATGTCGCCAGTTACTTGCTGTCGGACGAGACATCCTCTGCATCATAGTCATCTTGGTTGCCGGTGAAAGCCATCTCTTCCTCCTCTGTGATCGATTTCACTTTCATCTTGCTTTGCCATGGGTGGATCTTCAGCCCCCCTGGCATATGTGTTGTCCGTTCTGTACTCCCACCGGATGGCCTGCTCTGTGTGTGTGTTGTGGGTGGCTTGACGTGCGCACTCTATTGGCATAGGAAGCGGGCAGTTGCAGCCAGAGGAAAAGTTGTTGGCTACTTGCAGAGGAGGATTGGGATTGTATAGAACAATCAAGAGAGCTCATTTGATTTTTTTGGTCTACATTAGTTAAACTGTGAATTAATATTTGTTTCTTGGTACAGGAGCTTCAAGGCAACAGGGGCAATAGGCTTGACATCAACACATTCAGTGAGTTTCTTCGCAAATATGAAACTATTTGGCCCCTAAATTGTAATGCCCTTGAGAAAGTTAGAGTATTTATGGACTGGTTTATGGATGTTTACAAATTTGATTGCAGCAGGGACCAGAAAAGAAAGTGCATTGCTCACCGTTGTAGGCAACATCAAACTTCAGAGAATGAACATGACCAGGCATGGAGCTTCATGCATCATTGGATCTGAGAGTTGTTTACTGTTGTGAACTTTTTATGTTTCTTGGAGACACCAACCGTAGCTTCTTATTAGTGCCCATGGTGAAAGAGCTATATTGTTGTGCCTTTCTTGGATTCAGGTTCTTCTATTCCAAATGGCCGCTTGTCATCTGCGAGCGCCGTCTCAGGCCAAAGTTTCGTGAGCAGTGCCTGCTAGAGTTGTAGCACAGGACTCCTGCTAGCCACACATGAGTAATATTTACCAAGGACGCTCAACTTGGCGGACCCTGTTGGCTGCACTTGGTACACGCTCACGCATGTCAACAGCAATCCGCACACGTATGCATGTCCGAGACGTCGCTGTGTCTCATCGTCGAGCTGCGCCAGTCCAACAACTCAGACCTATGAGCACATGTTCACACGCAAGTTCGCGCCTGACTGCCTTGGCCCGCTCATGGTCATCGCAGACACTGTCATCTTGCAAGATTGATCAATGTGGCACTCTGGATAATAGCTATCCGTAGGAGATATTTCTAGCGCCTGATTTCTCAAAAATTTCAGAGGTTCTAGACATTACTTCTTTTGTTTATACTTTGTCTGAATTAAGTTTTCATTCCCGTTTTTAAAAATTAGTTGTATCCAACAACATAATACGTGCTCACTAGGATGTTTTCTTTTGAATTTTTAAACATTACTTGTGAAAGCAGTAGCAACTGAGTGCTCATTATATTTTCTTCGCGTAAAAGGTCCAGAACTTGCTCATTAAACTTTCTTAGTGTAAAAAGTCTAGAACTGATAAACATGTATGTTCAAGAATCAGAGAAGAATATCAGCGACATCTTTGAGAAGGTATATCCATCTGCACAAGCCATATAATTGCCATGAAGTATCCACATATACTCAGGTAATCAGTTTACACTGTTAATTTTATGCTAGATCAGCATGCCATGAGTAATTTTTTTCGATGAGCTTGATTCCCTTGCTCCTGCATGAGTGTTCTCTGTAGATTTTGGAGGTGTGATGGGCATGGTTTCTCAGGTATAATGAACCTCATCAATGAGGTGGTGATTGTGTCAGGTTTCAATGTTTAAACTAGATCACCGATGGCGCGCGTTGCTGCGCCCGTCTATTTGTACCATGAAATGTTCTGACTTGATATGTATAGAATTCCACTATATCTTCTATAGGTTAAAGGAAAACGAAGAACGTCGAAGGGCTCTAATGTGGCGTATTTTGTGTGTACTTATATATACTTGAAAATGGACCACATGGTTTGGGGCAAAATAATCACTATGATGAGTAAAATTAAATATCTGAATGGTGATAATGACAACATGAGCATGTGTTCCCTAGAGCCAAAATGAATATCCGGATGTTGATGGGCTATTGTATATTGTGCTATATACTCCTTCCTTTCCTAAATATATGCCATTTTGGTAGTTCAATTCATATTTAGATATATTAAAACTGAGCACTAATCCTGCCCTCTCAGGTCATTAGACTCCAGAGCCGTCCATCCTCGCGATTTGACGTACATGGCCGTCCGATTCACATGAAAGTTCTGTTAGCGCGACGTAGGCCAAATCTGGCGTGGATGTCTCGTTAACTCTAGCATATATAGACATTGGTTTTCTACCAACTGATTAAACTCTAGATGTGGAAAACAAAATTGCAAAAAAGGAGCAAAGCTAAGTAGGACAACATGACTTCAGACCTACAACATCAATTAAGTTGCTGCCATGTTGCGAGAACGGACGTTTGGCTCTCTGCCTCCATGGAGACCTTTTTTTGAAAAAAGAATCAAAATTCAAAGTTCTCGGTTTAAAATAAATCTGAAAAAAATTGTGCAACTAAACAAGGATGTTATGTGTACGCGTGTAAAATGTCAGGATGAAAAATGTTGAAATGCGTCCTATACAAAAAAGACAAATTCATGGTTTGGAAGGATAAATAGTATCATGTGTTAAAAAGCCCTAGATTTGTCTTTTTTGCACAACCTGTATTTCAACGTATTTTGCCCTCAAAATTTACACACATGTGTATTATGCCTTCATGTATATCTATATTATTCTTCTCAGATATTTTTTTAAATGTAGAAAATATGAGATTTGATGAAAAATTTCGATTTTTTTCAAAACCGAGCACCATGGAGCTCGGCCTCCGAAGACAATATTGGCCATGTTGGCACCTTAGTACCCCTCTGAATTTGAAGAGATGGTATAGAAAGTAGCTATTTGACTTAACAACATGACTTCAGACTTACAAAATCAATACTCCGTCCGAAAATACTTGTCATCAAAATGAGCAAAAATGGATGTATCTAGAACTAAAATACATCTAGATACATCCCCTTTTATTCATTTTGATGACAAGTATTTCCGGACGGAGGGAGTATATTGCAGCTAGTATAACAAATTTGCTATCTGTCAAATATTTGATTCAAAAGCTATCCCCTTGCGGAAGAAAAATAATAACAATACTAAAGGAGGAAGCATTTGGTTTTTCCTGTTTTCTGACTTTTTTTACTGCTTCTGGGTATTTACCGCTTAAGGTCTTGAAATATCTTTAGCTATGGCCAATTATCGAACATCTATCATCGCACGCTCCTTTTTCCTTCGTCATTCTTCCAGAGAGAGAGAGAGTGAGAAACGGCGGGGTGGGAAAGAAAGAGCAACAGCGGCCGCCTCCACCGATCCATCTTTGTGGGCTTGTGGCCCCGCATCCGTCGCCGTCGTTGGCCCCTTCTGTCCCCGGTCATCTCCCCCATCCGCTGCGGTCATCCCCGGCGTATTCTACCTAATTTCTCCCAACACCACGAGGCCCTCCCGACCACGTCTCTTCCCTGAGGGCCATGGGATCCAGCGGCACGCCGGCGTCGGCGGCGGCATCACTGCCCTCCTGGATGGAGAAGAAGGGCCTTCACCAATGTTAGATGCCATCCGCCTCTCCGAAATGCCTCGAGGGAAAGAAGTCGTTCGCCGCCATCAGTCGTGCCCTTTGAAGCGCGCTGTAAAGGACCTGACACAACGGAGGAGGAGTCGTGTCCCAGGACACAGTAAGTTCAGGCTCTTTCTTCCTCATCTTCTTTCTTTGATTTCCACCTCTCCTTTTTCTGTGCATGTGTTTGTTTATGGGTAGAGTTTGAAGTAACAGTAGCCTGCTATACATGTCTGGAAGGATTTATATTTACATGTGCTTCTCCTATTTTAAATCTGAAGGATTCCTTCTTGCAGTTCAGACTATATGAACTCTGGGCCACCGGCATCGTTGAATGTTAAGAAAATAGGTTCGTATCTTCTATTTACTGAGTTATTTTGCACATAGTCCTGTCAACTGAACATATTGTTCAAGATGCTTCAACATATCACCACACATTGCGATTTGCCGATTTAGATGCTTATCAATAGCTGGTCCATATTTGTACTTTGTAATAAGAAAACTAATTTTATCAATAGCTGCAGCAGCTACAGGCTCCCCGCGCCCAACCTTCCTCTGCTATTTCAATTGACAATTTGCAAGGAATCTGTATTGTAGTACTAATTTTCAGATGGAAAAACATGTGTGAATATCGTTCTTCAGTTATGAGACATGCTTTGTTAATAAACATAACTCTTCTCTGTTCTATGCTGTATGGTCATTGCTATGCCTGGCTGTGCAGTAATTAATCAAGGCTTAATTAGAACAAGACTAACAACAATTGAAGATATGGAGCGTTATCCTGAAGGGGCGTTATCCTGAAGGAGTGTTTCAGTGATATGGAGCGTTATCCTTTTCAGAAGAATCACGCTACAATAAACACAATATATTCAGAGATTTAAAAGGATCTAATAACCAGTTAATGATGATTATTGGCTTATCTTGAAGGTGCGCTCACTAAAATTGGATAGTAGCATGTCTATTTGTGAGATTCAGAAAGTTGAATGAACTTATCAGGATGTATTTGTATCACATGTTATTATTCTGCATTGCTAAATTTATCAGACTTGATTTTGCTAACTGAGTGTGTGGTATCAATTTTTTCACTGAAATGGTCCTTCATGTTATACGGTGAAATGTTTGGTTCTATTGACAACACTATTGCAGAGGCCTGTGTTTCCTTATTTACGAAGTGATTCTGTTTCATATTTATAGACAGAAATTTATGCAGTCAAATTATGTCCACTATTCTGGATGTTGCATTTGCGAGATGACAGTACATTCGGCTATATCGCTCTAATCAAATTCAAGGTTTGGTGTCCCGTATTATCTTTTGTAGGATTATTCTTTGGTATTATTAGGGTATTGTTAGCCAAGCATTATTTGTTTTGTTCAGTGGAAACGTAATTGTATCCACCGTTACTGCCTTACTGATGCAATCCCCACTTCTGTGCTATAACGAAAATGCTTGCTTTAGTTCAGTTTTAGTTTCTTATTTCTTATGCGTGTATGCTACTACTTTGCTAGGATGCCATTTTGTGGAGACTGTCCAAGTATGCCGCTTGCACAGGTGGGTGTTTGATGCAATGCCTCTTTTTTCACAATGGAGTTCTTGGATACATGTTTCACAAGATTTGTGCTAGTACAATGCACTGATATAGGAGACACGTGTGCCATCAAATGCAACTAAAATCTTGTGGGGCCCTCCTGTAGTTTGGTGGCTATTTGACCTTTGATTCTCATATCGGTGAACTGTAAACCTGCCATGTATTTTCCTAACAGTGTAACTAAGGATTTGTTTTGACCATTGATTGGTTCATATGATATTTAGTTAGGTAACACAATTAATTGCCATATTTTTCACTATGGTTACTTATCTTCTAATATTTTTGTACATAATTGAAATGATCACTCCCTGAAGTGATGTATCATAAGATCATTGGGTATTTATAATTTATATAATTATGGATAGGCCAGCAAATATGGTGGGAAAGTACTCAACAGTTTCTTGAGGCCATATTTCTTCCACTTAGTGTTCTTACCGCTTAAATGGACCAGAATATATTGTTGGAACACCTTGAAACACACTCACTGTGATTGTTATTGCAACTCTAGCAGTTGAAAACATTGCTACTGTAGAACAATAGTCTGGCCTTGAGCTACACATGCCACTGAGCCAGAACCTTCTGGCCTAAAGAAAAGGAACATGGTCTGAAAAATGAACACCAAATTAAGCTACTGTCTACAGGATAATTGGAACTGCATATGGGTACTTGCACCCTACATGGATTGTGATTGTAGCGATGAAGTTTGTGAATAATGCATTTGGAAAGTGATAATTTTATATCAAGCATGCCCAAATGCTCATATTGGATATCAACACTAAATTTGAACGGGCTCTCTTACAGGCGCGGCGTGCCGCCGCGCTTTTTCTGGCGCTAGTATATATTAAGTACAAGTCTGTTGCTATCATCAATTAATCTCTTTGCATATGAGATCAAGTCTCTACATGTACTCTCACATACATAAAACATGTTCTTGGTTTACAGGCGTCAGGCAGAACAATACCTGTATCTCTCAATATTTTTGAGCATGATGCGCACGACACAAGTACGAATGCTGCAGTAGGAGGAGGAACAGAAGGGAGTTCACCCAGCAGAAGGGAAGGTGTACAGGGTTAAAACAACATGAAGGGGAGACCCATGGCTAATCCTGAAACACATATTTACATGGAGAAGGGGAGGTATGATTCGACCCACCTCACTTGAACCCCAATTACAACACCTTATCGTCCACAGCCGTGTGAAGACATGCGACGTTGCCCTGTAAGTACACTAAGATGGAGAAAAACGCATCTCCAGAGTTGGATCGAGATAGAGACCTGGCAGCGGAATTCTGTTCTCAAGGCGAGGTGGAGGCAGACGAAGAGACCCAGGTTGCTACGATCGGAGATAATGGTGGCGGCGGCGCACCTTGTTTGACTCTGCCACGAGAGAGGCGAGTCCCGACCCTCGTCGTTTTGCATCTCACTTTCTCTCTCCTCTGCTGCTAGCCTGCTCATATGACTTCAGGCGACGGAGTATATATACACCCAGTATGTAAGCGGCTGTAATTTTCAGAGATTGAAACACATTAATCGCCGCTGGAAACTGGCGCACATCATGAATGTTTCCACGAACCGACGAATTAGCTACTCGGCTGTTTCACCGAACAGCCACATCGACGCCTCGGCTTCGCCCCTCCCTAGTAGAGAATTAAGTCAGCGTGCGATCAACGTCGTTCGTCTCTCCAGCGACTGTACGGTCGATGACCTCGCCCAGGTCGCCCCCCTCATCCGCCTGTGTGTGCTCGATCGCTAGATTTTCCCCATCGCCAAACTGGGTTTTTTTTGGGCCTAGAGTCTACACACTTGGCCCGTGAGTCCTCCGCGTACGTGTTGTGCTGTGCGGCCCGTCGATGTGCAGGAAAGCGATCTAGTAGGCCCAATCAACAGCAGATCGGGGATTTTGTTACGGGAGCAGCAATCCCGCTTGTGGAGCGCGATCTGCTGCAACCGAAGCCCATGCGGGATTAGAAGATCATTCAACGGCCAGAAATGTCCAATCACGTAGATCGAACGGCTAAAAATGTTGATGGTCTGAGAGGGCTGAAAAAGTGCGCGGTTATAATGTCTTTAAATGTTAAAGTAAACTAATTCAGTTTCCCTTTTTCTCTCTTTACTAGCACAAATGCTGACAGAGATGCATATGTTTGGCATTCTATCAGTAACATACTCTTGTGCTAGCTTGCAGCACTACATTTTGTGATTGTGTAGTATCCACACCACTACTGATGCTCTATGCTCTTGCCTGAGAGAACAGTTGTGCTTTGTATCATATCGTCTAACAAAGATGTAAACTCTGCAAGTAGAACAGACTTTAGCACTGTGATCCAATATGTATTGAGTAGTGGATTAGTATTTGGTATGCTTGCAAATGCTTATTTATTACTTGTACCAGAAATACCAACACTATTGAAAATTCAAATATATTTTCAGGAAAATGTAAAAACACACACGCACTGGTCTCAACTAGCTCTGCTCTGCTGTCACCGCCCTCCCCAGGAGCATTTAACCCTACAGTAGAGCTGGTTCTGCACGCCAAGCACTCAACACTACGACGGAGCTGGTTCTGCGTACTATCATTTTCTCCCATTGCAATGCACGGGCTCAAATCAACTTTGTTTGCCGGTTCAGTTTAGTAGTGCATGTTCTCATGATCGCATCTGTCGTTTATTCCACGGAAGAAACATATATGCAGTTTTCGGATTTGTCTTGGAAGTTCGAGGATATTGTAGGAATCGATCATGAACTTGATGCCATATCCAAGAAAGGTGAGGCTGATTTGGGAGGGCGCGCGAGCCATACTTTGGCGAGCGGCAGTCACGCTGATTGATTAGCCGCTTTTTTATTTGTATCACTACCACTGGCTTGATCTGCGGAGCCGTACTAAGTTTTGGATTAGTATTGTTTTTGGTCAATCTGAACAAATTGTATTACCCTGCAGCTGAGTGGTTTCTCGTTAAATCTCAGTTTTGTAGTAATATGTGTTGAATGGTAATGTGTATATCATTAGGTCATTGGTTAACAAATTTAGATTTCTGTTGGAAATAATTATGTTTCATCAACTATACTCCAAATTTGAAGGTTGATGTTATACAAATTTTACCGAATTAACACAAATATTGGTTGAAAGAAAAATTTCATGATGCAACAGTGCACAAACATCAGGAAGCAATTTGTTGAAGGCAGCCCTCACGGTCTAGCTCGACAAGATTACTTTTTTATGTTATAAATGTTCTCTTGTCCCGGTGTGGTTCAATGGCAATGCGGTGGTCGAGTCCATCGCCTTGACCATGTTCAAAAGCGTTGTGAGTTGTGACAAGGTGAACGGCTTACGTCCGTGACGGCAGAAAGGAGGATCCCTTCGAGACAAATGGGTTACCTTGTTCAAGTGGATGAAAAAGATTGTGTGTGTGATGATGTGTTGTGTCGTTGTTATTTTTCTCCCGACGCACGGGCATGTTTGCCAGTAATAAGTAACATGCTTGCGGGGTATCACATCACAATCAACATAATTAGCATATGTAGCTATACTAAAATGCACGCGAACAATACGTGTTACCTTTACCTTGCCGCTATTGTTGAATCATTGAATGTAGTAAGGATGTGGATGTGGTCATGTGGTGAGAGATAGCTTCTCCACAATCTTCATGCTAGCCAAATTGTTGCAACTCCCTCCATCTATGATGATACGAATAGAACGTTCCTTCACAACTCCCTTTGTATGTAACAAATTGTGCCTCTGGTTTTTCTCAGCTTGTGTGACCTGCACACTCAAAACACGTTGAGCAACTAAACAGTCATACCTGCCAGCGTCTTCGGGAGCCATGTATTGCATCTCATGTTCAAAATCATCTCCACCGTGTTCTTCACGTGTAATAAGAGCCAAAGTCTGAGAGCGGCGTTACTAAGAAGGGCGGCATCTGAACATGGTATCATGTTCGTTGATCCAACCTTAGGGATTAGCGCTAGTGGGTCCACGGGGAGATACACTGGATTAAGAAAATGAGTTCGTTAGGTAGAATACGGAGGCAAACAGTGTTGTACGCCAGGTAGGAGACGCGGACCCTGGGAATTCATGTAACGCTTACGAGCCGAGCCGTGGCTCGGGTCCATCACTACAACCTGACCACCGATCAGGTTCGTGTGCGCGCCGTCTGCTGCGACGACAACGCCGTCATTGGAGCAGTAAATGCTGGCCGGTGGCCGAACTGTGGAGCAAATGGAAAAATTCTGGCCCTCCTGTGATGAGGTAAACACTTTCCCCGATCCCCCATCCACCGCACCCAACTCCAACGAGGCGACCCAAACGGACGCGCGCTTTGTCCGCTTTTCGTTCGTTTGAGTCGGCCAGGCAGACGTGCGCGTTCGCATTCTGAAATGGATCGGCCTGACCGCCCAAACGGAGGCGGGCCGAAATGTGCCGGCGTGGAAAAAACTAGGTCGCACAAATAAACATAATTAAACATAAGTGTCCGGTCAGCCGCCGGCCAAAGTTCACTTGAACCTAATTAAACATTAATTAAAACATAAAAAAATATGTGTCCGCACGCAACCGTCCCCGCACGCTGCCCTAAACGTCTTCGGCCTTGTCCTTGCCCTTGCCGTCGACGCCGCCATCGCCGGTGAGGTCGATGAAGACGGGAGCAGGGCCAGCCCACCCGAACGCCGCCTGGTACGCCGCTAGGGCAGCCTCCTCCGGCGTCTACTGGGGCGGCGACATTGCGGCTAGCCGCGCGTGCTCCTCCTCCTCCTCCTCCGCAAGTCGGAGCGCCTCCGCGTCGCGCTGCAGCAGCTGCTCGTAGCGCATCTGTCGCGCGTCGTCGGCCTCCTCCTGGCGGAGCCAATGCGCCTTCCAGCGCTCAAGGTGGGCCGTCTCCTGCTCCGGCGTGGCGGCGTAGTGGACAGGAGGCGCACTCACCCACACGCGGTACTGGCCCGTCCACGAGTAGGTGTCCTCTGGCCAAGTGGGTGGAGGCGGGGAGCGCTTCCGCGTCGGCTCCGGCTCCGGCTTTGGCTCGGCGGTGGCGGAGGCGGGGCAAAGAGCTGGGTGTGGACGGAGTCCCTCGCCGCCGACAAGGCAAGGGCTTGCTCCAGCCCATCCCAGTGCGCGTCGTCCTCGAGTTGGCTAGCCTCCAGCGCGTGCTGCATGGCTTCCTCAAGGGCGGCTTGGTACTCCGCCTCCGCCTCCATTTCCTTTGGCTCTACCCGCGGCGGCGGAAAGGCCGACGGGACGGCGTCGACGTCGACATGCCGTTGCTCCTCGTGTTCGAGGGCAAACCAAGCCTCCCAGTTGGGAGAGTCGGCAGCGTACTCGGGCAACCGCCGCTGCTCCGGTGAACTGCGCGCGCCACCTGCGCACCTCCTCTTCGTGTGCGTGCTAGGTCTGCGGGACCGCCGGCACCGGGATTCGATGCGGATCAAGGTGCTAGTGGTGCGACAGCATGACGTCAGGGTATGGCAGCGGCTGCACGTACTCCCAGTGCCACCGCACTTGGTGCACCGGGATGTGCAAGCGCCGGCGACCTGGGCGAAAACGCGTCGGCGCTGGAGGAGGAGCACAGTGAAAACCTGTTCGAGGGTGGATCATACCAAGTAGAGGAAGTGGAAAAGAAGAAGAAATATATTGCAAGGGACAACGATGCTGAGAAACGAGAAAAGTGGAGCAAGGTCGAATACGAGGTGACCATATCAGATGACGATGATTGGTTTGACTGTGAATGTGGACAATTTTCCCACATGGGCATATTGTGCTGCCATGCTCTGAAGGTTATTTTGTTACCACAAACTTATTTGTGCACTCTGAAGTTATGATTCTATCCACCGTGTTTAGACTTTGCTCTTGTACGCGGGTAATGGACCACATTGGCGTGCAGAAGATACCCAAGCGCCACATCTTGAAAACGTGGGCAAAAGATGCTAGGGACATCTTGCCACAACACATTGCTCACTTTCAAAAGGACCAAGTTGCTAATCATTCTTTTACCAGTCGCAGCTCGACCATGTATCTGCATGCTATGGAATTGATGAGGATCGGAGACTTGTCCGTAGCTGCATATGAGCTGGTCCTGACGAAGATCAAAGAATTGATTATTGAGGCCTCTCCATTCGCGGAAAACGGGGATGGCCTTGGAATTGAGGATAGGATAGCTGTTGAAGCAACCAGAAAGAACAATTGCTCAGTTGTAGCAACAGTGAACATATATGTAGAAATGGTTGAAAACGAGAACAACACGACAGCATCTGGCAACTGGGATGCCCTGGCTGATCTGTCCGCTCCAAGCAAAAAGCGAGGGGTTGGGCGGCCATGCTCAAGCAGAGAGAAAGCGCCGTATGAAGGATTGAGCAAGCGGACAAGGTTTTGCAGTAACGGCAAGCTCCCAGGACATAAGAGGACCATCTGCCCAGATAAGGGTGATGTGCCAAAACAACCTCGCAAACCAGTTACCTGGGACACCGCCGTACATCCTGCACGCAGCCGCTTGTGACGAATGCATTATAAAGACTTGTTTCGCAGATATTTGTGCACGAGTAGAATAATCGAGGATTTTCAAGTGTGTGACTCCTGGTTGAACTTCCATGATTTGTTCCCTCCTGGATGTAAACTAGTTATTTTTCATATGAAGCTGTGCTGTTTGTACCATTGCAATTGAAGTTCTCAAAAAAAATGTCAGCATCACCGGCGTGACGCCGAATTACATGTGGCGTTGACAAGATGGACAAATTGTTGACGAACATGTTTACCGACCAACAAAAAATACTTCTGTGCTGTTTTCGTGCGGTGCTGATTGTGGATAAAACTCAGCAATATGGTTTGCTTGCGTGCTGGCGACTGAATTTTCATACAAACTACGTAGCCTGTTGCTTGCGTGCTGTCATTTTTTGAACAAACGGGGTGCCATTCAAAGATATTTAATGCGTTGTTACACGTGTCAGCTGTGCTGCCTCCACAGGGTCACACGTATGCATCACATGCATTCGAATTTCAAAAGGCAAATGGCGCTTGAAAAGTGGGCGGCCACCATTACTTAGAGCATCTCCAACAGCCGCGCTATACTAGCGCCGCGCCGCAAAAAGCGCAATTTTAGCGCGCGCGCAACGCGTCGGACAGCTCTAGCGGGCGCGCAAAAACCGCGCGCGCGCTAAAATGAGTTGGGCGCGCTGGTGAAAGCCTCATCCCGCCCTGTTGATTTGGGGCGTCCACTTCCGCGCGCGGCAGACTCGAGCGCGCGCACGAACTCTCCTTTCTTCCTCCTTCCCACCCGCGCGCGCCGGCGTACGCGCCCCTTCCACCATGGATGCGCACACCGGAACCCCGCTCACCCCGCTGTACAGCCGCGACCCCCCCGCCGCCGCCGCCGAAAACCCTAGCGCGGCGAGCGTTGGCGCTGGCGCCGCCGCCGCCACCGAAGCTCCGTCATCGGTTGGCCTCGCGCGCAGCCTCTTCTTGCCGCCGCGGATGATCACGCCGACGAGTGGCGTTGCGCCGGCGCCGTCCCGTGCTACCGCCGCACCGTCAAAGCTCCCCAATGCGTCGGAGCCGAAGAAAAGAAAAATATCCGCAAAGAAGAAGGCGGCAGACGGCTCCGGCACCTTGAAGAAGAAGAAGCTTGCAGGGCGGCGGACGGCTCCGGCGTCTACCGAAGCGCCGGCGAGCTCAATAGTTGAGCCGGCGGCCGACGCGCACCACGTGCTCGACGAAATGCCCCCAAGGTGAAAAAAATTCCAACTTATATTTTCTTGTTATTTGTTCAATTCTTCATCATATAGATTTCTTTATATTTGCATTTGTAGTCTCAACGATGATGCATACATGTCAACTATGGGTGTTGGGTCCAACAATTCGCATTGGTCTCAAACCAATGAAATCCATTTGGATGACCATGAGTTTGAGGTGGACGAGGAGGGTGAGGGCATTGTCGAGGCGCCGAAAGGAAGAGCGGGCAATTACACCACCAATGATGACAAATTACTATGCAATACTTGGTTGCAAGTGTCGAGGGATCCATCCGTTGGAGGTGATCAAAGTAGAGATGCTTATTGGGGGCGAATGAAAGAACACTTTGATGCTCAGAACGTGAGTGGAATTGACCGCTCCGAGAGATCACTTCGGTCCCGATGGTCGACAATCAACTCGGATTGTCAAAAGTGGGCGGCCGCACAAAAGGCAGTTGACAAGCTTAACCCAAGTGGGACAAATGAGGATGATAGAGTAAGTGGCATCTCATACATGTTCATCATACTTTTTTTTGGTGTCCGAAGTGCTAACTTGTTTTGTTTTTCTTGTAGTATAACATTGCACAAAACTTGTTCAGAGAAGAGACGAGGACAACCAAGAAGGGGAAGATCAAGAAAGGAAAGATCTTTACCTTGCCTCATTGCTATAAAGTGTTGAAGGATGATGAGAAATGGAAGAAGCGTGAAGATTTGGATGATTTGCATTTGAGCAACAAACGCAAGCGCACAATTGAGTTGAATGATGATGATGAGGAGGATGATGCATCAAGTGAGGACGGCAAGAGAAGCCCCACACCCAACTCGGTTTCATACTCGAAACCAAAACGACCGGATGGGTGCAAGAAGGACAAAACCGAAAAGAAGAAGAGGAAAGGAGATGATGAGCTCACAAATGCTATGGAAGCTATTGTGAAGTCAAGAAAAGAAGCGAACGAGGTGATGAAAATGGCAAGGAACCAAGATGCCGCGGCCGAGGAGAGGAGGTTGGCGGCCGAGGAGAGGAGGGTGGCCGCCGAGGAGAGGAAAGTGGCATTGGAGGAGAGGAAGGTTGGTATGGAGGAGCGAACTAAGTTGATGGAATGGGAAAAACACTTGTTCTTCTTGGACACATCTTTGTTCAATGAAGCGCAAATGGAATATGTCAACATTGCCCGTGAAGAAGTCTTGATTCAAAAAAGAGCCATGATCCACACAATGGGTGGCGGCATGGGTGGTGGTGGCCTCGGAGGCATGGGTGGCGGTGGCCTCGGCGGCATGGGAGGCATGGGCCTCGGCACCATGGGAGGCTTGGGTGGCTTCGGAGCCATGGGAGGCATGGGTGCACCTCCGGCCGCCATGGGAGGCATGGGTGCACCTCCGGCCGCCATGGGAGGCATGGGTGGCTTTCGAGCACCCTCCAATGCTATGGGAGCCATGGGTGGCTTTGGAGCACCCTCCAACGTTATGGGAGGCATGGGTGGCATGAGTTTTGCTTCTCTCATGGGAGGCATGGGTGCACCTCCGGCCGCCACGGGAGGCATGGGTGCACCTCCGGCCGCCATGGGAGGCATGGGTGCACCTCCGGACATGAGGAGTGGAATGTCTTTCGATGTGCCTCACACACATACCCATGAAAATGCCGTTGAAGAACTTGCCAAGACCGTCGGAGCTACAAGTGATGCGGTGCGTGATGAAGTTAGGGAGGAAGATTCATCGACGGAAGAAGAGGAAGAATCGTCGGCGGAAGAAGAGGAAGAAGACGAAGAGGACGAGGAAGATGGTTGATGTGTTTATATGTCTTGAACTTTGTTGGTTGAACTTGTACTTTGAACTTGGTTTGCATTTGGAACTTGGTTGGATGAACTTGTGGGCCTGACTTTTTATGTATTCATCAACTTGTTTGTATTAAATTTCACATATTCATTGCATTTTGATTGAATGTTTCAAACTATTTCTTTTCCAAATGCCATATTTGGCGTTGCTGTAGCGGCGCGCGCTGCTGGAGCGGAGCGCGCGCGCTGTGCATTTTAGAGCTGCCGCTGGAGCCAGCGCTGCGCGGCGCGGCAAACCAACCGAAGCCCGCGCGGCAAATGCGTTTTTTGGACGCGGCGCGTAGCGCGGCTGTTGAAGATGCTCTTAAGATGCTCTACGGCCGTGGCGTCTTCCCAAATAGCTGATGTTGTAGTTCATCCTCTACAGACGATGGGTCCGTGACGGCAACGGGGCGGGTCGGCTCAGCAAAGTTTCTGATCCATCCTCGCCTAACCAGTACCGCTACGCCGTGGCCGTTTAGCGCAAAATAAATCGCGAAGACACAACATCAAATACGGGGTGCATACGGTCTAACATACCAAAATACACATGGATCCCGAGGCCTACCAAGGGCTGTGGTTCCGGCCTCAGCTGTTCCCGTGACCAGAAACGAATTTTCGCCAAAGTCTACTCATCATAGTCACTAGTTGATGAGGACATCACTAACAAGGTTACACCCACAGCTCCAACTGACACATATACAGGACCAATTACTAGAGCTCGCGCATGCCAATTAAATTACCAGGTACTTTCGTTTCTTGGTAATGATTCTAATGTTCATGAGAATATGATGCTGCCTAAATTAGATACATTTGTCTCGCTTACAAATGAAGAGCCTAGCTTGGACAAGAAGGATGAACATTGGAGCAAGATCAAGCATGGAGATGATGGCATGCGCAAGGGGAACAAGAACGGAGTTACAAGTGATGATTTCAAGACTTTGAAGTCACCATAATGAGTGCGCGAAGCCTTGGACGAAATATACAAGATGCCACTTCATAAATTTTGTCTAGAGGCTATTATAGGTGCTGCGTCACCTTATTATTGGGCCAGGCCCATGTAATTTCGAAATAGTAAAGTATAGGCTGTTTTTAGAGTCCGTACGTGTGGGAATCAAGAGTTAGGGTTGGTTTCAGACCCCTCCTCCAAGGGCCACGAAATTCCCCCCTCTTTCCCCATATATACAGCCCTTAGGGCGTCGTTTAGACTTTGGATTTTGTTTAGATTAAAGTTCACCATAGCTGCAACTTCGCGTACTTCGTTTGTGTTCAACGACCAGACAAAGACGTCACAAAACCCCACTTGATCAATAAAGCTTTCCTCTTGAATTCGCAATATCCAGATTGCAATCTCAGTTTTTTGCTTGTTCTTCGTTTGCCTGCAGGAAACAGACCTTCGTGGTCAGGTTGATCGTGCTACGGCATGGTCAATAACCTCTCGGAGTTGGTTTAGCGATTGCTAAGGCGCGACGTCCACGCACGTTCGTAGTTGGATCGTCCAAGTCGACTTCCTCCAAAACGATAGCCACCATCTCATCGAAAGACGGAACACCTTTGCCTCTATCAAGTGGTATCAGATTTCCAGGTTGCTCGGTGAGATTTTACAGTTTTTCGTAGATTAGATCGAGTCTGTTCTTCATACCTACAGTCCACGAAAAAGCCAAAAAAAAATAGGGTTAGTTCATCATATCCGAACCAGTCTGAGCCATTGCATAATCTTTTCCGTGTTTGCTTAGTTGAATTTGCGGTTGCATCGTCGTGTCAAGTTGCTGGTCTTAGCGTCTAGGCTTTTAGAGTTTCGAGTTCTGGTCATAAGTTGTCACGCCGCCGCCGCAACATCTTCATCGCTACTGCCATATACCACCACCGATCCGTATCCATATACCACCACCAATCCGTATCCATATACCACCACCGCTGCCATATACCACCACCGCTGTCATATTCTACCACCACATATCCACCACCAATCCGAGTTCTTTTCATTTTAGATTGACTTTCGAGATCCATCTAGTTTCGGTTTCGTGTTTCCTTGCCTGAGTAAGTCTCGAAAAAAAAACTGGAGACCCCCGGGCAGTTTTTAGGTCAAAATTTCGACAGGTGAAAATATTTTTTCCCTATCCTATTTTTGGGCTTTTCGGAGTCTTTTGAGACACGTGCCACCATACTATTTTTTTACCGCACTTTTTCGTCGTCGCTGTCCTGATTCCGGAAAAAAAAAATCGTCAAAAAAATTTCGTGCCTATCATCTTAGTTTGACTTGGGAAGTGTTTTGAGACACTCGCCATTATAGTGATTTTCGGCAAAAAAAAAGGAGCGCAAAAAAAGAGGCGAAAAAAAATCAGAGTGTGCTTCCCCCTTGATTACGTGCATCGCCGTGTTTTTGCTAGTGTTCTAGGCTCGCGTGTCTAGTACGGTCTAGCCTAGGACCAGCACAGTACTGTCGTTGAGCGTTTATTCAACTTTGCATCTCTGAATTGATTATTGCTGACCCTTTTTGCTACCATCTTATAAGCCTTCCCAGCTCCACATACATCTACGTCGTGCGTTTTGACTCTCCTTGGTAATCGCTTTATCCAACCTTTGAGAGTTTTGACTACCACGGTTGCCGATCACCACCTGCTGTTGGGTAAGAACTAGTAAGAATTTGAGATTTGCTTGACGGATTTGTGACGCCCGACCACCATCATTTTCTAGTAGTCTGTAGGATCATATTCTTGTGTGTTTCTATTGCTGCTAACCATGCCAGGATCACAAGCCGACGAGACTGACTGGGAGAAATTGACGAACAAGGAGCTTCATGATAAGTTTCAGCAAATGATGAGTGAACAGGTGCAAGATGTGCTAAACAGATTTGACGAGGCCATGGAGAAGATAGATGGCATGGAGAAGACATTTGAAACAAAGCTCGATAACAAGTTTACTGAATTGCTTTCGCGTTTTCCACCACTACCGGCTGCTGCAGCTGTCGCACCTCTACTACAACAACAACATCATCGCCTTCCAAATCAAGTGGGACGAGCACAGCGCGTTCCCCTTGAGCCTGGTCAATCTTCTGGTGCCGCTGTTGATGTTTCTGTAGCTCCTGCTGCTACTGCAGAGGTGGAGGACCATTACAAGGATGAGATTGACCAAAATCAGAACTACGTGCAACCACCAGCACCACCACCACCAGGTCGTCCTCATGCATATCATCACAACGGTAGGGCTGCACCACCACCTGAGGTACATGACCATCTTCCTAAACTGAAATTGAATATTCCACCATTTGAGGGTAGATATGTTCCTAATATATATCTTACTTGGGAGTTAGAAACTGAACAACGTTTTACATGTTTACACTATCCCGAGGAGAGACGTGTTCCTGCTGCTGTTTGTGCTTTCACTAGTTTTGCATGTGTTTGGTGGTCTGAACAATGTAGATTATATCCTATTCCAGCTACTTGGGCTGCTTTGAAAACTGCTATGCGTACTCGTTGGGTTCCACCATATTATCAGCGTGAATTACTTCAAAAATTGCAGCGCTTAGGACAAGGAAAAAATTCTGTAGAAGAATATTATCAGCAATTACAAACTGGCCTGATTAGATGTGGTATTGTTGAGGAGAATGGAGCTATGCTTGCACGTTTTATGGGTGGATTAAATAGAGAGATTCAGACCATTCTAGAGTATAAGGATTATAATAATATCACTCATTTATTCCATCTTGCTTGTAAAGCTGAACGTGAAGTGCAGGATCGACATGCATTGGCGCGGACTAACTTTTCCGCAGGTCGACCTTCATCATGGACACCGCGTGCATCCTCTACTTCCACACATTCTACTGCACCGACACCTCCATCAGCTGTTACCTCCAGCCGTGATACAAGGAAGCAGGCACAACCACCATTATCTGCCAAGAGCACACCTATTGGGCCTGCACAGAGTTCTTCTTCTTCCATGGCATCAACAGGGCACACCAGTGATATTATTTATCGTTGTTGTAAGGGAAGAGGACATTTTGCGAGAGAATGCAAATCTCAGCGTGTGATGATTGCTACTGAGGATGGTGGATATGAGTCCGCTAGTGACTATGATGAGGAGACTTTGGCTCTTATTACACGTGAAGAACACGGTGGAGACGATTCTGATCATGAGACGCAATACATGGCTCCTAAAGATGCTGACAGGTATGAATGTTTAGTTGCTCAACGTGTTTTGAGTGTGCAGGTTACACAAGCTGAGCAAAATCAGAGGCATAATTTGTTCCATACAAAGGGAGTTGTGAAGGAACGTTCTGTTCGCGTGATCATAGATGGAGGGAGTTGCAACAACTTAGCTAGCATGGAGATGGTGGAGAAGCTATCTCTCACCACAAGACCACATCCACATCCTTACTACATCCAATGGTTCAACAACAACAACAAGGTTAAGGTAACACGTACTGCTCGTGTGCATTTTAGTATCTCTACATATGTTGATTATGTTAATTGTGATGTGGTACCTATGCAAGCATGTTCCTTATTACTTGGTAGACCATGGCAATTTGATAAAAATTCTGTACACCATGGTAGAAACAATCAGTATACTCTTGTTCATAAGGATAAAAATATTACTTTGCTTCCTATGACTCCTGATTCCATTTTGAAAGATGATATTAATAGAGCTAATAAAGCAAAACAGGAGCAAAATAAGAGTGAAAATAGATTGTGGCAAAAGAATTTGAGCAACAAATGAAGCCTAATAACACACCATCATCTCATGTTGCATCTGAAATTAAATTAACGAGTGGATGTTTATTTGCCACCAAATCTGATATTGATGATCTAGATTTAAGCAAATCTGTTTGCTATGCTTTTGTGTGCAAAGAGGCATTATTTTCATTCGAGGACGTGCCTTCCTCTTTGCCTCCTGCTGTCACTAACATTTTGCAGGAGTTCGCTGACGTCTTTCCACAAGACGTGCCACCGGGATTACCACCTATTCAAGGGATTGAGCATCAGATTGACTTAATTCCCGGTGCATCGCAACCCAACAGCGCACCATACCGTACCAATCCAGAAGAGACGAAGGATATTATGCGTCAAGTACAGGAGCTACTCAACAAAGGTTATATACGCGAATCCCTTAGTCCTTGTGCTGTTCCTATTATTCTAGTGCCGAAAAAGGATGGTACATCGCGTATGTGTGTTGATTGTAGAGGCATTAATAATATTACTATTCGTTATCGTCATCCTATTCCTAGGCTAGATGACATGCTTGATGAATTCGGTGGCTCTACAATATTCTCCAAAGTTGATTTGCGTAGTGGATACCATCAAATTCGTATGAAATTGGGAGATGAATGGAAAACAACATTTAAAACTAAGTTTGGATTATATGAGTGGTTAGTCATGCTTTTTGGGTTAACTAATGCACCTAGTACTTTCATGAGATTAATGAATGAAGTTTTACGTGCTTTTATTGGACGATTTGTGGTAGTATACTTTGATGATATATTGATTTTTAGCAGATCTTTGGAGGAACATTTGGAACATTTACGTGCTGTTTTTATTGCTCTATGTGATGCACGTTTGTTTGGTAACCTTGGAAAGTGCACCTTTTGCACCGACCGAGTCTCTTTTCTTGGCTATGTTGTTACTCCACAGGGAATTGAGGTTGATAAAGCCAAGATTGAAGCTATTGAGAGTTGGCCGCAGCCGAAAACGGTCACACACGTGAGGAGTTTCCTTGGCCTCGCTGGATTCTATCGGCGTTTTGTGAGAGATTTCAGCACCATTGCTGCACCTCTCAATGAGCTAACAAAGAAGGATGTGCCTTTTGTATGAGGTACTGCACAGGAAGAAGCATTCACGGTATTGAAAGATAAGTTGACACATGCTCCTTTACTCCAACTTCCTGATTTTAATAAGACTTTTGAGCTTGAATGTGATGCTAGTGGAGTTGGGTTAGGAGGTGTGTTATTACAAGATGGTAAACCTGTTGCATACTTTTCTGAAAAATTGAGTGGGCCTAGTCTGAATTATTCTACTTATGATAAGGAATTATATGCTCTTGTGCGGACTTTGGAAACATGGCAACATTATTTATGACCCAAAGAATTTGTTATACATTCTGATCATGAATCTTTGAAGCACATTAAAAGTCAAGCAAAACTGAACCGTAGACATGCTAAATGGGTTGAATTCATAGAGACTTTCCCTTATGTTATTAAACACAAGAAGGGAAAAGAAAATGTTATTGCTGATGCATTGTCTCGTCGTTATACTATGCTTTCACAACTTGACTTTAAAATATTTGGTTTGGAGACCATCAAAGATCAATATGTGCATGATGCTGAATTTAAAGATGTTTTGCAGAATTGTAAAGAAGGGAGAACATGGAACAAGTTCGTCATTAATGATGGATTTGTCTTTCGTGCTAACAAGCTATGCATTCCAGCTAGCTGTGTTCGTCTTTTGTTGTTGCAGGAGGCGCATGGAGGAGGATTAATGGGACACTTTGGCGTGAAGAAGACGGAGGACGTACTTGCTACACATTTCTTTTGGCCAAAGATGCGATGGGATGTTGAGCGTTTTGTTGGTCGCTGCACTACATGTCAAAAAGCTAAGTCACGACTCAATCCTCATGGTTTATATATGCCTTTGCCTGTCCCTAGTGTTCCTTGGGAAGATATATCTATGGACTTTGTTTTGGGTTTACCTCGAACAAAGAAGGGGAGGGATAGCATATTTGTTGTCGTGGATAGGTTCTCGAAGATGGCACACTTTATACCATGTCATAAAAGCGACGATGCTGCTTATGTTGCTGATTTGTTCTTTCATGAAATTATTCGCTTGCATGGTGTGCCAAATACTATTGTTTCAGATCGTGATACTAAATTTCTTAGCCACTTTTGGAGATGTTTATGGGCTAAGTTGGGGACTAAACTGCTTTTTAGTACTACATGTCACCCCCAAACTGATGGACAAACTGAAGTAGTCAATAGAACTTTGTCTACTATGCTTAGGGCTGTTTTGAAGAATAACAAGAAAATGTGGGAAGAATGCTTGCCTCATATTGAATTTGCTTATAATCGTTCGTTGCATTCTACTACTAAGATGTGCCCTTTTGAAATTGTCTATGGTTTCCTACCTCGTGCACCTATTGATTTGTTGCCTCTTCCATCTTCGGAGAAGGTTAACTTTGATGCTAAACAACGTGCTGAACTGATCTTAAAAATGCATGAGTTGACTAAGGAAAATATTGAGCGCATGAATGCTAAATATAAACTTGTTGGAGATAAGGGTAGAAAACGTGTTGTCTTTGCACCTGGAGATCTTGTTTGGTTACATTTACGTAAGGATAGGTTTCCGAATTTGTGCAAGTCAAAGCTAATGCCACGTGCTGATGGTCCTTTCAAGGTGTTAGAGAAAATAAATGATAATGCATATAAACTTGAGCTGCCTGCAGATTTTGGGGTTAGTCCCACATTTAACATTGCAGATTTGAAGCCTTACTTGGGTGAGGAACATGAGCTTCTGTCGAGGACGACTTCAATTCAAGAAGGGGAGGATGATGAGGACATCACTAACAAGGTTACACCCACAGCTCCAACTGACACATATACAGGACCAATTACTAGAGCTCGCGCATGCCAATTAAATTACCAGGTATTTTCGTTTCTTGGTAATGATTCTAATGTTCATTTGAATATGATGCTGCCTAAATTGGATACATTTGTCTTGCTTACAAATGAAGGGCCTAGCTTGGACAAGAAGGATGAACATTGGAGCAAGATCAAGCATGGAGATGATGGTATGTGCAAGGGGAACAAGAACGGAGTTACAAGTGATGATTTCAGGACTTTGAAGCCACCATAATGAGTGCGTGAATCCTTGGACGAAATATACAAGATGCCACTTCATAAATTTCGTCTAGAGGCTATTATAGGTGTTGCGTCACCTTATTATTGGGTCAGGCCCATGTAATTTTGAAATAGTAAAGTATAGGCTGTTTTTAGAGTCCGTATGTGTGGAGAAACAAGAGTTAGGGTTGGTTTCGGACCCCTCCTCCAAGGGCCACGAAATTCCCCCCTCTTTCCACATATATACAGCCCTTAGGGCATCGTTTAGACTTTGGGTTTTGTTTCGATTAAAGTTTGCCATAGCTGCAACTTCGCGTACTTCGTTTGTGTTCAACGACCAGACAAAGACGTCACAGAACCCCACTTGATCAATAAAGCTTTCCTCTTGAATTCGCAATATCCAGATTGCAATCTCAGTTTTTTGCTTGTTCTTCGTTTGCCTGCAGGAAACAGACCTTCGTGGTCAGGTTGATCGTGCTCCGGCGTGGTCAATAACCTCTCGGAGTTGGTTTAGCGATTGCTAAGGCGCGACGTCCACGCACGTTCATAGTCGGATTGTCCAAGTCGACTTCCTCCAAAACGATAGCCACCATCTCATCGAAAGACGGGACACCTTTGCCTCTATCACTAGCGGAGTCATACCCACCATCCTTAGTAGCAATCATGACACACTGAGATTTGCATTCCCTCGCAAAATGACCTCTTCCCTTACAACAACGACAAATAATATCACTTGTGTGCCCTGTTGATGCCATGGATGAAGAGGAGCTCTGTGCAGGCCCGGTGGGTGTGCTCTTGGCAGATATTGGTGATTGTGCCTGTTGTCTTGTATCACGGCTGGAGGTGGGAACTGACGGAGGTGCCAATTCAGCAGAAAGTGTTGAAGTAGAACATGCACGTGATGTCCATGATGAAGATCGACCTGTAGAAAAGCTAGTCCGCGCCAATGCCTGTCAATCTGCACTTCACGTTCAGCTTTGCGAGCAAGATGGAATAACTCTACAATGGTTTGAATCTCTCTATTTAAGCCACCCATAAAACGTGTAAGCATAGCTTCATTATCTTCAACAATACCACATCTAATCATGCCAGTTTGTAATTCCTAATAATATTCTTCTATAGAAATTTTGCCTTGTCTTAAACGCTGCAGTTTTTGTAGTACTTCATGTTGATAATATGGTGGAACCCAACGACTATGCATATCAGTTTTCAAAGCTGCCCAAGTAGTTGAAATATTATTCGGATATAATCTACGATGTTCAGACCACCACACATAGGAAAAACTAGTGAAAGGATAAAGACCAGCAGCAACGCGTCTCTCCTTTTGATATTCTAAACATGTAAAACATTGTTCGGTTTCTAACTCCCAAGTAAGATATATATCAGGAATATATCTAACCTCAAATGGTGGAACATTCAATTTTAGTTTAGGACGACGATCAGGATCTCATACCTAAGGTGGTGGTGCAGCCCTACCGTTGCGATGATATGCATGTGGACGACCTAGTGGTTGTGGTGCTGCTGGTTGCACGTAGTTCTGATTTTGATCAACATCATCCTTTTAATCTCCCGCATAATCGCCCTCCTCCTCAGCAGCAGCAGGAGCCACAGAAGTATCAACAACAACACCAGAAGTTTGGCCAGGCTACAGAGGGACACGGCTCGCTCGGCGGAGGGTTGTTTCGCGATGTGGAGGTGGTGGTGGTTGTTGTTGTTGTTGTTGTTGTTGCAATGTTGCAGCAGGTGGAGGTAGACACGCAATCACTTCAGCGAATTGGGCATCCAACTTCGTGTCAATTGACTTCTCAATGTCATCCATCCTCTCGAGTGCATTGCCAAAACTGGTCATCACATCATCTACCTGTTGACCCACCATCTCCTGGAATTTATCATGGAGCTCCTTGTTTGTCATGTTCTCCTAGTCCAGCTCATCCGCTTGTGATCCTGGCATGGTTAGCAACAAGAGAAACACACAATATGATCCTACAGACTACTAGGAAGTTGCGGTGGTGTTCTGGAAATTCACAAATCCGTCAAGCAAATCTCAACCTCTTACCAGTTCTTACCAAACAGTAGGCGGTGATCTACAACCGTTGTAGTCAAAAATGCCTCAAAGCTTGGATAGAGCAATTGCCAGGTGGTGTCAAACGGATGACATAGATGTATGTGGAGTTGGGAAGGCTTATGATATGGTAGCAAAAATGTCAGCAATAATCAATTCAGAGATGTAATGCTGAATAAACGCTCAATGACGGTACTGTGCTGGTCCTAGGTAGACCGTACTAGGGACGCGAGCCTAGAACACTTACAAAATCATGGCGCTGCACTTAAACAAGGGAGGAGCACACAATAAAAAATCACTTTTTGTTTGCACTTTTTTTTCTTTTTTTTCGCTCCGCAACAATTAATTATTTGAAAATGTCTACAAATGGTCTAGAAACTACCTAGCCAGAATTTTCCAAACTTAGTTTTTTTTAACTGGAACTAATTTTCTTCTGCGGGTATCACGGAAGTTGGGGAGTCCAACTTCGTCACGACTCAAAGTATCACGTGATCTGGAAATAAAAAACAAAGTAGTAAATACTAGACTCGTACTAGGACTAGTGGCGGAGACGAATCAGGTGGAACTCGGAATGGTGGCGGATATATGTCGGGGCGGTGGAACACGGACCGGTGGCGAATTTGTGATGGAGGTCGACTCGGATTGGCGTGATGGATATGCGATGGTGGTATATGGCAGCGGTGACGATGGTGGTATATGGCAGCGGTGATGACGATGGTGGTATATGGCAGCGGTGATGACGATGGTGGTATATGGCAGCGATGATGCGTAAGGTGTGGCGGCGACGTGACAACCTGTGACCAGAACTCGAAACTCTAAAAGACTAGACACTAAGACCAGAACTAGACACGACGATGCAACCACAAATTCAACAAAGCAAAATACATAAAAGACTATGCAATGGCTCAGACTGGTTCGGATATGATGAACTAACCCTAAACTTTTTTTGTGGCTTTTTCATGGACTGTAGGTATGATGACAGACTTAATCTAAACTATGAAAAAAATGGAAAATCTCACCGAGCAACCTGGAAATCTGATACCACTTGGTAGAGGCAAAGGTGTCCCGTCTTTCGATGAGATGGTGATTATCGTTTTCGGAGGAGTAGACTTTGACGATACGACTATGAGCGCGCGAAGACGTCGTGCCTTAGCAATCGCTAAACCAACTCCGAAAGGTTATTGACCGCGCCAGAGCACGATCAACCTGACCACGAGGGTCTATTTCCTACAAGCAAACGAAGAACAAGCAAGAAACTGAGATTGCAATCTGGAAATTGCGAATATAAGAGGAAAGCTTTATTGATGAAGGTGGGGTTCTGTGATGCCTTTGTTTGGTCGTTGAACACAAACGAAGTACGCGAAGTTGTAGCTATGGCAAACTTTAATCTAAACAAAACCCAAAGTCTAAACGACGCCCTAAGGGCTGTGTATATGGAGGAAAAGGGGGGAATTTCGTGGCCCTTTGGGGAGGGGTCCGAAACCAACCCTAACTCTTGTTTCCCCACACATACCGACTCTAAAAATAGCCTATACTCAAGTATTTCGAAATTACATGGGACTGGCCCAATAATAAGGTGACGCGGCACCTATAATAGCCTCTGGACGAAATTTATGAAGTGGCATCTTGTATATTTCGTCCAAGGCTTCATGCACTCATTATGGTGGCTTCAAAGTCCTGAAATTATCACTTGTAACTCCGTTCTTGTTCCCCTTGCGCATGCCATCATCTCCATGCTTGATCTTGCTCCAATGTTCATCCTTCTTGTCCAAGCTAGGCCCTTCATTTGTAAGAAAGACAAATGTATGCAATTTAGGTAGCATCATATTCTCATGAACATTGGAATCATTACCAAGAAACGAAAGTACCTGGTAATTTAACTGGTGTACGCGAGCTCTAGTAATTGGTACAGTATGTATAGAAGGGATTGTGGGTGTAACAATGGTATTGATGTCCTCATCACCCGGTCACCCCCACGAACGGTCTTGTGGGTGCGAGCTGGTCGCATGACATCTCGAGCATGTCAAAAGTCGCCACGGAGAGAAGGTTGAGGCCGACGCCACCGTCGATGAGGGTCTTGTTGACCGCGGCGTTGCTGATGGTCGGTGTGCAGAGCATGGGGAGCGCACCGGCGGCCGCCGCGGTCCTGGGGTGATCTCCAAAGTTGAAGACGATGTCGGGCCTTGGCCCCGCTCAGTCCTGCGAGGCCTCCTGCTCCGACCTAGTGGAGCCTGCCTGGCGAAGAAACTGCTTGATGTGGTGACTTGACGCGGGCACCAATGACCCGCCTAGGATGAACGCGACCGCGTGTAGTCCAAGGGCCGCGAATCACGCAATGATCTGGATGCAGAGCTCCTCCCAAGAGGAGCTCGAGGCGTCCAGGAGGCCGCGTAACCAAGACTGGGAGACCTTTGTAAGGGCCAAAGGGAACTAGTTCGCCGCGGCCTTGTTGTCGCCGCCCGCCGCTTGGATGGCCTGCTCGTAAGAGCGTAGGAAAACCTCTAGGCCTGCAGCGCCGTCGTACCACGAGGGTAGCACCAGCCTGAACTTAGTCGGCCACCTTACTTGGCGCAGGTCTGGGGTAAAGGCTGGGCAGCCCGCGGTGCCCCCATAAGCTTCATGTGGCCACGCTCGTAGGGCAGCGCCTGCCATGAAGGTGAGGAAGCTAGGGTGGAGCGGAGTTGGAGGAGAGGCGGAGCTTCGACACGCCCCTACCTGGCGTGCCAAATGTCGGATTTAGGGCCCTGCGGACCTAAGAAGGTTCGAACACTAGGGAGTGTGCGAAGACCCTAGGCCTCTCTGGCCCCAATTCGCTGCCCCATGGCCTAACTTAGCTAGATTCATGTGAGTGGGGAAGAAGGTGAACATAACAGTTTACCCAGGTTCGGGCCACCTTGCGGTGTAAATCCCTACTCCAGCTTTGTGGTGGATTGGCCTCACGAGGGGCAGAATATGAACTTGCTACAGTGGGGGAATGGCCTCATGAGGGCTCATAAGAGGAAGGTGGACTCGAAGGATCGATCCCCCTCTATGGTGGATGCTAGTCCCTATTTATAGTGGCCTTGGTCCTCTTCCCGCATCATTTTGGCAGCAACGGATCCCACAACGACCAATTTTGAAGGGGGAGAGAAGGTACACCTTATCCTGACGAAAGGTGGTCTTCACCTGCAAAGCCTCTGATCGCGACGGAAGGGTGGGCTCGGCGATGTCATCTACTGTGCTGGGCTAGCGACCTTGGTCTCGTTGCATCGGAATGGAAACCTTTGCCAGATTCCTCAGGAACCCACATCCTTCCATGCCGATTTGCACAAAAGAGGAAAATGCTCCCTCTGCGCGCAATAGCGCCCGCCTGGCAACGGTCGTCATGGCTCACATCACCGTGCCCTCCTGAGGGGGGGGTGCTTGCAGAGGAATCTCCGCTCCTAGGGGGCTTCCCGGGGGAGACCACTCCCTCAGGAGGTCTTGATGTTGTCCACCTCACGAGGCTTGGCCCCTCGCGAGGGTCTTGTCTTGGCGGCTTGTTGGGCCATTGCGGGGTTGCGCGTTGGGCCACAGGAAGGCAAGTCTGGGTACCCTGGTTCCTAGAACGCCGACAACGAGGATCCAAAACAATGCTTTACTCTAGAGCAGAGGGTCGTATGATTCCTCGACAGAATCTGGCTGGGGGGCGACTGCCATGCAATAGAGGATTATCTTCGCCTTCCATGATAGTCCAATGGGGGACACAGTGGGTTCCCTGCTACCTTTCGGCGTATCTGACGCCTCTTTTCTTGGCCAAAGATGAAGGCACATGTGCTGCAGTACGTGAGTTGTTGTCCTGTTTTGATGAGGACATCACTAACAAGGTTACACCCACAACTCCAACTGACACATATACAGGACCAATTACTAGAGCTTGCGCATGCCAATTAAATTACCAGGTACTTTCGTTTCTTGGTAATGAATCTAATGTTCATGAGAATATGATGCTGCCTAAATTGGATACATTTGTCTTGCTTACAAATGAAGGGCCTAGCTTGGACAAGAAGGATGAATATTGGAGCAAGATCAAGCAAGGAGATGATGGCATGCGCAAGGGGAACAAGAATGGAGTTACAAGTGATGATTTCAGGACTTTGAAGCCACCATAATGAGTGTGTGAAGCCTTGGACGAAATATACAAGATACCACTTCATAAATTTCGTCTAGAGGCTATTATAGGTGCTGCTCACCTTATTATTAGGCCAGTCCCATGTAATTTCGAAATACTTGAGTATAGGCTGTTTTTAGAGTCCGTATGTGTGGGGAAACAAGAGTTAGGGTTGGTTTCGGACCCCTCCACCAAGGGCCACAAAGTCCCCCCCCTCTTTCTCCCATATATACAGCCCTTAGGGCGTCGTTTAGACTTTGGGTCTTGTTTAGATTAAAGTTCGCCATAGCTGCAACTTCGCGTACTTCGTTTGTGTTCAACAGCCAGACCAAGACGTCACAGAACTCCACTTGATCAATAAAGCTTTCTTCTTTAATTCGCAATATCCAGATTGCAATCTCAGTTTCTTGCTTGTTCTTCGTTTGCCTGCAGGAAACAGACCTTTGTGGTCAGGTTGATCGTGCTCCGGCGTGGTCAATAACCTCTCGGAGTTGGTTTAGCGATTGCTAAGGCGCGACGTCCTCGCACGTTCGTAGTCGGATCGTCAAAGTCGACTTCCTCCAAAACGATAGCCACCATCTCATCGAAAGACGGGACACCTTGGCCTCTATCAAGTGGTATCAGATTTCCAGGTTGCTTGGTGAGATTTTACAGTTTTTCGTAGATTAGATCGAGTCTGTTCTTCATACCTACAGTCCACGAAAAAGCCAAAAAAAATTAGGGATAGTTCATCATATCCGAACCAGTCTGAGCCATTGCATAATCTTTTCACTGTTTGCTTAGTTGAATTTGCGGTTGCATCGTCGTGTCAAGTTGTTGGTCTTAGAGTCTAGTCTTTTAGAGTTTCGAGTTCGTGTCATAAGTTGTCACGCCGCCGCCGCAACATCTTCATCGCTACTGCCACATTTCACCACCGATCCGTATCCATATACCACCACCCATCCGTATCCATATACCACCACCGCTGCCAAATACCACCACCGCTGCCATATTCTACCACCACATATCCACCACCAATCCGAGTTCTTTTTCGTTCTAGATTGGCTTTCGAGATCCATCTACTTTTGGTTTCGTGTTTCCTTGCCTGAGTAGGTCTCGGAAAAAAAAGATGTCCGGAGACCCCCGGGCAGTTTTTAGGCCAAAATTTCGATAGGTGAAAATATTTTTCCCTATCCTATTTTTGGGCTTTTCTGAGTCTTTTGAGACAGGTGCCACCATACTGTTTTTTTACCGCACTTTTTCGTCGTCGCTGCCCTGATTCCGAAAAAAGAATTCATCAAAAAATTTCGTGCCTATCATCTTAGTTTGACTTGGGAAGTGTTTTGAGACACTCGCCATTATAGTGATTTTCGGCAAAAAAATAAAAATAAACAACGAAAAAAAGAGCGCAAAAAAAAGAGGCGAAAAAAAATCAGAGTGTGCTTTCCCCTTTATTACGTGCAGCGCCGTGATTTTGTTATTGTTCTAGGCTCGCGTCTCTAGTACGATCTAGCCTAGGACCAGCACAGTACCGTCGTTGAGCGTTTATTCAACTTTGCATCTCTGAATTGATTATTGCTGACCCCTTTTGCTACCATCTTATAAGCCTTCCCAGCTCCACATACATCTACGTCGTGCGTTTGACTCTCCCTGGTAATCGCTTTATCCAAGCTTTGAGAGTCTTGACTACCACGGTTGCCGATCACCACCTGCTGCTGGGTAAGAACTGGTAAGAATTTGAGATTTGCTAGTCGGATTTGTGACACCCGCCACCACCACCACCACTTATTAGTAGTCTGTAGGATCATATTCTTGTGTGTTTCTATTGCTGCTAACCATGCCAGGATCACAAGTCGACGAGACTGACTGGGAGAACTTGACGAACAAGGAGCTTCATG
Source organism: Secale cereale (assembly GCA_902687465.1). NCBI lineage: Eukaryota > Viridiplantae > Streptophyta > Magnoliopsida > Poales > Poaceae > Secale > Secale cereale. Next base: position 289,595,231 of record LR738709.1, read on the forward strand.
ATAAGTTTCAGCAAATGATGAGTGTACATGTGCAAGATGTGCTAAACACATTGGACGAGGCCATGGAGAAGATAGATGGCATGGAGAAGACGTTTGAAACAAAGCTCGATAACAAGTTTGCTGAATTGCTTTCGTGTTTTCCACCACCACCGGCTGCTGCAGCTGTCCCACCTCTACAACAACAACAACAACTACAACATCGCCTTCCAAATCAAGTCGGACCAGCATAGTGCGTTCCCCTTTAGCATGGTCAAGCTTCTGGTGCTGCTGTTGATGTTTCTGTAGCTCTTGCTGCTACTGCAGAGGTGGAGGACCATTACGAGGATGAGGTTGACCAAAATCAGAACTACGTGCAACAACCAGCACCACCACCACCAGGTCGTCCTCATGCATATCATCGCAACGGTAGGGATGCACCACCACCTGAGGTACATGACCATCTTCCTAAGCTGAAATTGAATATTCCACCATTTGAGGGTAGATATATTCCTGATATATATCTTACTTGGGAGTTAGAAACTGAACAACGTTTTACATGTTTACATTATCCCAAGGAGAGACGTGTTCCTGCTGCTGTTTGTGCTTTCACTAGTTTTGCATGTGTTTGGTGGTCTGAACATTGTAGATTATATCCTATTCCAGCTACTTGGGCTGCTTTGAAAACTGCTATGCGTACTCGTTGGGTTCCACCATATTATCAACGTGAATTACTTCAAAAACTGCAGCGCTTAAGACAAGGAAAAAATTATGTAAAAGAATATTATCAGCAATTACAAACTGGCCTGATTAGATGTGGTATTGTTGAGGAGAATGAAGCTATGCTTGCATGTTTTATGGGTGGATTAAATAGAGAGATTCAGACCATTCTAGAGTATAAGGATTATAATAATATAAATCGTTTATTCCATCTTGCTTGTAAAGCTGAACGTGAAGTGCAGGATCGACATGCATTGGCGCAGACTAACTTTTCTGCAGGTCGACCTTCATCATGGACACCGCGTGCATCCTCTACTTCCACACATTCTACTGCACCGACACCTCCATCAGCTGTTACCGCCAGCCGTGATACAAGGAAGCAGGCACAACCACCATTATCTGCCAAGAGCACACCTATTGGGCCTGCACAGAGTTCATCTTCTTCCATGGCATCAACAGGGCACACCAGTGATATTATTTGTCGTCATTGTAAGGGAAGAGGACATTTTGCGAGAGAATGCAAATCTCAGCGTGTGATGATTGCTACTGAGGATGGTGGATATGAGTCCGCTAGTGACTATGATGAGGAGACTTTGGCTCTTATTACACGTGAAGAACACGGCGGAGACGATTCTGATCATGAGACGCAATACATGGCTCCTGAAGATGCTGACAGGTATGAATGTTTAGTTGCTCAACGTGTTTTGAGCAATGTTGAGGATATCGCTTATCGTTATCGTCTCGATCAGCTAAGGATTAGAGATTAATCGGGAATCGACCGATTAATCGATTTTATCGGTCGACAATTAATCGGATAATTTGTTTCAAATCTCAGGTTCTCAACACTAAAATTCGCTATATTCAACACCAAAAAAATATTTGACAGAAGTGTTACCTTGATTTCTAGCCTTTGAATCCTCGTATAATGGCAAACAAAATAGGACAATAGTACAGATTCCGTAACAAGGTCCACAAAACATAAATAAACATAGTTTTTGCAAACATGGTGTTACGAGTAGGTCCAATTTATCGGTAGATTCCCGATAAATCGCTTATCAGAATGATAAATCAGTCCAAAAGATAAATGACAATGATAAGGCATAATCTTATCGGTCACCCCCCGATTAGCGATAAATCAGAAGATTAATCGGTGAATCGGAAGATTTCTTGAACAGTGGTTTTGAGTGTGCAGGTTACACAAGCTGAGCAAAATTAGAGGCATAATTTGTTCCATACAAAAGGAATTGTGAAGGAACGTTCTGTTAGCGTGATCATAGATCGAGGGAGTTGCAACAACTTGGCTAGCATGGAGATGGTGGAGAAGCTATCTCTCACCACAAGACCACATCCACATCCTTACTACATCCAATGGTTCAACAACATCGGCAAGGTTAAGGTAACACGTACTGTTCGTGTGCATTTTAGTATCTCTACATATGCTGATTATGTTGATTGTGATGTGGTACCTATGCAAGCATGTTCCTTATTACTTGGTAGACCATGGCAATCTGATAAAAATTCTGTACACCATGGTAGAAACAATCAGTATACTCTTGTTCATAAGGATAAAAATATTACTTTGCTTCCTATGACTCCTGATTCCATTTTGAAAGATGATATTAATAGAGCTAATAAAGCAAAACAGGAGAAAAATAAGATTAAAAATCAGATTGTGGCAAAAGAATTTGTGCAACAAATGAAGCCTAATAATAAAACATCTACTGTTGCTTCTTAAATTAAATTGAAAATTGCATGTTAATTTGCCACCAAATCTGATATTGCTGAGCTAGATTTTAGCAAATCTGTTTGCTATGCTTTTGTGTGCAAAAAGGCATTATTTTCATTCGAGGACGTGCCTCCCTCTTTGCCTCCTGCTGTCACTAACATTTTGCAGGAGTTCGCCGACGTCTTTCCACAAGACGTGCCACCGGGATTACCACCTATTCGAGGGATTGAGCATCAGATTGACTTAATTCCCGGGGCATCGCTACCCAATCGCGCACCATACCGTACCAATCCAGAAGAGACAAAGGAGATTATGCGTCAAGTACAGGAGCTACTCGACAAAGGTTATATACGTGAATCCCTTAGTCCTTGTGTTGTTCCTATTATTCTAGTGCCGAAAAAGGATGGTACATCGCGTATGTGTGTTGATTGTAGAGCCATTAATTATATTACTATTCATTATCGTCATCCTATTCCTAGGCTAGATGATATGCTTGATGAATTGAGTGGCTCTACAATATTCTCCAAAGTTGATTTGCGTAGTGGATACCATCAAAATCGTATGAAATTGGGAGATGAATGGAAAACAGCATTTAAATCTAAGTTTGGATTCTATGAGTGGTTAGTCATGCCTTTTGGGCTAACTAATGCACCTAGTACTTTCATGAGATTAATGAATGAAGTTTTATGTACTTTCATTGGACGATTTGTGGTAGTATACTTTGATGATATATTGATTTTTAGCAGATCTTTGGAGGAACATTTGGAACATTTACGTGCTGTTTTTATTGCTCTACGTGATGCACGTTTGTTTGGTAACCTTGGAAAGTGCACCTTTTGCACCGACCGAGTCTCTTTTCTTGGCTATGTTGTTACTCCACAGGGAATTGAGGTTGATAAAGCCAAGATTGAATCTATTGAGAGTTGGCCGCAGCCCAAAACGGTCACACACGTGAGGAGTTTCCTTGGCCTCGCTGGATTCTATCGGCGTTTTGTGAGAGATTTCAGCACCATTGCTGCACCTCTCAATGAGCTTACAAAGAAGGATGTGCCTTTTGTTTGGGGTACTGCACAGGAAGAAGCATTCACGGTATTGAAAGATTAGTTGACACATGCTCCTTTACTCCAACTTCCTGATTTTAATAAGACTTTTGAGCTTGAATGTGATGCTAGTGGAATTGGGTTAGTAGGTGTGTTATTACAAGAAGGTAAACATGTTGCATACTTTTCTGAAAAATTGAGTGGGCCTAGTCTGAATTATTCTACTTATGATAAGGAATTATATGCTCTTGTTCGGACTTAGGAAACATGGCAACATTATTTATGGCCCAAAGAATTTGTTATACATTCTGATCATGAATCTTTGAAGCACATTAAAAGTCAAGCAAAACTGAACCGTAGACATGCTAAATTGGTTGAATTCATAGATACTTTCCCTTATGTTATTAAACACAAGAAGGGAAAAGAAAATGTTATTGCTGATGCATTGTCTCGTCGTTATACTATGCTTTCACAACTTGACTTTAAAATGTTTGGTTTGGAGACCATCAAAGATCAATATGTGAATGATGCTGAATTTAAAGATGTATTGCAGAATTCTAAACAAGGGAGAACATGGAACAAGTTCGTCGTTAATGATGGATTTGTGTTTCGTGCTAACAAGCTATGCATTCCAGCTAGCTCTATTCGTCTTTTGTTGTTGCAGGAGGCGCATGGAGGAGGATTAATGGGACACTTTGGCGTGAAGAAGACGGAGGACGTACTTGCTACACATTTCTTTTGGCCAAAGATGCGACGGGATGTTGAGCGATTTGTTGGTCGCTGCACTACATGTCAAAAAGCTAAGTCACGACTCAATCCTCATGGTTTATATATGCCTTTGCCTGTTCCTAGTGTTCCTTGGGAAGATATATCTATGGACTTTGTTTTAGGTTTACCTCGAACAAAGAAGGGGAGGGATAGCATATTTGTTGTCATGGATAGGTTCTCGAAGATGGCACACTTTATACCATGTCATAAAAGCGATGATGCTGCTAATGTTGCCGACTTGTTCTTTCATGAAATTATTCGCTTGCATGGTGTGCCAAATACTATTGTTTCAGATCGTGATACTAAATTTCTTAGCCACTTTTGGAGATGTTTATGGGCTAAGTTGGGGACTAAACTGCTTTTTAGTACTACTTGTCACCCCCAAACTGATGGTCAAACTGAAGTAGTCAACAGAACTTTGTCTACTATGCTTAGGGCTGTTTTGAAGAATAATAAGAAAATGTGGGAAGAATGCTTGCCTCATATTGAATTTGCTTATAATCGTTCGTTGCATTCTACTACTAAGATGTGCCCTTTTGAAATTGTCTATGGTTTCCTACCTCGTGCACCTATTGATTTGTTGCCTCTTCCATCTTCGGAGAAGGTTAATTTTGATGCTAAACAACGTGCTGAATTGATCTTAAAAATGCATGAGTTAACTAAGGAAAATATTGAGCGCATGAATGCTAAATATAAACTTGTTGGAGATAAGGGTAGAAAACGTGTTGTCTTTGCACCTGGAGATCTTGTTTGGTTACATTTGCGTAAGGATAGGTTTCCTAATTTGCGCAAGTCAAAGCTAATGCCACATGCTGATGGTCCTTTCAAGGTGTTAGAGAAAATAAGTGATAATGCATATAAACTTGAGTTGCCTGCGGATTTTGGGGTTAGTCCCACATTTAACATTGCAGATTTGAAGCCTTACTTGGGTGAGGAAGATGAGCTTCCGTCGAGGACGACTTCAATTCAAGAAGGGGAGGATGATGAGGACATCACTAACAATCTTACACCCATTGCTAAGGCGCGACGTCCTCGCACGTTCGTAGTCGGATCGTCAAAGTCGACTTCCTCCAAAACGATAGCCACCATCTCATCAAAAGACGGGACACCTTGGCCTCTATCATGTTTGCCAACAAGCGAAGCCTGACGGGTCAGCGTCCCCTCGCTTGATGTGGCACCCCGGCTCAGAGAAACCGGAACGCCCCGTATTCCAGCCCAGAGATCGAGGAGAAGTCTTCTGGAATACAGAACTGCTTAGCATATAACAAATCACCTCTTATTACACGAATAAAATTACAAAGGTCTGATGTTACAAAGAAGCACATCAGCACGGCGACACTACGCCGACGATACTACACTTGCTCTATGCTAGCAGCGGAACAACTCATAGCAGCGGAACAACGACGAAGGTGGTGAACTCCAATCCGCAGGGACTCTGGCTGTGACATGATCTAGCTCGCACGCACGGCAACCTCGACAAACAATCAAGCAATCATGGCATCACCTGCAATCTGGCATGACACGCCAGGTCAGTACATTGAATGTACTTGCAAACTCACAACAACCAAAAGCATCAAGGCAAAACAATAACATAGCATTAATGAAAGTGCAACTAATCCCCGGGTGGTTTTGGTAATTAATAACAACATATATATCATTGAACTAATATTTACTTGAGAATCATTTCAGAAAAGTTCGATGATATGGGTATGGAAATGTCTGAAGAAGTGGACCCCTCAAAATGCTAAGACAAGCATTGGCAAAAGCTCAAGACTCTATTTTTGGTTTAGTGATCAAAGATCACATTGAGTCCATAGGAAAAGCCAATACTATTAAAAGGGGATGAGGTTGTGTTAATGATCTAGTTGCTCAAGTGCTTGGTGATCTAGCTCCCTCAACTATCAGCACTCTTCACTACTAAACACACTCATAAGTAATCTCGGACAAACCGATTTTGCAAACTCAGTCCCACCGAGATGAACCACCTCAGTTATTCCTCCAAACCCTAATTTCTCGGTCCATCCGATTCTGAGTTTCGGTCTCACCGAAAATGGACTGCCAACCTTCTGTAACCAATTGACATCATTTCGGAATATCCGAGTTGTTACTTTCGGTCTCACCGAGATGGCAAGCTCCAACCTTTGACTCACTTCGGACACACCGAGATGGTATTTTCGGTCCCACCGAAAATCCCAACGTTCACTATATTTGAACTTTCGGTCTGACCGAGTTTTAACTTCGGTCTCACCGAGATTGGTCAAATGTGTGTGTAACGGTTGGATTTTGTGTGGAGGCTATATATACCCCTCCACCCCCTCTTCATTCGTGAGGAGAGCCATCAGAAAGTACCACCACTTCTACCATACACTTTCTGAGAAGTGAACCACCTACCCTTGTGTTGAGATCAAGCCATTCCATTCCTACCATATGAAACTTGATTTCTAGCCTTCCCAAGTTGCCTTCCACTCAAACCTTTCTTCCATCACAGCCATATCAGTGAGGAGAGTTGAGTGTTGGGGAGATTATCATTTGAAGCACAAGAGCAAGGAGTTCATCACCATCAACACCGTCTATTACCTTTTGGGGGGTGGTGCCTCCTAGATTGGTTAGGTGTCGCTTGGGAGCCTCCGTCTTTGAGATGTGGAGTTGAACCAAGAAGTTTGTAAGGGCAAGGAGATCGCCTACTTCGTGAAGATCTACCCCGAGTAAGGCTAGTCCTCCGTGGGCGTAGGCCGTGATGGAATAGACAAGGTTGCTTCTTCGTGGACCCTTCGTGGGTGGAGCCCTCCGTGGACTCGCGCAGCCGTTACCCTCCGTGGGTTGAAGTCTCCATCAACGTGGATGTACGATAGCACCACCTATCGGAACCACGACAAAAATCTTCGTGTCACCAAACTGCGTTTGATCTTCTCCACCTCTCTTTTACATGTGCAATTTACTTTCCGCTGCTTATACTCTAGAATTGCATGTGTAGGGTGATACTTGAATTGATCTTAATTGTGAAACTGCCAAAAACTTTGCATGATCTTAAGGCAGATTTTTTTTTATATTGTCAAGTAGTCTAATCACCCCCCCTCTAGACCTACTTTCGATCCTACAAGTGGTATCAGAGCTTTGGTCTCCATTGCCTTGGTTTCCATTGCATTGGACTCCATAAGCTTGGTTTCACAACCTAGGAGAGTATGGCGTCTAGTGAGGGTAATTATCGTAGAGGTCCTTACTTTGATGGTACAAATTTTGCTAGTTGGAAGCATAAAATGAAAATGCATATTCTTGGTCATAACCCAGCCGCATGGGGCATTATTTGTGTTGGCATGCAAGGTGATTTCTTTGAAGAAGGAAAAGTTCCGGATCACGAAGCTACACCCGAAGAGTTGCGGATGTTGCAAAACAATGCTCAAGCTTGTGACATTCTCTTCAACGCTTTGTGTCCCGAAGAGTTCAACAAAATCAGTCGTCTTGAGAATGCTAAGGAGATTTGGGATACTTTGGTTGAAATGCACGAAGGTACTGAATCTGTGAAGGAATCAAAGCTAGATATTCTTCAAGGTCAACTTGACAAGTTCAAGATGAAGGATGGTGAAGGAGTCGCTGAAATGTACTCTAGGCTTGCTCTCATCACAAATGAGATTGCCGGCTTAGGAAGCGAAGAAATGACCGACCGATTCATCATTAAGAAGATTCTCAGAGCTTTGGATGGTAAGTATGACACCGTGTGCACTTTGATCCAAATGATGCCAAACTACAAGACTCTCAAGCCAACTGAAGTCATTGGAAGAATTGTTGCTCATGAGATGACACTTAAGGATAAGGAAGAGCTTCACAACAAGTCAAGTGGTGCTTACAAAGCTACAAGTGATGCTCCTACTACCTCAAGTGACAAGCTAATTTCAATGAAGAGATAAGCCTAATGGTCAAGTACTTCAACAAGTTCTACAAGAATAGAGGCAAAGAAAGAAGCTCAAAGTCTAGATCATATGATGAAAAGAGATCTTCTAGTCGTGATCGAAACTGCTACAATTGTGGAAGACCCGGACACTTCTCAAATGAGTGTACGGCTCCCCACAAGAGAAGAGAAGAATCTCCAAGAAGAAGAGCAAGAGATGAGTCACCTCGGAGAGAGAGAAGGAGCAGAGATGATCGTTATGAACGAAGACCCTCTCGGAGAAGCAAGGATTCGGAGAGGAAAGACAAGTCATCAAGGAGCTACACAAGAAGAAGACATCAAGCTCATGTTGGTGAATGGGTCTCCGGCTCCGACTCTGACAATCAATCCGATGGAAGCTATCACTCCGACTCCGACTATAGTCAAGATGAAGGTGTTGCCGGACTTGCACTCGTATCCTCCAACTCCAACTCCTACGACTTATTTGATTCGCCAAATGAGGGAATTGGAAGATGCTTCATGGCTAAAGGTCCCAAGGTAACACACCCTGAATTCATTGACTTTGATAGTGATGAGGATGACTTGCTTGGTGAAGATGAGCTCTTGCATGATAAATCTAGTGAGCTTAGTAATGATGAAAATGCTAGTAGTCTTTATAGTCGAGAAGAGTCGAATGACAATGCTATGAAGGAGATTGAGCGTCTAACAAAAGAACTAAACACTCTTAAGTTAGCTCATGAAACAACTCAAGAAGATCATAGAGAGCTCCTAAGATCTCATGAGAAGCTACGCTTCGAGAAGCTCACTCTAGAGCAAGAACATGAGTTTCTGAAAGCGATCAATGACGATCGTCGAAAGAAGAGTTCTTCATATCTTGCCAAACGACTTCTCTTGTCTAATTTCTTGCCACCTATTAAGACTAAGCATGACAAGCATAAGAAAAATTCTTTCTCTAGTAGTAACAATAACAATGTTAAATCCAATATTGTTGCTTCTAGTAGTTCTCTTGATTCCACTAACAATGTTTCAAGCCAAGTTACACTTGAGCAAGAAAATAGCTTATTGAAGGAAATCATAGAGAAAGGTGTCTACAAGAGTCTTGCCGAAAGCAAGAACTTTGAGGAGATTGTTCGCAAACAAGGAAGACACCGGAAGAATCAAGGGATTGGTTTTGAGCAAAAGTTCAACGCCGAAGGTGTTGAGTGGGAAGAAGGTCAATACCCTACTCCACAGTTTGTTTCACAAAAGGAGAAGTATGATCCTACTTCTTCCAATGTGGAACAAGCTCAAGATGACCTTCCACCACAAGACCACAAGCTAAAGGCCAAGGACAAGCTTCAAGAGGAGATTGATGCATTCATTGAAGCACCTCAAGCCATGGTCAAGTGGGTTCCCAAGGACACATCAAGTTCTACTTCGTCAAGCTCAACTACAACACCAAGGATTCCCATCAAGATGATGTGGATCCCAAAGAAGAAGAACTAGTAGGTTCTTGAGGGTGACTCCGCCAACAAACTTCACTCATATTCATCTTGGCAAGAACTTGTGCAATCAACTTCCACATCATGCACTAGTTCATGGAGTCACAAACCCTCTTGTTGGTAAGTCAAGGGACAAGGTATTCATTGCTTTCATGGACATCATCTTTTGTGAACTTCACTCTATGTCTATGGATATTCTTGTTTGTTCCTTGTGGGACTAACCCATGTAGGTATTGAAAGTGCCCTAATCCAAAGGATTGCTCCCAACTCTTGATGATCTGCATCAACATTGAGCATCCACATCTTCAACATCTACATGAAGTCTTCTACGACAACCCAAGGTTAGTTTGACCCTTTAAAAGGGGTTCTCACATCTAGGGGGAGCTTTGCTCTAAAAATTGAGCTAAAGCATCTCCAAATGATGTGAACACATTAATGCTTTATGTAAAAGTGGTAACCCCACTTGTGCTTAAACGATGAGTATGACCTATGATCAAATGTTCTCATTTGGCTCCTAAGTCAATATACTCATATATAGATGACCTAGTCATCGACAAATTGTGTGCTAGTAGCTAGAATGACTGGTTGTGCATGTTTGACACATATTTCAGTTGCTATCTTATTGTGTGAGCATGTTGAATGCATGATTTTATCCATTCAAGGACATCCATTTGTTGTTTTGATTGTTTTGTTTTCTTTTTCTGGCCAAATGGATGGACAAGAATGCCTAAGCACCTCTCTCTAGCTATCTATGCTTTCTTGTCTCAAATTCTATTCATGCTCATATCACAACTTTGAACAAGTCTTTTTCGGACAGTCCGAGTGAGGAGCACTCGGAACCACCGATTCGTCTAAGGCTAACTTCCAAAACCTTCTAAGTCCATTTCGGTCTGACTGGCTTCTCAATCTCGGTCCAACCGAAACGCTTAGACTGATCTAGGTTTCATCTCGGTGAAACCGAGTTCAAACTCTCGGTCTGACCGATATGCGTAACTGCACAGCAGTTATACATCTCGGTGACACCGAGTTTTTCAACTCGGTCCCACCGACAGCATGGGGTTATATATACCTGAGGGCTGCGCGCGATTCAATTCTTCAAACCGTTCGCCCCCAATACCCCTGCTGCCGTCGCCCTGGTCTACGGATTGTCGCCGTCGTCGCCTGTGCGCCCTCGCCGCAGGTCTCCGCCGCCGTCAACGGTAATCATCTCCACCGTTGCCGCCGTAGAGGGACACCACCAAGTTAGGGTGTGTCCCGATCCCTTTTCGTGCTCCCCTTCCGATTCTTGCACGATAGGCTTGCCATGATTCAATCCACGTTTGAGATATTCCCTATACATTAGTTCAGATCTTCTAGTTTCGAGGAAAATTCTTAGGTTTAGGTTTCCACGGAATGCATCTCGGTGAAGCCGATTTTTGAAACTCGGAATGACCGATTTGGCCTCTGGCCATTGCACTGCATCATTCGGTTTAACCGAGTTGTGCCAATCGGAATGACCGAAACGTAGTTTCAGTGAAACCCTAAGTTATCGGTAGGACCGAAACCCATTTCGGTCTGACCGAAAGTGGTGTGTAGGTTTCTGTTGAGCACTTCGGTTGCACCGAAACTTGAAATCGGTTTGACCGAAATACATTCTGTGAAAACTCAAAACTAAGTTTTGAACTCATTTTTTTGCAAAAACCTCTGCAGTTGTGATAACTCTTCTACTCTGCCTATACCTTATCTTTTCACAGGTTTTTCAGCCATGTCAGATGTCAGTGACAGCCAGAACAGGTCTGAATCACCGTTTGCTGAAATTCCAGAGGCAGATACAAGTCCTGCTAGCAGCTCCAGTGATGATGGTGAAAGGAGCACCCCTAGTGGTTTGTCTCCTGCAGCCACCAGAACCAGGAAGAAGAGAACTTCTGATGATGAGGACTCTGACTTTGTTGCTGAGGAAGTTACCTCCAAGCCAAAGAGGAATGTGGTTGCCAAAGAGCACCAAGGGCAGCAGTCAAGGAAAGGCACAAGCAAAGTGAAGCAGTCAGCAGTTGCAAAGAAGCTCAACTTGGAAGAGCCTGCTCCAAGCAAGGTGAAGAAGACTTCCAAAAGGAAGAGGGTTGTATATGCTGAACCTCAAGTTGATGCTGCAGAAGAAGAAGAAGAAGAAGATGCACCCCAGCCTCCTCCTCAGAAAGCTAAGTTCATGGGTGATGCTATTCGGGCTCAAGCCTCCTCTAAGCCCAAGAAGCCTGCTCAAGCCAAGGCAGCTCCAGCCAAGCCCAAGAGAACAACCAGAAGCATTCCAGCTTCTGAGAAGAACAAAGGTGAGATGCCACCGTCTGAATCAGATGAAGATCATGTGTTGCTTAAGCTCCGTCCCAAGTTGCCACTCCACAATGATGCTCATCCTCAAGCTGAGGACATGAAGGCAAGGAAGGACAAAGGTCTCAGGCTATGGAGACAGTCTGATCCATATGCTGTAAGGAGAAGGACTGCTGTGGACCCCAGATTCCACACCAGAGAACAGCAGGATTTCTATGAGACCGTGCTAATGGATAAGAAGCCCATTGTTGCTGACACCAGGTATGTTGACTGGAAGTATATTGACAGTGAAGAGCACCGGGACTTCTTTCCCCATGTGCATGAGAGCTTTACTGCATGTGGAGTTGCTGATTTTGTGGGTCAAGAACTGACAGCTTGGAATGACGAGATGATCATGCAGTTCTATGCCACAGCCCATTTCTATCCTGATGGCAAGATCACCTGGATGACTGAAGGTCAAAGGTTTTCTTCGACTGTTGAAGAATGGGCAGAACTTCTGAACGCTCCAGTGCAGAGAGAAGACGATATTGATGTCTATGGGATTCCTAAGAAGAGTCATGATTCCATGAAGAACATGTACAAGGAGATCCCGGCTGCTGATTTGGAAGGATGGAAGCTTGGCTCAGTGTACTATCTCCAGGCAGGTCTGACCACCACTAACACTATTCTGAGGCATACATTGATGCCTAAGTCTGGAGACCACCGGATGATTCGAGGCTATTCTATCAACATGCTGCACATTCTCGATGAGAAGGCACCTTTCAAGGTGATGGACTTGATGGTAGAGACCATTAAGAGGACTGCAGCTGACCAGAAGAGGTCGTGTGGGTTTGCTCCGCAGATTCAGATGCTCATCAACGCCAAGTTTGGCACGGGCAAATTCATGTTGGATAGGAAGCACTTGCCACTGCAGCCAGAGCATGAGGACAACGTAGTTGTGATGGATGAAGAGGATCCTACCTCAGTTGAAGGACAGGCCAAAATCGAAGCTGCGAAGAAGGCTAAAGCTGACAAAGAGGCAGCAGCAGCAGCAGCTAAGCCAAAGAGCTTTGGAGAACAAATTCTTGAAGCTACCCAGAGGATTGAACAACGCCTGGCCAGCATTGAGCAATCTCAGGAGAGCCTTGAGAGGATTGTCGAGGACAAGATCCACGCTCTGGACGTGAAGTTGACTGAGATTCAGGTGTCTGTCAACAAGCTTGAGGCAGACATGGAGGAGACAAGGCAGGAGAGAGCAGAGCTTATGCAGGATGATCTAGTCCAGGACTCTCATCGCCAGACTGCTCAGGTTCCCAGAGGATCCAGATCTGCAGCTATCCCAGTGACAGACTCCAGGGCTACCACTTCAGCACCAGCTACAGCTCCAGCAGTTGCTCCAGCTCCAGCATCCACTCCTCCACCGCAGACATCAGCAGAAGTCTTCGCCGATGCAGCTATCTCTACACGGACATCTACCCAGACGGGAGCCGCCAGCAGAGCCCGCAGTGACGCTTAGCTCTATACCTTTTCGAACTTTTTGGTAACTTGTTGCCAAAGGGGGAGAAATTGTTATAGATCATAGGGCTTCGAGAGAGAGAGTGCTCTTTCGTCTTTTCGTTCTTTTGCCGGTTTTCTTTGAGATACAGTGATTTCTTTTGGTTCCTGAAACTTTAAGTGTGCTTGCTACTATGTTTGATGCTATCTTAATGAGTGCTTAGTCATACTATGCCTTAATGTGTGCTTATTGCTTATCATATGCTATTCCTTATTGTATGGCTATTTACTCTTGTCTTGGTGATTGAGTGCATGTTATTCATTCTTATCATTTTGTGCGCTCCACCAAGATGTATGTGACATGGAAGAGTGACCCATAATCCTAATCGATTGTGCATTTGCATTCAAACGCAAATTTTAAATAATGCACAAATTTAGGGGGAGCTCTTGTTTATCACATACTTCTCAAAGCGACGATATTATTCATTGATTATATCTTTTGTCGAAGCTTTGATCTATATGTTGTCATCAATTACCAAAAAGGGGCAGATTGAAAGTGCAACTAATCCCCGGGTGGTTTTGGTAATTAATAACAACATATATATCATTGAACTAATATTTACTTGAGAATCATTTCAGAAAAGTTCGATGATATGGGTATGGAAATGTCTGAAGAAGTGGACCCCTCAAAATGCTAAGACAAGCATTGGCAAAAGCTCAAGACTCTATTTTTGGTTTAGTGATCAAAGATCACATTGAGTCCATAGGAAAAGCCAATACTATTAAAAGGGGATGAGGTTGTGTTAATGATCTAGTTGCTCAAGTGCTTGGTGATCTAGCTCCCTCAACTATCAGCACTCTTCACTACTAAACACACTCATAAGTAATCTCGGACAAACCGATTTTGCAAACTCAGTCCCACCGAGATGAACCACCTCAGTTATTCCTCCAAACCCTAATTTCTCGGTCCATCCGATTCTGAGTTTCGGTCTCACCGAAAATGGACTGCCAACCTTCTGTAACCAATTGACATCATTTCGGAATATCCGAGTTGTTACTTTCGGTCTCACCGAGATGGCAAGCTCCAACCTTTGACTCACTTCGGACACACCGAGATGGTATTTTCGGTCCCACCGAAAATCCCAACGTTCACTATATTTGAACTTTCGGTCTGACCGAGTTTTAACTTCGGTCTCACCGAGATTGGTCAAATGTGTGTGTAACGGTTGGATTTTGTGTGGAGGCTATATATACCCCTCCACCCCCTCTTCATTCGTGAGGAGAGCCATCAGAAAGTACCACCACTTCTACCATACACTTTCTGAGAAGTGAACCACCTACCCTTGTGTTGAGATCAAGCCATTCCATTCCTACCATATGAAACTTGATTTCTAGCCTTCCCAAGTTGCTTTCCACTCAAACCTTTCTTCCACCACAGCCATATCAGTGAGGAGAGTTGAGTGTTGGGGAGATTATCATTTGAAGCACAAGAGCAAGGAGTTCATCACCATCAACAACATCTATTACCTTTTGGAGGGTGGTGCCTCCTAGATTGGTTAGGTGTCGCTTGGGAGCCTCCGTCTTTGAGATGTGGAGTTGAACCAAGAAGTTTGTAAGGGCAAGGAGATTGCCTACTTCGTGAAGATCTACCCCGAGTAAGGCTAGTCCTCCGTGGGCGTAGGCCATGATGGAATAGACAAGGTTGCTTCTTCGTGGACCCTTCGTGGGTGGAGCCCTCCGTGGACTCGCGCAGCCGTTACCCTCCGTGGGTTGAAGTCTCCATCAACGTGGATGTACGATAGCACCACCTATCGGAACCACGGGAAAAATCATTGCGTCTCCAAATTGCGTTTGATCTTCTCCACTTCTCTTTACTACTTATGCAATTTACTTTCCGCTGCCCATACTCTAGAATTGCATGTGTAGTGTGCTACTTGACTTGTGTGTTATGCAAAATCTGCCAAAATCTGTCCTTGATAAAAGACAGAATTTTTATCTTGTCGAGTAGTCTAATCACCCCCCCTCTAGACACTCTCACCTTCTTCGATCCCTCAATTGGTATCAGAGCTTTGGTCTCCATTGCTTTGGTTTACACACCATTGGAGGAAGATGGACGTGTCTACGTTTGGGAGTGTTAGCCATAGAGTGCCTATTCTTAATGGAGAGTCATATAACTCATGGAGGTCTGAAATGCTTAGTATCTTTAAGATGTACAATTTGTGCAAATATGTTGAGACCCCCTATGTGCCTCCTTTTGATCCCTTGCACCCTACCATGGATGAAGAGCTTGATTTGCTTCGTAACCTTAGGACTGTAAATCTTATCATTAGAGGGTTACCCGATGACTTGCTTAAGCTTGTTACAAACTTTGAGTGCGCCTATGCTATGTGGAAGTTCTTGGAAGAACTTTATCCGGACTACTCTTTGAGAAGTCTTGATGAAATTCTACACAAGACTATTGAATTTGATAAGATGCGCCCCAATGATCCCAACTTTGATAAATGCTTCTTTGAGCTTCGTGATCTTATGAAAAAGAAGGGTGATCCCGGTCTTATCAATGTTTTAATTAGAAATGCTCTTGCATTACATTCCCAAGATTATTGTCACATTGACAAAACTAATGCAAGTGGTTATCAAATTGACCTAGGTGTTGATGATGAACAATCTATGGGTCAATATGATGATAAGCATGAGCATGATGATGATTACTCCGACTCGGACACCGAGCTAGACAAGATCATGAAGAGTCTCAATCTTATGGCAAATCTGAGAGACTACATGTCCGGCGGAAAAGAGTGGATTCTTGATAGTGGATGCACCGACCACATGACCGGAGACAAAGACATGTTTGGAGAGCTTGCAAAGAACGATGGTCCACGCAAGTATGTGACTTTTGGAGACAACTCCAAGGGTAAGGTACTTGGCCTTGGTAAGGTGGCCATATCTCATGATAGCTCTATTCAAAATGTCATGCTTGTAGAATCTCTTGGATACAATTTACTTTCCGTGTCTAGATTAGCTGACTTTGGATTCAATGTGTTGTTCACCAAAGTAGATTGCCAAGTCTTTCGTCGTGACAATCAAAACATGGCATTTATCGGTATCCGTAGAGGTGATCTATATATTGTTGATTTCACTAAGAAAGCCCAACCTAGAGCTTGTTTCATTGCTAAATCCTCTAAAGGTTGGTTATGGCATAGAAGGCTTGGACATGTTGGTATGCGTAATCTAGACAAGTTGATCAAAGGTGATCATATTCTTGGCGTTAAAGATGTTTTCTTTGACAAAGATAGACTTTGTAGTGCTTGTCAAGCAGGAAAACAAGTAGGTGGAAGTCATCCCGTGAAAAACATCATGACCACAAGGAGACCGCTTGAGCTTCTTCATATGGACCTCTTCGGTCCCAATGCTTACAAAAGCCTTGGTGGTAACTCCTTTGGTCTAGTTATAGTTGATGATTATTCCAGATTTACGTGGGTATTTTTCCTTGATGACAAATCGCAGGTTCAGAGAATCTTCAAAACCTTTGCCAAAAAGGCCCAAAATCAATTTGAAGTGAAGATCAAGAAAGTTCGGAGTGACAATGGAACGGAGTTCAAGAATGCCAATGTAGACTCTTTTCTCGATGAGGAAGGGATTCTACATGAGTTCTCGGCTACATACTGAAAGTGCAACTAATCCCCTGGTGGTTTTGGTAATTAATAACAACATATATATCATTGAACTAATATTTACTTGAGAATCATTTCAGAGAAGTTCGATGATATGGGTATGGAAATGTCTGAAGAAGTGGACCCCTCAAAATGCTAAGACAAGCATTGGCAAAAGCTCAAGACTCTATTTTTGGTTTAGTGATCAAAGATCACATTGAGTCCATAGGAAAAGCCAATACTATTAAAAGGGGATGAGGTTGTGTTAATGATCTGGTTGCTCAAGTGCTTAGTGATCTAGCTCCCTCAACTATCAGCACTCTTCACTACTTAACACACTCATAAGTAATCTCGGACAAACCGATTCTGCAAACTCAGTCCCACCGAGATGAACCACCTCAGTTATTCTTCCAAACCCTAATTTCTCGGTCCATCCGATTTTGAGTTTCGGTCTCACCGAAAATGGACTGCCAACCTTCTGTAACCAATTGACATCACTTCAGAATATCCGAGTTGTTATTTTCGGTCCCACCGAGATGGCAAGCTCCAACCTTTGACTCACTTCGGACACACCGAGATGGTATTTTCGGTCCCACCGAAAATCCCAACGTTCACTATATTTGAACTTTCGGTCTGACCGAGTTTTCACTTCGGTCTCACCGAGATTGGTCAAATGTGTGTGTAACGGTTGGATTTTGTGTGGAGGCTATATATACCCCTCCACCCCCTCTTCATTCGTGGAGAGAGCCATCAGAAAGTCTACCACTCCTATCATACACTTTCTGAGAAGTGAACCACCTACCCTTGTGTTGAGATCAAGCCATTCCATTCCTACCATATGAAACTTGATTTCTAGCCTTCCCAAGTTGCTTTCCACTCAAACCTTTCTTCCACCACAGCCATATCAGTGAGGAGAGTTGAGTGTTGGGGAGATTATCATTTGAAGCACAAGAGCAAGGAGTTCATCACCATCAACACCGTCTATTACCTTTTGGAGGGTGGTGCCTCCTAGATTGGTTAGGTGTCGCTTGGGAGCCTCCGTCTTCGAGATGTGGAGTTGAACCAAGAAGTTTGTAAGGGCAAGGAGATCGCCTACTTCGTGAAGATCTACCCCGAGTAAGGCTAGTCCTCCGTGGGCGTAGGCCATGATGGAATAGACAAGGTTGCTTCTTCGTGGACCCTTCGTGGGTGGAGCCCTCCGTGGACTCGCGCAGCCGTTACCCTCCGTGGGTTAAAGTCTCCATCAACGTGGATGTACGATAGCACCACCTATCGGAACCACGACAAAAATCTTCGTGTCACCAAACTGCGTTTGATCTTCTCCACCTCTCTTTTACATGTGCAATTTACTTTCCGCTGCTTATACTCTAGAATTGCATGTGTAGGGTGATACTTGAATTGATCTTAATTGTGAAACTACCAAAATCTTTGCATGACCTAAAGGCAGATTTTTTTATATTGTCAAGTAG
This sequence comes from Secale cereale, assembly GCA_902687465.1. Taxonomy (NCBI): domain Eukaryota; kingdom Viridiplantae; phylum Streptophyta; class Magnoliopsida; order Poales; family Poaceae; genus Secale; species Secale cereale. The sequence goes on from LR738709.1 coordinate 289,613,724, forward strand.
TCTAATCACCCCCCCTCTAGACCTACTTTCGATCCTACAATTAACATGTTAATTAATTAACAAGTATCATGATTAGACCTGGCCATGGGAAACCCGGCCCGAACGGCCCGACCCGGCCCGGCCCGAAATTCCCGGGCCGGGCCAGGCCCGACTGGTACCCCGGGCCGGGCCTGGGCCTGAATATGCAGCCCGAACAGCAAGTCGGGCCGGGCTCGGGCCTCACTATGCAGCCCGAAATTAGGCCCGGCCCGGCCCGAGCTGCAACCTATCTGTAGTTCTGTAGTCCCCCCAGTCCCCACTCCCCTCGACCACCACAAGAGCGAGCCCAAGAGGCCCAGCCGCCGAGCGCCCAGGCCTCAACGATCAGCCCCCCGAGGCCCCGACCCCGAGGCCTTTCTCTGCATCTCGCCTCCTCCCTCTCTTCGCTAACCCTAAATCCCCATCTCGTCCGTTCTCAACTCCCCATCTCCCCCCTCGTGCGACATGGTGGCGGCGATGAAACCCTAGCGGCCGGCTCCCTTCGTCCACGACCACGGCCTAGCTTCGTCCTCGACGCGGCCGGCTCCCTTCGTCCTCGACGCGGCCGCCGCCCTTCGTCCTCGACCGCGGCCACCGCCCTTCGTCCTCGACCGCGGCCGCCCCGCTGCGCCCTCGACCGCGGCCGCCCCGCTGCGCCCTCGACCGTGGCTACGCTGGTCCTTCCTCATCTGCGGCCTGCACACGTCGTCGTCGACCGTGGCCTGCGCTGCTCCTTCCTCATCTGCGGCCTGCTACTCTAAGCCCCCAGTCCCCCACCCAAGGTATATGTTTTGCTCTTGCTAAACATATGTGAGATTGGTTTTGGACAAAACTTGCATCTCGTGATGTTGGAGCATTTCAGAATTTATCTTCTCCATGTTGCGCTTGTTGTCCAGATTATAAACATACCTAGCTCAGCTGTAGTGGTGTTTGCTTCTGGTCCAGATTATAAATCATACTACCACTTACTTACTAATGGCAGTAATAATCCTGTAATCAGCTGCAACCTTTGGGACCCTGACATAGTACATGGTACTATACTGCTACTACAGAATGACTAATTAAGCAGATCCGTTCATCCATCAGTCACATAATCTGTCACCCACCAGGCCACCACAACTAACCATCACCCAACTCTTCACTGGATCAATGATACTACTATGGCTCAGTAATAACAGCATGTGCAGCTCACACTTCCTGCAGTTCTACAGCATCATATTTATTCAATTTGCCATATTTATTCAAGTGGAATATGATGCGGTAGTAATATGTTGTTGTATGTATATGTTGCAGTTTGATCATGATGAATTCAAGAGAATTAGAAGGACCGGAGGGTGATGAACCAGAGTACCATCCTGAAGAATTAGAAGGGCAGGACGGACCAATGGAATTGTTTATTGTACCTGCCGATCCTCCTCGACCTCGACAGAAACGTGCAAGAGCAAGGGAAAACCAGGCAACAACTGATGTTCATGGAGAACCTACTGCCAAAGGGGCACAGCCGCAGCCGCAACCTACTACTTCCAAACTGAAGTCAAAGGTATGGCTTGACTTCACCAAGATATCGAAAGATGGTGATGAGATGACTGTAGCTCAATGCAAGCATTGCGACTCTAAACTATCAGCTAAATCGACAAATGGCACATCTCATCTCCTTAGACACATTGAAAGTAAGCACAAGGTTGAACAAGCGACAATGAATAATTTTTTCTTGAAATCTGAAACAAATGATGATGGAACAGCTGCATTAAAAAATGGTAGATTTGATGCTCAAGTTGCTAGAAATTCGGTCTCTATTTATCTTGTATCCGGTGCTCATCCATTTACAACAGTTGAAGAAGATGGATTTAGAGCAATGATGTCTGCTTGTTGTCCACAATTCAAGTCTATTGGTCGGCACACAATAAAAAGAGAGATAATGGCAATGTTTCTTAGCCAGAAAAAGGAGTTGATGGAAATTATTATAGCTGCCCCCGGTAGAGTTAGTTTCACATCTGACAATTGGAAATCTGAAGTCACCAAGCATAGCTATATTTGCATTACTTGTCATTACATAGATGCTGATTGGAAACTAAACAAAAGGATTGTATGGTTCAAAAAAATTGATCCACCCTATGATGGAGCATCTATTGCAGATGAGGTCCACCTAGCTTTCCGTGAATGGAGGGTTGATAAGAAAGTGATGTGCATAACTCTGGATAATGCAGCCTATAATGATAGGATGATAGCTTGCTTGCGTACCCACTTGTCAAAAGGTGCTTTACCTTTGTCCGGTAAATTCTTCCAAATTCGTTGTTGTGCACATATATTGAACTTGGTAGTTCAAGCCAGTTTGACATTGATTGATAAGTGTGTTGACAAACTTAGAGATGGTATAATGTACCTAAAGGCTTCAAGCAATAGGCTGCATAAGTTTTATAGTACTGCTGCTTCCACTTTCAACCTAGAAGAAACAAAAAGGTTGAAACCTGATATGCCCATCCGTTGGAATTCAACCTACACTATGATTGGCTGCTGTTTGTACTTTAGAGAGGTGCTGCATTGGTATTCTGAGAGGGACAGCATATTCAAGGTGAACTTTTCGCTATCCAAAGAAGAATGGGCCAAGGTATCTCATATGTATCAGTTCTTGGAGGTTTTCTTCAAGGTAACTACAACTTTCTCAGGAACAAAGTATCCAACAGCCAACTTGTACTTCATGAATGTCTATCTTGTTCATTCTGCTATTATAGAGGCTAGTGCTGGGGTGAATAGTTACATGGCTCCAATGTTGGCAGTTATGAGGGAGAAATTCATGAAACATTGGTCTGACTATAGCGTATTTCTGTCTTATGCTGCCGTTCTTGATCCCCGCATTATATTCAAGTTTTTAGGATATGCCTACTCCAAGCTATATGATGGTGATGATGCCCTTCAGCGCATTAGTCTTGTTAAAACTACAATGACTTCTTTATTTAACGAGTATGGTAGTGGTGTACATGTCAATGAAAACATAGCACCAAGTGCATCATCAAGCACGTGTGGACTTGGTGCCTTTTCTGACTATGATCGGTACGTGGAAAGCACGAGCTCACATGAAGAGAGATCTGAATTGGAATTGTATTTGGCTGAACCTGCGAAGAGGTTGAATGAAAATGTCAATATCTTGGATTTCTGGAGTAAATCTGCAGCTAGGTATCCGCAACTAGCAAGAATGGCACGTGATATCCTTGCAGTTCCTGTGTCAAGTGTTGCTTCAGAATCCGCTTTCAGCTTGAGTAAGAAGGTTATAACCCCGAACCAAAACTCACTTAAACCAAAGACAGTTGAGGCCCTAATGTGTTTGCAAGATTGGTATCGTTGCAAACTGCAGAAAAAAGAAGGTATATGTTGTAATCTTGTTTGTTTCACATTCTTATTTGTATGTTTTACTTCCAAATGGTAACTAACCCAATCTATTATTGTAGATAATAAGAGAAAGGCAGAAGAAGTGATTGCGCTAGATAATGATGAAGATTCATCTTCGGATGAAGAATGTAACATCTATATTCTTTGTTCATTTCAATTGTCAAGTTGTTTTTTCACTTCCGCTAACTTTCTGTTCATTCTGTCTTCTAGAGTTGTTACTAGAGCAATGCGAAGAGAAGAAGGTTCAGATCAGGCATGGCGAGATGGCAGCCAACAAACTACTTGTCTTATTTTGGTTATGGACTGCAATAATATTCATACACTTGTGTTTGTTGTAACTGGAACGTTTAGAGGTCGAAACTGAAACTTTTATGTGGTTCTGCTATTGTTTTGCTCAAACACTATGATGTTGTTTTGATGTTGTTGAAACTGGAACACTTGAATATGTTATGCTATTGTTTTTCTCAAACACTATGACGTTGTTTTGCTGTTGTTGAAACTGAAACTGGAACACTATGTTGCTGTTTTGCTGCTGTTTACTACTATTGTTGAAACTGAAACTGTATGAAACCGGAACATTATGAGTGCATGAAACTGAAACTGTTTACTACTGTTTTGCTGCTGTTTACTTCCAAACTGGAACACTATGTATGAAACTGGAACACTATGTATGAAACTGGAACACTATGATGTTGTTTTTTGGATTATCTCGGGCCGTCGGGCCGGGCTTCGGGCTTTCGGGCTTTGCCTCGGGCCGGGCTCGGGCCTGGAAAACGTAGCAATTCGTCGGGCCGGGCCGGGCTCGGGCCAGTCCCGTAGACGCTGGGTTTTTGTTGGCCCGGCCCGAAGCCCGGCCCGGCCCGAGATTTGGCCAGGTCTAATCATGATGAAGCAACTACTAAGCATAATATGAAACTAATACAATACTGATGAATCACCATCTCAAATTTACGTGATCATATCTTTCTTGTCCAACCGACCAATAAGTATACCATCTCGATCACCTCGTGATCAAAACCAAACTGTGATCTTTCCGACGATCACTACCATAACCAACACTTGGTCTCCAACATCATCATCATCATCATGTACTGCTCAAAATATTAGTTTACAAATCACCTATAATTTATTTAGTTATTCCGCCATTTGAGTGTTGATCGAACGGTGTGACCTAGTACGAACCCATGCCCATGACCGAGGACGCGACTATCGATAGATTAATTACACTCTGCAGAGGTAGTGCACTGTACCCACACCACGGAACCCATGGCCTTGTTCTTCCATTCGGGTGGACCAACGGCGTTCCGACAAAACCGATCTACTGTCATGACACTCTCCCGGCCACTCTGACTCATTCCCAACAGGGCTTAGTCCTGGGTGGCCCCGTGTCTACCAAAGACATCAACGACCACCATCGTGGCCAAAACAAATAAAAAGTCCCAAACGGGGACAAAAGCGCTTATTATCCAACTACGGGCACACAAGGTTAGGTCCGTCTACCTGATCAGGGTAGCGCGTGCCCATAACTTTCCCTAGTTGGAGGCGCCGGCGAGAGGCATGACAATAGCATCGCATTAGGGCCTTCCCATAAAGGCAAATGTGGTTGCACTGGGGAAAGCCCGGTTCGGTGGCACCTGACCAACTTAATGACGGAGTTTAACTTAAACAACTTTAAATGTGTTACAGATACTCCGATATTAACTATTAGACTAAAATCCAAGTCATAGCAATATCCAACAAATGATCCAAAGCTTAATAACATCATAACAAAATACTCCAAGGATGGCATAATATCTCTATCATGAAAGATCCGAGAACACTACTATGCAAATATCATGAACTAACTATCCAGCTATGATCCACATACAAGCATCATTTCCATCATCATTCTCCAAAACATAATATCAACTAGCATCATGATGAAAATAATACTAGCCACTAATAATCCAAAGGCAACATGACATCCAAAGCAAATGCTCCACCAATAATAGTAGATACTGGCATGAAAATAGCCACTAAGAATCCAAAGGCAACATGATGTCCAAAACAATACTCCAAAAATAATAACAGATACTATCATGAAAATAGCCACTAAGAATCCAAAGGCAACATGATGTCCAAAGTAAATACTCAAAAATAATACCAGATACTATCATGAAAATAGCCACTAAGAATCCAAAGGCAAAATGTCATCCACATAATCATCAAAATATAAGTCCTAGCACTCCAAGCAATATCATGGCAACAACAAGATCAAAATACAACTCCGAGAAATGCCATGAACAAGGTCATACATAGCTAATGCAATAGTTTAAATAAGTTCAAAATAAAGAACCATGTCACTGCATTGCAATCATGCAAATGGAGGGTGTGGCTTGACTGGGGTGGAAGAAATCACCGGGACAAGGTGCGAGAAACTCGCGGAAAGGATCGCCAGAAAACGTTCTCTCTTGGAGGGGGCTGTTTAACGGCAAGGGCAAAATGGTCATTTTCAGAATGTTTAAACATAATGAAAATGATGCCAACAGAACAGGCTCGACGAGACGAAAAGATAGGCTTTGGAATCACCTCATTTGGAGTTAGGATAAAAAAGAAACATAATGAAAATGATGCCAACAGAACGGGCTCGACGAGACGAAAAGATAGGCTTTGGAATCACCTCATTTGGAGTTAGGATAAAAAAGATATGATGGTTTTTCTGCCATGGACCTATCTGTAACAGAAAAGTTTACAGACTGGGCCAAAACAGAAAAACTGAAAACGTATTCCAGGAACTACGCTTTCGGGATAGTGAAGGCGTATTTTTGGCCGAAGCCGCAACACTTTACGCGTTCACTGAAATGAAAGCGCATTCTGTGGAAATGCGCTTCCACTTAAATGATGTGGAAGTGGGGTCCGGGTGCGGTGCAGCTGACAGCTGGGTCCACCGGGGCAGGAGTCGCTGTCGTGCGGGTCCCGCGAGGGGGCCCGTCACTTAGACAGCGAGGCTGGGCGGGGTCAACGCCTGGCCCGCTGACAGGTGGGGCCAGGGCCCACGGGTCAGCAAGGGGGCGAGGTCGTCTCCTACCTCGCGCCCGCCCGACGGGGCAGAGGGGAGCGCATGGCTCCGGCCACCATTCGGGCCGCGTGGCCTACAGGCGTGCTCGGGAGGCCAAGCCGCATCCGTCCCCGCAGAGCACGAACGCTGAGGAGGTTTGGAGCGACGTGGTCTTGGACTCCGACGGAGATGGCGTTGGGCGCCTGTGGGGCTCGCGGCTACGGACTACCAGAGGAGTAAGGACACGACGGGTAGGCTCCTAGGGGTGTCGGGAGTTCTTTGGTGATGGCTAAGAGGAGGGGGAGGGCTCGGGTCGGCCAAATTTAAGATGGCGAAGGCGGCGGCCATGGCAACGGAGGGAGAGCAGGGGAGCTCTTCGAGATCGGGTAAGAAGCTGGGGAGGGCACTTGGAGGTTGTGGAGGCGACTGGTGCAGCGCAACATGCTCGGGGCTCCTTAAATAGGCGAGAGGGGCGTGCTGCGCTGGCGTCGCCGCGGACACGCGTCCATGCTCGAGAGCTTGGAGGCAGGCGACGAGGGGCGCACTATGGGTGAGCTCACGGGGAGGTAAGCAACGCCGGGGAGCAGAGGAAGAGGCCGAGGAGCACAGGGGGAGGCGCTGCCGCGCGACCAGAGCGGTCGGCCATAGTTCACCCGCGGCGCTCGGCGGCTTGCGTCGGTGACCGTCGGTGGAGGAAGAGGACGGAGGGGGAGAGGGGTCCAAGGGGTCTGCGATGGTGAGGCGAGTCCAAGGGACAGGCTCACGCACGCGAAGAAGACGAGAGGTGAGCAGCTGAGGCAGAAACGACGCTCTGGACGCGGCCACCGTGCACAGGCCGTGTGCACAGGCATGCTAGTGTCGTGGTCACCGCGTGCACTGGCGGGTAGTGGTGAAAATGAGATGTAGATTGATGTCTAGTGGTAAGTCCTTGCGTGGTAAACCTCAGCTGTGGTGGTAGAAAGGTGAAAAGCCCTCTGGTTGAATGGTAAAGACCCTCTGAAGTTTACTGCAGTAAACTTTGAGGAGAAATACTAATCCACAGAAAATGAGTTGGAGCCAAAGAGCTTGTCTGGGGGTTTGAGGTAAAGAAGAACTTACATCCTGGTAAGTTTGAGAGGTTTTGGATAAATATTTAATGTAGTTGCTTAACAACCACACAAATCTGGTCAGAAACTAGATCAAGATGTTGCACTCAAATGGTGAGTCCATTTGGGCTGAAACTTGGCAAGGCTTAGGGATTTGGTCATAGTAAGATGATGTAAGAGTATTATTCCAATTGGATTTACCAAAATGGTACTACCTTCACAAGCATCCTCTCTGTCTAGAAACTTAGGAAAAATCCTGAGGGAAAAAGGCTACACAAAATGTGCCAAAAATTGGTGGAGGTAGTTCATATGGGTAGGAGAAGGTACTGGAATATTTTCAGCAATAGTGGAGCAAGATAAAATACACTTGCTTCACAAACTGAAAATTTGGACAGAAACCAAGATTTGAAGGTGTGCTCACATGGTTGATTGGATGGAGCTGAATGTTGGAGGGGCGGGATTATATGATCACAAGAAGAGGCATGCAAAATTGCAACTCATTTAGATGCACCTAGCTAGTACTTCCTTCATAGTGGCTTCTGTTTGACAGATACTTTGAAAAATCAATGAGGAAGATTGGCTAGGCAAATAAAGTTGAATTTTGGCATGTGGCAATGATTTGGACATAAAAGGATGTCCAAGCATTTTGGGGTCAATTGGGCAAAGATAAATAGCACTTGCTTCACAAAGTGCCATTTAGGGCAGAATAGGAAAAGGAATAGTTGAGAAATATTTTTGAACATGGCAAGGAAAAGTTTTGCCATATTTGATGAAGATATGACCCAAACAATTTATTAAAATTTATTTGGGAATTTTTGGAGTGACAGAAATATAGGTTGCTTCACAGCCTAGGGCAGATAGGGTTATTCCTTTAACAGAAAAGGAATATTCCCTAGAAAAAGAAATTAGGGTTTGGTCAAGCAGTGGAGTGACATGATCTTGGCAAGGTTTTTGGAAAGATGAGCCACTTGGGAGGGAAAAAGAGGATGATTTCCCAGGTGACAAGGCCACAGAATCACTCCAAAAGGAACAATAGAGCAAAAACCAATAAATCAAAAAGAAAAAGAAAAGGGCCAAAAACCAGGCTGTCACAAACCATCCCCCCTTAAAGAAACCTCGGCCTCGAGATTTGTTGGCTCAGGGAACAAGTATGACTTGAGGATACCATTTCCAACTCGGATATCCATTTCCTTTATTTATTGTTTCCCCCGAGAATTTCTCATGATCTGATTATCTTTGCTCGGGGTGGTTTGTCCCAAATTCTGACGGGTTTTTGCCCATATACCAATTCATTTTGCTGACGCTGATTCTTCCATAGCTGTAGTGATATCCATTGCATCTGAGCATAAATTTTCTTTTGGTCATGAAAACCCTTTACTCCTTTCATGGGGTGGCTTCAAATAAATGCAGGCCTTCTGGTTCCAATGAATGTTGAGCATTAATCATGGCCATCTTCTAACGGGATCTGACTTCTCATAAGCGGTACTGATTTATTTTGATATGTTCCTTTGGCTCGAGCATGAGATATAAGCCAAAGATTTGACTGCCTTTTGTTGTGAATAATATAACGGGGCATACCTCAAATATTTATATCTTGATACTGGCCCGACAGGGAGCTGGCGGACTAATTCTTTTCCTGACAAACTGACTGTGCACTCGATTCCGTCGATGGCTATACCGGGTCTGAGCTGATTTGTTTGGCTTTTTGATTTTCTCCTTTTGTTGGTATACTCCTTTGGATTTTTTCATACTAACCATTCCAAGCGGGTTAGCGGGATATGAAATCCTTGTAAAACACATAAGGCCGCTGAGAGTATGCCTTTGTGGGTCCATATGGAATTATGGCTTTCGATTGACTTGGGCATCCGGACCCTGATGGTCGCACAAAAATCATCATACCTTTGTTGTCAGTCTCATCCTTTGACGGTCATGATTTGCTTTGTCAGGAAACCTTACTAAAATAACTTGGCCATGCTTGTCCTTGATTTTTTGTATGACCACGGATGTGATTAGTATTTTTTTGGCATTATTCCTTATGCATGTTTCCCGACCTGTGTCCGCACACATATGACATATACCCGGGGTTTGTAGCTGTACGAAGCTCATTGCTGAGGTCATCCATACCAGAAGGTGACAAGGTTTTAGGACATCTCCTTGTCAGTTCTGCGAATAATGACCTTGATGGCCATTGTCAAGACTGTGGATTCTGTGACGTCATCTCTAGCTCTTGTCGATCCTTGTAATTCATGAGATGTATCTCTGCTTATTTTTCCCTTGCCTGACTTGTGAGGTTGTTGGATCTGTACCTTTCTTAGGTATATCTACTGGATTCTTGCTGCATCTCGTATGAGTGACTGATGTGACTGGGGATGCAGACTCACCATACATAAGAATCATGGGCAGCCGAACACTTGATTTCTGAAGGAGACACATGAGCTGACGTATTCGTGCCTCTGACAAAATGTTGCTAGTCCGATTCTTGAGCGGTGCTGCCATATATTGGCAACTCATCATATAACCTCTGAGGACGGTGTAATAGTATGGTACTGACGTGGACTGAGTTGCTTACGAAAGAAGCCATCCGAATAGCTTGCTGAGAAATACTCTTTAGCTTCTGCTCTAATCTTTTGTCTGGGCATCATGCATAAGAAGGCTCTATAGCTTATATACGAAGCTTGGTCTGATTTTTGTGGTGGGGAAATATGAGTTCCGTACTTGAGAAGCTTCCCCTCGGGTTTGCTTGCTTGATAAAAATTCATTTTTCGTCTGTCACAAGCTTTTACCGAGTTATCTGGCTGAGAAAGACCAAGTATCTTGGACCGGAAATTGTCCACATATCATACCGAGGAAAAATTGAGGAGCCTTGCCTCATATATTTCTTTCGATAGCGTGTGGAATAATACTGGGTTTCTTTTATCCAAAACTTCATACCGGTATGCAGACTGAAGTCCATACACACGCTCATAATATTCTGAGGGTGATTATTTGCATGAGAAAAAAATGGTTTGACTATCTTCCTCGAGCATGTCACATTCTGACTTTATTTCAGATGATAACATATTTCAAGCACCATGCCTTGCTGAGCCCAAAATTTTGTACAAGGTCCATACATTTGCCAGAAAATATACCGTTGATCTTGTACCTGACTTGTCTTGCTGCTGACTTGACTGTTACTGTTGTGAGTATTTTGTACTGATGTAGACTTGAGTCATCAGCAAAATTGATTATCAGTCTCAAAATCAAATATTCCCCATTTTCACTGCAGTCGGCTGAAAATTCCATTCTGTTTAGCTGAGTCTCCAAATATTTGAAATCCTTATTACTTCTTCGAATCCGGTGTCAGTTCATGAGCCATTCTTTATAGGGGGAAAATAATGTAACACCGGGGCCCAAAAAGAAAGAAGCGAAAGAAAACTCAACTAAAGAAAAGCACACAACAACAATCAATTCACACACAATCAATGTCACATATTACTGCTAGTCACACAATATGCATACCTACTTAAGCACACAAATTTCGCGGGATCTCCGGTTCTATGATCTAGCATGCTGTGACGATGTGCACGAGGATGAATAAATGTGTGGAAGAATTGGTGTAAATAGCACTACACCAAGTGCTAGCTTAGCCAAGTAGCAACCTGGACTAGCTCGGAGGCGAGGACGTACTTGGTAACCCTGTGGCAGGACACGAATGTCGCGACCACATTATTATCAAGCAGTCGGAAAAATATTCGTACTCGTCCAAGAAATAAGGATAGCGGGGAAAAACTGAGTCTGCTGGCATTGCCCCTTTCTTGATGACTAAGACCATTAAGGGTTGCCAACATGACAAGAAAAAGGACAATCCGGGGTAGAAGCATGTCTACCACCGAAACAAAATGGAGCTGAAGGGATTCGGCGCAATACCTGAGCATCATTTTTGCAAACAGTGTCAGGATCACTTAGCATCACTCTGCTGGGGCAGAAATGATGCCAAACACCGAAAAACGAGCAAGAAAATAAAACTGGAGAAATGCAAGGGTTGAGCTGTAGTGAATTGAACCGATGCCATCTACACTCACCAGATAAATCATTAGTAGAAAAATAATAAAGCTATATGCATGCTATGCAACAAACAAATGCAACAACCAAATGCAATAAACAAGCCAAACTCTATACTACCGTTTTCTACCGCTCGCGCTAACTAAAGCGTCCTATAGCCAGACCTGCTCTGATACCAAGCGCTGTGGCACCCCGGCTCAGAGAAACCGGAACGCCCCGTATTCCAGCCCATAGATCAAGGAGAAGTCTTATGGAATACGGAACTGCTTAGCATAGAACAAATCAGCTCTTATTACACAAATAAAATTACAAAGGTCTGATGTTACAAAGAAGCACATCAGCACGGCGACACTACGCCGACGGTGCTACACTTTCTCTATGCTAGCAGCGGAATACTTCTAGCAGCGGAACAACGACGAAGGTGGTGAACTCCAATCCGCAGGGACTCTGATTGGGACACGATCTAGCTCGCACGCACGGCAACCTCGACAAACAATCAAGCAATCATGGCATCACCTGCAATCTGGCATGACACGCCAGGTCAGTACATTGAATGTACTTGCAAGCTCACAACAACCAAAAGCATCAAGGCAAAACAATAAAATAGCATTAACAGGTTAATTAATTAACAAGTATCATGATGAAGCAACTACTAAGCATGGTATGAAACTAATACAATACTGATGAATCACCATCTCAAATTTACGTGATCATATCTTTCTTGTCCAACCGACCAATAAGTATACCATCTCGATCACCTCGTGATCAAAACCAAACTGTGATCTTTCCGATGATCACTACCATGACCAACACTTGGTCTCCAACATCATCATCATCATCCTGTACTGCTCAAAATATTAGTTTATAAATCACCTATAATTTATTTAGTTATTCCGCCATTTGAGTGTTGATTGAACGATGTGACCTAGTACGAACCCATGCCCATGACCGAGGACGCGGCTATCGATAGATTAATTACACTCTGCAGAGGTAGTGCACTGTACCCACACCACTGAACCCATGGCCTCGTTCTCCCATTCGGGTGGACCAACGGCGTTCCGACAAAACCGATCTACTGTCAAGACACTCTCCCGGCCACTCCGACTCATTCCCAACTGGGCTTAGTCCTGGGTGGCCCCGTGTCTACCAAAGACACCAACGACCACCGTCGTGGCCAAAACAAATAAAAAGTCCCAAATGGGGACAAAATCGCTTATTATCCAACTACGGGCACACAAGGTTAGGTCCGTCTACCTGATCAGGGTAGCGCATGCCCATAACCTTCCCTAGTTGGAGGCGCCGACAAGAGGCATGACAATATCATCGCATTACGGCCTTTCCATAAAGGCAAATGGGGTTGCACTAGGGAAAGCCCGATTCGGTGGCACCTGACCAACTTAATGACGGAGTTTAACTTAAAGAAATTTAAATGTGTTAGAGATACTCCGATATTAACTATTAGACTAAAATCCAAGTCATAGCAATATCCAACAAATGATCCAAAGCTTAATAACATCATAACAAAATACTCCAAGGATGGCATAATATCTCTATCATGAAAAATCCGAGAACACTACTATGCAAATATCATGAACTAACTATCCAGCTATGATCCACATACAAGCATCATTTCCATCATCATTCTCCAAAACATAATATCATCTAGCATCATGATGAAAATAATACGAGCCACTAATAATCCAAAGGCAACATGACATCCAAAGCAAATGCTCCACCAATTATAGCAGATACTAGCATGAAAATAGCCACTAAGAATCCAAAGGCAACATGATGTCCAAAACAATACTCCAAAAATAATAACAGATACTATCATGAAAATAGCCACTAATAATCCAAAGGCAACATGATGTCCAAAGTAAATACTCAAAAACAATACCAGATACTATCATGAAAATAGCCACTAAGAATCCAAAGGCAAAATGTCATCCACATAATCATCCAAATATAAGTCCTAGCACTCTAAGCAATATCATGGAAACAACAAGATCAAAATACAACTTCGAGAAATGCCATGAACAAGGTCATACATAGCTAATGCAATAGTTTAAATAAGTTCAAAATAAAGAACCATGTCACTGCATTGCAATCATGCAAATGGAGGGTGTGGCTTGCCTGGGGTGGAAGAAATCACCGGGACAAGGTGCGAGAAACTCGCGCAAAGGAACGTCGGAAAACGTTCTCTCTCGGAGGGGGCTGTTTAACGGCAAGGGCAAAATGGTCATTTTCATAATGTTGAAACATAATGAAAATTATGCCAACAAAACATGCTCGACGCGACGAAGAGATTGGATTTGGAATCACCTCATTTGGAGTTAGGATAAAAAAGATATGATGGTTTTTCTGCGAGGGACCTATCTGTAACAGAAAAGTTTACAGACTGGGCCAAAACAGAAAAACTGAAAACGTATTCCACAAACTACGCTTTCGGGATAGTGAAGGCGTATTTTTGGCCGAAGCCGCAACACTTTACGCTTTCACTGAAACAAAAGTGCATTCTGTGGAAATGCGCTTCCACTTAAATGACGTGCCAGTGGGGTCCGGGTGCGGTGCAGCTGACAGCTGGGTCCACCGGGGCTGGGGTCGCTGTCGTGCGGGTCCCGCGCGG
>LR738709.1:289628017-289654253 GCA_902687465.1 Secale cereale
GGGGGGGGTGCGTCACTTATCCAGCGAGGCTGGGCGGGGTCAACGCCTGGCCCGCTGACAGGTGGGGCCAGGGCCTACGGGTCAGCAAGGGGGCGAGGTCGTCTCCTACCTCGCGCCCGCCCGACGGGGCAGAGGGGAGCGCGCGGCTCCGGTGACTGTTCAGCCGGCTCCGGCCACCATTCGGGCCGTGTGGCCTACCAGCGTGCTCGGGGGGCCAAGCCGCATCCGTCCCCGCAGAGCACGAACGCCGAGGAGGTTTGAAGCGACGTGGTCTTGGACTCCGGCGGAGATGGCGTTGGGCGTCGGTGGGGCTCGCGGCTAGGGACTACCCGAGGAGTAAGGACATGGCAGGTAGGCTCCTAGGGGTGTGGGGAGTTCTTTGGTGACGGCTAGGAGGAGGGGGAGGGCTCGGGTCGGCCAAATTTAAGATGGCCGAGGCGGCGGCCATGGCGACGGAGGGAGAGCAGGGGAGCTCTTCGAGCTCGGGGAAGAAGCTGGGGAGGGCACTGGGAGGTTGTGGAGGCGACTGGTGCAGCGCAACGTGCTCGTGGCTGCTTAAACAGGCGAGAGGGGCGTGCCGCGCTGGCGTCGCCGCGGACACGCGTCCATGTTCGAGAGCTTGGAGGCAGACGACGAGGGGCGCACTGTGGGTGAGCTCACAGGGAGGTAAGTGACGCCGGGGAGCAGAGGAAGAGGCCGAGGAGCACAGAGGGAGGCGCTGCGACGCGACCAGAGCGATCGGCCATAGTTCACCCGCGGCGCTCGGCGGCTTGCGTCGGTGACCGTCGGTGGAGGAAGAGGACGGAGGGGGAGAGGGGTCCAGGGGGTCTGCGATGGTGAGGCGAGTCCAAGGGACAGGCTCACTCGCGCGAAGAAGACGAGAGGTGAGCAGCGGAGGCAATAACGACGCTTTGGACGCGGCCATCGTGCACAGGGTGCGTGCACAGGCATGCCAATGTCATGGTCACTGCGTGCACTGGCAGGTAGTGGTGAAAATGAGCTGTAGATTGATGTCTAGTGGTAAGTCCTTGCGTGGTAAACCTCAGCTGTGGTGGTAGAAAAGTGAAAAGGTCTCTGGTTGAATGGTAAAGACTCTCTGAAGTTTACTGCAGTAAACTTTGAGGAGAAATACTGATCCACGGAAAATAAGTTGGAGCCAAAGAGCTTGCCTGGGGGTTTGAGGTAAAGAAGAACTTACATCCTGGTAAGTTTGAGAGGTTTTGGATAAATGTTTAATGTAGTTGCTTAACAACCACACAAATCTGGTCAGAAACTTGATCAAGATGTTGCACTCAAATGGTGAGTCCATTTGGGCTGAAACTTGGTAAGGCTTAGGGATTTGGTCATAGTAAGATGCTGTAAGAGTTTCATACCAATTGGATTTACCAAAATGGTACTTCCTTCACAAGCATCCTGTCCATCCAGAAACTTAGGAAAAATCCTGAGGGAAAAGGCTACACAAAATGTGCCAAAAATTGGTGGAGGTAGGTTATATGGGTAGGAGAAGGTCCTGGAATATTTTCAGCCATAGTGGAGCAAGATAAAATACACTTGCTTCACAAACTGAAAATTTGGACAGAAACAAAGATTTGAAGGTGTGCTCACATGGTTGATTTGATGGAGCTGAATTTTGGAGGAGTGGGATGATATGATCACAAGAAGAGGCATGCAAAATTTCAACTCATTTAGATGCACTTAGCTAGTACTTCCTTCATAGTGGCTTCTGTTTGACAGATACTTTGAAAAATCAATGAGGAAGATTGGCTAGGCAAATAAAGTTGAATTTTGGCATGTGGCAATGATTTGGACATAAAAGGATGTCCAAGGAGTTTGGGGTCAATTGGGCAAAGATAAATAGCACTTTCTTCACAAAGTGCCATTTAGGGAAGAATAGGAAAAGGAATAGTTGAGAATTATTTTTGAACATGGCAAGGAAAAGTTTTGCCATATTTGACGAAGATATGACCTAAACAATTTATTAAAATTTATTTGGGAATTTTTGGAGTGACAGAAATATAGGTTGTTTCACTGCCTAGGGCAGACAGGGTTATTCCTTTAATAGAAAAGGAATATTCCCTAGAAAAAGAAATTAGGGTTTGGTCAAGCAGTGGAGTGACATGATCTTGGCAAGGTTTTTGAGAATGATGAGCTACTTGGGAGGGAAAAAGAGGATGATTTCCTAGGTGACAAGGACACATAATCACTCCAAAAGGAACAACAGAGCAAAAACCAATAAATCGAAAAGAAAAAGAAAAGGGCCAAAAACCAGGCTGTCACACTTGATGGAACCTTTACCCATCCCTCAACAACCATGGGACATGATCACAATGGGTTTCCTCGATGGGCTGCCGCAATCGGGAAAGGACAATTGCATTTGGGTGGTTGTTGATAAACACACAGAATTCGCTCATTTCCTCCCTCTAGCTCATCCTTACACGACGTCCAAAGTAGCACTCCTCTACATGGCGA
This sequence comes from Secale cereale, assembly GCA_902687465.1. Taxonomy (NCBI): domain Eukaryota; kingdom Viridiplantae; phylum Streptophyta; class Magnoliopsida; order Poales; family Poaceae; genus Secale; species Secale cereale. The sequence continues at coordinate 289,630,487 of LR738709.1, forward strand.
GCATCTACCGGATCCACGGATTCCCGTGCTCCATTATCTCTGATCGAGACCTAGTCTTCATAAGCCATTTGTGGCGCGAGTTATTCAGATATGCGGGCACAGATTTGCATATGAGCTCTGCCAACCATCCACAGACGGAAGACCAAACTGAAAGGGTAAATCTGTGCCTGGAAACTTATCTGCGTTGTTTCATCCATGCTTGTCCAAGACGGTGGAGTCATTGGCTTCCCCTAGCACAATTCCGGTACAACTCCTCCCATCAGTCAAGAATTGGTATGTCGTCGTTTAAAGCTATGTTTGGGCATGAACCACGAGTCTAGGGAATCTCTCCTACCGATGGTTGCATAGTTCCTGCTCTGCAGTCCTGGCTGGATGAATGGGCAGTGATTCAAGATCTCCTAAACCAGCACCTACATCGTGCGCAACAACATATGAAAGTGCATGCGGACAAACGTCGCTCACCGAGAACTTTCGCTGTCGGGGGTCCAGTTTATCTCAAACTTCAGCCCTACATACAAACCTCGGTCCGTTTCAAGTGATCGCCAAGATCAATGACGCGGCTTATAAACTAGAGCTCCAAGTGGACTCTCAAGTGCATCCAGTCTTCCACGTCTCCCAATTGCGCCATTGTTTACACCCGGTTACGCACTCTTAACCCTACGCATCTTACTAACATCCCTGTAATGCTCGTGGCAGTCTTGCAACACTGCTGGCGCAAGAAGAATGGCTGCCTGATCGGGCAGGTGCTCGTTTGTTGGTCTAATCGAGCTGCTCTCGACGACACTTGGGAAGACAAGGTCGCGCTTCAGGCGTGTTTCCCTGGAGCTTGGGCTTGGGGGCAAGCCTCGTCCCAAGGAGGAGGGGATGTCAGCACCTCTCCTATGCCAAGGCCATGCACAAAGGCCGACTCACACCAGGAGGGGATGTGAGCGCCTCTTCGTGCATCAGCTTCCCAAAGGCCGACTCGCACCAGGAGGCCCAAGTGGTGCAACAATGGGCCGGAGTGGACCTAGTGGAGCCCAGCTCCACATCCGTACTTGTAGCCACACCGACGAGCAGATAGGCATCCGGTGGATCAAGGCAACAACGGCGGCTATCGTAACCCTATTCCCCTTTCTCTTGTTCTTCATCTTGTACCCGCTATTGTATTTGAACCACTTGAATCGAGCTAGTGTAAGGAATCGATCGCCATTACCGCATACCACTGTATCCATCCTCTCACACGCTACCATCGTCTCCTGTGTTTCTTGTCGGCTCCTCACATGCAGCGGCACACCCCCATGGTTGCATCTCCTCGTGGCGACGGTCGCGGCACCGAGGGCAACGACAAAGTGATGGAACAAATTTCCGTCAGATCCCTCGATAGGGGTCCATGCGCATCTAGAAATGATACAGGTGAAGGTGTCCCATCTCTTGATGAGATGGTAACTATCGTTTTGGTGGAAATCAACTTTGAAGATCTGACTACGAACGTGCGAAGACGTCGCACCTTAGCAACTGCTAAATAACCCAGAGAGGTTATTGATCACGCTGGAGCACGATCAACCTGACCTCGGGGGTCTATTTCCTGCAAGCAAATGAGAACAAGTAAGAAACTGAGATTAATCTCGATGTTGCAAATTTAGATGAAGTATTGATAAAAGTGGGCTCCAAAAGTGGTCTTGGCCTCGTCGTTGGACACAAATGAAGTACACGAGGTTGTAGATGGCTAAATGTTAACTAAATAAAACCCAAGGAAAAAGCTACTAGATTGATTTGTTTATATAGGAGAAAGGGGTGGCGACTGAGGGAGTCCTAGATTAAGGGGTCCTCGGGCCGTTGGCCTATTGCTTATGAGCCGGACTAAAGGGCTATTGTGAAACCAAGCTAGAGCGTAACCCGTGACCGGATAAAAGATCTTCGAAGCCGTCGTGTGTCCTCCAAGTCAAGATCAGGCATGATCTTTCCTTCATTGTGACCAACCTTGTGTAACCCTAACCCTATCGGTGTCTATATAAACCGAAGGGTTTTAGTCTTTAGGGCCAGAGCAACATCCAACACCCCATCAACCTAGGGTTTGGCTCGCCTGATCTCGAGCTAGATCGACTCTGTGACCATATCATACACATCGAATACAATCAAGCAGGACGTAGGTATTTACCTCCTAGAGAGGGCCCGAACCTGGGTAAACATCATGTCCTTCGTCCCTTTTTCCTAATCGATCCTAGATCCACAACTCGGGACCACCTACTCGAGATCCGCCGGTTTTGACATCGACATTGCTGCTTTCATTCAGCGTTCCGCTGTTGGGTCATGGAAGGATCGATGGCTCGCCTAATCTTCGAAGAGGGCATCAGCTCTGGGGACCTCTTTGTCCCCGGCCAGCTCTTCGCGTTCGGTAGCATCGTGATGCATGCCGACCCAACGGGTCATCAAGACTAGATCAACAATTTCACTCCTGAACACCGAATTAGATTCGACAATCTGGAGTACATCGCAGACGTCCGAGGCGATCTGGTCTTTGTCGGATTCGCGGCCTCGCTCGGTGCTCCCATGGGCCCTGTTATGCCCACCACGGAGCTCTCCCCACATTCCGGTCCACGGGTCGGCCTCAAGCCACCTGCCAACTTCAAGCTCGGGCAACTCAATTCCATCCGGAGATCGGGAATCCCCATCAACCGTGCCAACGACGTTCGCCAAAAGCCTAGCTCCGGGCCTCGACGCAGAGGCGGTTTTTGGACTCCAGGAGTCACCTTTGGCCAAACCCTTTCCTCACGCCACCGATCGAACTAGGAGCCCTAGTGACTGGTCGACATTGAGAAGTCAGGGACCATCCCCGACCGAACTCCCCCTCGCCAACGTGGCCTCAAGCCCCAATACAGGAGTAACATCCTAAGACCAGGTTTTGTCCTCGGTCTCTCCTGCCTGTGCGGCCACAGAGCCGACCCCGTGCCTTGAGCCCAACTCGTCCCCTGAAGACCGGGATTCAGTCCGGACCCAGATCACTCCTTGCACCGGCGCGACGGAGACTGGTCTCTGGCGGCCGCCGCATGCCAGCCCGGTGACCCTCTCCTTATTGAACGAGGCGCTGGACCGAATCTGTATGATGGCTATTCGGGAGGACCCACCCTCGACTTGCGTTCAGCAGCCCCTCGAGGTGAATTATAGGGACTTTTATGGCCCGCCCACCACCCACCTATTAGCCACAGTCGAAGATATAACTGACATGCTGGACTACACCTCGGAAAACGCCGAGTCCATGGACAAAGATAGCGGAGCCACGGCTAACACCGATGTCGCTCCCCCATTCATGGGCCGCTGGATGGCCACATCCACGTACGACGTCTACATGGTGGACAGCCCTAAAGACAACGGCAGCGCGCCCAAGCAAGACAATGAAAAACCCAGCAACGAGCCACCCAAACGCCGCAAACAGCGTCGCCGCTCCAAGGCACATCGAAGCCATGCGAGTAACACGAACACATCAAAGGACACCACCCTGGACAATATAGACAACATCGACGACGACGCTGCCGATGACCATCAACCAGATGATCATGAGGAGTATGAGGACCCACTCAACCTAGAAGACCTCAACGACTTCAAAGACAGTAATTATCTCCCCCTTTCCAAACAGGAGGTCAGTTTGGGCGACGAAGATTTTATCATCCCCGAAGACCCACTGGAGCGGGAGTGGTTCAAACGGCAGTTAATTGCCACTGCGCGCAAATCGAAGAAACAACGGCAAAATATAAAATCAAAACATGATACCCTTAACGAGAAATGGACTAAGGTCCTAGCTGCCAAAGAAGGGTACGGCTACGGGGGACAGACCAAAAGCTACCCAAAGCGTAGACTGCTACCACAATTCGACGACTTGGCCGTACAACTAGCAGCTCCAAGACACGCCCAAGTCGAACAACCAGACCCCCCCCCCCTTGAGGACAGGACAAGACGACTGATGAAGCCAAACAAGCCACCGCCCCACCCCGCCGCCACGGCAAGGAGACAGCGCGACCGGTCGGTAAAGTACGACCTCCAGCATGGCATGGACGCTTGAAGTAGGTCCATCTACGGACCCAAAAAAAGCCTTCCCACTACCCGAGGCCGATATGAAGCTTGGTTGATCCGAAATGATAGAGTTCAGGAAAAACAACAAGCTCGGATGGCCAATGACCTCCGACGCGACATAACCCAAATTAGGGGCGCCACCCACCCGATGTGCTTCACTAATAGGGTGATGCAACATGAATTCCCGGCAGTATGGATAGAGGATTTCATATTACACATCCACATGGCATGAGGGGATGATCTCCACGCCATCAAGTACCTGTTGGAATTTTTGCTAGTAGGCCTTTGGCCCAAAGCCCAACTAAAATTCTGAAATTCTCTTGGCCCATTCATGCACACATGTGAGTGGAGTGAGTGAGGCTAAAGTTTAGTCCCACCTCATAAGTTGAGGGAGAGTTGCACCTCTTTATAAGGTGAGCTCTTCTACCACTTGTATGAGCATGAGAAGAGGAGACCTACACGCGCGCTCCTCCTCCTCGCTCGCCTCGCCACGCCACGCCTCGCCTCGTCACGACGCGCCGCGGGTTGCGGGATTGAGCCGAGCCGAGGACAGAGCTATGCACGTTGTCTATATTTTTGCTGCTCGGGAAAATTAATGAGTCATTAATTAATAATTAACGGACGCGCCAATTACTGAACCGTTTCCGATTCTTTTGGATCGTGACGACTCGGACGTGGGGTTTATTCCCACGACCTACCCGGCCCGGCCCGCACTATATAGTTCGGCAGACGTCTGCCCTAGCCGCCGCCGCTTCGTATGGTTTCTCACCACCGTTCCAGATCATTGCGCCGCCAAGCAAGTCTTCTCCATCCCTCCTTTCGGCGTGCACCGCAAGAAGGGACAGCAGGCCTCCGGAACCCCGCCTCTCGTGATCCTGTACGGGAGAGGGGCGATCAGGTTTTTGGGGAGCGCACTCGCGCGACTGCTGGCAGCGACGACTTCGCGAACGACGACTTCTTCCCCGACCTCGGCAACCTCATCCTCGACGACATGGGCGACAACGTCAACGCTGGCGGTGCTGCTCCCGCTGCACCGTATGTGATTCTATCCTTCCTGTTCGAGATCGTGGTAGAATTCATGTTTCTAGTATGTGCCCTAGATGTGATCTGTTCATCTGCTATGCTAGTTCACATGATTAGTTTAATCTCTGTTGCTGCGGTCATGACTTATCTTCTGTTTATTCGGATTAAATCTCGTAGTAATTTGCTCATATTTTCAACAATCCAAAAACCTGATTATAGGCAATTTACTCCGAGTGGTTTTGCTGCACATCTGAAGCCGCCTGCCTTTAAGGGGGCACAATATAAGAGGTGGCGCACGAGAGCAGTCTACTGGTTTTAGACCATGGGCTGCTATGACGCCACCAAGGGCAAGCCTGAGGGCGATCTTAATCCGGCACAGCTGGAAGCTTTTGAGAAGATCGATACCCTCTTTAAAGGTGCTCTTCTGAGTGTTCTTGATGACTCAATTGTGGATTCGTATATGTCGTTTGACAACGGCAAGGACATGTGGGCTGCGCTCGAGGCCAAGTTTGGTGCCTCGGACGCCGGCAGCGAGTTGTACGTCATGGAGCAATTCTATGACTACAAGATGACTGATGAGCGTGCTGTTGTACAGCAGGCTCATGAGATACAGTCGCTCGCAAAAGAACTTGAGTACTTCAAGTGTGTGTTGCCGGACAAATTTGTTGCCGGGGGCATCATTGCCAAGCTTCCACCTTCGTGGAACAATTTTGCTACTTCCCTGAAACACAAGAGACAGGAGTTTTCCGTTGCGGATCTCATTGGTACTCTTGATGTTGAAGAGAAGGCGAGAGCAAAGGACACACGCGCTCGAGTTGCTGAGGGAGGTTCTAGTGCCCACATGGTACAGAAGAAGAACTTCCAGCCCAACAAGTTCAAAAACAACAAGAACAAAACTCAGGGCAAAGGCAAGTTTGATACAAAGAACAAGCCATCACATTCTACCAACTTCAAGAAGAATTCTCATAAGAAGGGGAAGGGACTTTGCCATGTCTGCGGTGATCCTAATCCCTGGGCTCCGAAGTGTCCTAACCGCTTTGAGGAGCGTGAACATGAGAAGAGCGGCAAATCCGCTAATGTTGTCATCGGTGATACTGATATGAAGGAATCAGGGTACGGTATTTTTCCTACCATCCTTTCAGTATTTCAATCCCCTGATTGGTTAATTGACACCGGTGCCAATGTACATGTTTGTGCTGACGCCTCCATGTTTTCTTCTTACCAGGTCACTGGGACTTCTCCCGTGCTGATGGGGAACGGGTCACATGCCATCGTTCGAGGTGTTGGTACGGTCGATCTGAAGTTTACTTCGGGGAAGACCGTGCGTCTGAAGAACGTTCATCATGTGTCGTCCATCAATAAAAATCTCGTTAGCGGTTCCCGTTTATGTCGAGATGGTTTTAAGTTGGTTTTTGAATCCAATAAAGTTGTAATTTCTAAGTGTGGACAATTTGTTGGAAAAGGCTATGAGTGCGGAGGCTTTTTCCGCCTATCTTTGTCAGATATTTGCACTAAAGTTATTAATAATGTTTGCCACAATAATGAGTCTGATATTTGGCATTCACGACTTTGTCATATTAACTTTGGATGCATGACGCGGCTAGCCAATATGAATTTAATTCCGAATATCTCTACTGTCAAGAGCTCTAAGTGCCAAGTATGTGTGCAAGCTAAGCAACCTCGCAAGTCCCATAAGACTGCAGAGGCAAGAGACTTGGCGCCACTAGAGCTTATACATTCTGATCTTTGTGAGATGAATGGCGTGTTGACAAAAGGTGGAAAGAGATACTTCATGACATTAATTGATGACTCCACTAGATATTGTTATGTGTATCTTCTGAAATCAAAAGATGAGGCTTTGACTTTCTTCAAAAACTATAAAGCTGAGGCAGAGAACCAACTTGATCGAAAAATTAAACGGCTTAGGTCCGATCGTGGTGGAGAGTATTTTTCCAATGAATTTGATCTGTTTTGTGCGGAACATGGTATAATCCATGAGAGGACGCCTCCCTACTCACCCCAGTCAAATGGGGTAGCCGAAAGAAAGAACCGAACTCTAACTGATATGGTTAACACCATGTTAGACACTTCGGGTCTATCCAAGGAATGGTGGGGGGAGGCACTAATGACTGCATGTCATGTCCTAAACCGGGTTCCCACAAAGCATAAGACCATGACTCCATTTGAGGAATGGGAAAGGAAAAGGTTGAAACTCTCTTACCTACGTACTTGGGGTTGTTTGGCGAAAGTCAATATACCAATTCCCAAGAAGCGCAAGCTTGGACCAAAAACCGTGGATTGTGTTCTTCTGGGCTATGCTTTTCATAGCATCGGCTATAGATTTTTGATAATAAAATCTGAGGTGTCCGACATGCATGTTGGTACGATTATGGAGTCAAATGATGCAACTTTCTTTGAGGACATATTTCCTATGAAGGATATGTCGAGTTCATCAAATCTGGAGACACCTACTCCATCTAGTGAGGAATTCACTGTAATTCCTGAACCCACCATCGCGATGGAACACGTTGAGAATCCTGTTGAGGGTGACAATGGAACTCCTGTGAGGAGTAAGAGACAGAGGACTGCAAAGTCCTTTGGTGATGATTTCATTGTGTACCTAGTGGATGACACACCCAGGACTATTTCAGAAGCCTATGCATCTCCTGATGCTGACTACTGGAAGGAAGCTGTACGTAGCGAGATGGATTCCATCTTAGCTAATGGTACCTGGGAGATCACTGACCGTCCTTATGGGTGCAAACCTGTAGGATGTAAGTGGGTGTTCAAGAAGAAGCTTAGACCTGATGGTACGATTGAAAAGTACAAGGCACGGCTTGTGGCCAAGGGTTATACCCAGAAAGAAGGTGAAGACTTCTTTGATACTTACTCACCCGTGGCTAGACTGACCACAATACGGGTGCTACTATCACTGGCTGCCTCACATGGTCTTCTCGTTCATCAAATGGACGTTAAGACAGCTTTTCTCAATGGAGAGTTGAAGGAGGAAATTTACATGGATCAGCCAGATGGTTTTGTAGTATCTGGTCAGGAAGGAAAGGTGTGCAAGTTATTAAAGTCTTTATATGGCCTTAAACAAGCTCCTAAGGAGTGGCATGAGAAATTCGAAAGAACATTAACTGATGCCGGCTTTGTAGTAAACGATGGTGACAAGTGCGTGTACTATCGCTATGGTGGGGGCGAAGGAGTTATTCTTTGTCTGTATGTCGACGACATATTGATCTTTGGAACCAAACTTGATTTAATCAAGGAGGTTAAGGATTTCTTATCTCGCTGTTTTGAGATGAAGGATCTAGGAGTAGCTGATGTTATCTTAAACATCAAGCTGTTGAGAGATGAGAATGGTGGGATCACACTGCTTCAGTCTCACTATGTGGAAAAGGTCTTGAGTCGTTTTGGGTATAGCGACTGCACACCTTCTCCAACTCCATATGATGCTAGTGTGTTGCTTCGAAAGAATCAACGGATTGCTAGAGATCAACTGAGGTATTCTCAGATAATTGGTTCGCTTATGTATTTTGCCAGTGCCACGAGGCCTGACATCTCTTTTGCTGTGAGCAAGCTGAGTCGGTTTGTGTCAAAACCGGGAGATGATCATTGGCATGCGCTTGAGAGAGTTATGCGCTATTTGAAAGGCACCGCGAGCTATGGAATTCACTACACCGGGTATCCAAGGGTACTGGAGGGTTATAGTGACTCAAACTGGATTTCTGATGCTGATGAGATAAAGGCCACAAGTGGTTATGTTTTTACACTTGGTGGTGGAGCTGTTTCCTGGAAGTCTTGCAAGCAGACCATCTTAACGAGGTCAACTATGGAAGCAGAACTCACAGCATTGGACACTGCCACTGTTGAAGCAGAGTGGCTTCGTGAACTCTTGATGGACTTACCTATGGTTGAAAAACCAATACCCCCTATCCTGATGAACTGTGATAATCAAACTGTGATCGTCAAGATAAACAGTTCGAAGGACAATATGAAGTCCTCAAGACATGTGAAGAGGAGACTAAAATCTGTCAGAAAATTGAGGAACTCCGGAGTTATTACGTTGGATTATATCCAAACGTCGAAAAACTTGGCAGATCCCTTCACAAAGGGTCTATCACGTAATGTGATAGACAATGCATCGATGGAGATGGGTTTGAGACCCACCGCATGAGTTGTCCATAGTGGTAACCCACTCTATGTGATCGGAGATCCCGTGAAGTAGAAGTGGGAGACAAGTTGTTGGTCAGCTGGGAGGAGAGTATCCCTATATTAACTATCCCACTCCGTAATGATGCAATACTCTTCTGATCTGCATGGCAGGTTGATACTTATCTTAATGTGTTCCAAGTGGCTTATTCGGGTAAGCAGAGATGTTGTCCTGCAGAACATCTTCTGAGGAACACACCTATATGAATTTGACTGTTAACATCGCAGTCTGTGAGAATTGGGTGTTCTCTAATAAATTCATGAAAAGGCCCTGGAGTATGACGTATACGCTCCACCCGCGGGGAAGCCTTGCGGCAGCCAAGTATCGGTCAAGAACTTATGTGAAACTAGTCTCGCAGAAAACTTGTAGTTCAAGGCATAGTCCACTATTCAAGTTGTGATCTAGTGTAGCATAAATCTCTAAGTGGAAGTTCAACTTCACAGTCTCCACTAAGCACCGGTATATAAACAATGTTTTGGAACTAAATGATGAGATGTGCCAATGAGACTTTGTGGGGGATTGTTGGAATTTTTGCTAGTAGGCCTTTGGCCCAAAGCCCAACTAAAATTCTGAAATTCTCTTGGCCCATTCATGCACACATGTGAGTGGAGTGAGTGAGGCTAAAGTTTAGTCCCACCTCATAAGTTGAGGGAGAGTTGCACCTCTTTATAAGGTGAGCTCTTCTACCACTTGTATGAGCATGAGAAGAGGAGACCTACACGCGCGCTCCTCCTCCTCGCTCGCCTCGCCACGCCACGCCTCGCCTCGTCACGACGCGCCGCGGGTTGCGGGATTGAGCCGAGCCGAGGACAGAGCTATGCACGTTGTCTATATTTTTGCTGCTCGGGAAAATTAATGAGTCATTAATTAATAATTAACGGACGCGTTAATTACTGAACCGTTTCCGATTCTTTTGGATCGTGACGACTCGGACGTGGGGTTTATTCCCACGACCTACCCGGCCCGGCCCGCACTATATAGTTCGGCAGACGTCTACCCTAGCCGCCGCCGCTTCGTATGGTTTCTCACCACCGTTCCAGATCATTGCGCCGCCAAGCAAGTCTTCTCCATCCCTCCTTTCGGCGTGCACCGCAAGAAGGGACAGCAGGCCTCCGGAACCCCGCCTCTCGTGATCCTGTACGGGAGAGGGGCGATCGGGTTTTTGGGGAGCGCACTCGCGCGACTGCTGGCAGCGACGACTTCGCGAACGACGACTTCTTCCTCGACCTCGGCAACCTCATCCTCGACGACATGGGCGACAACGTCAACGCTGGCGGTGCTGCTCCCGCTGCACCGTATGTGATTCTATCCTTCCTGTTCGAGATCGTGGTAGAATTCATGTTTCTAGTATGTGCCCTAGATGTGATCTGTTCATCTGCTATGCTAGTTCACATGATTAGTTTAATCTCTGTTGCTCCGGTCATGACTTATCTTCTGTTTATTCGGATTAAATCTCGTAGTAATTTGCTCATATTTTCAACAGTACCTACCATTAAAGCTCAAAGGACTGGCCAGACACTGGTTAAACAGTCTCCCGAAGACCCCATAGGGTGCTGGGAGGAGCTCGAGGACGCATTCCGAGCCAATTTCCAAGGAACCTATGTCCGACCCCCGGATGCCGATGACCTAAGCCACATAACCCAACAACGCGAAGAGTCAGCCCGACAGTTCTGGAATTGATTCTTGACCAAAAAGAATCAAATCGTCGACTATACGAATGCCGAAGCCATAGCCGCCTTCAGACACAATGTCAAGGACGAATGGCTCGCACGATAGCTCGGCCAGGATAAGCCGAAAACGATGGCATCCCTGACCTCCTTGATGCCTCGCTTTTGCGCAGGAGAAGACAGTTGGCTCACTCATAAAAGCAACAAACCCGAAACACCAGGTACCTGTGAAGTCCGGGATGGAAACAAAAATCTGCGACACAATAAAAACAAGTGTCGTCATAACGACGGCGAGGCCGATGAGACGGCAGTAAATGCTGGATTCCATAATCCGAAGTTTGGATCATGGAAGAAGCCTTCTAAAGGCAACCACGATGGCCGAACCAAGCTGGATGCAATCTTGGACAAGCCCTGCCATATACATGGCACCCTTGAACAACCCGCTAACACTCCAACCGAAACTGTTGGGTGATAAAACAAGCCAGTAAGCTCACAGTCGAGGACTCAGGCAGAAGCCCTCGGAGCGAGGATGACTACGAACCTCGCAGGCCGAACAACAGAGGCCAAAAACCATTTCCTCCCGAAGTTAAGACGGTGAACGTGATCTGTGCCACCCATATACCACGAAAGGAACGGAAGCGCACGCTACGAGATGTTTACGCCGTTGAGCCCATAGCGCCAAACTTCAACCCATGGTCGGCTTGCCCGATCACCTTCGACTACAGGGACCACCCGACCAGTATCCACCACGGAGGATCGGCAGCCCTGGTGCTCGACCCCATTGTCGATGGGTATCACCTCACTAGGGTCCTTATGGACGGAGGCAGCAGCCTCAATCTGATTTATTCCGGTACAGTAAGGAAAATGGGAATAGATCCATCAAGGATCAAACCCGGAAACACCACCTTCAAGGGGGTGATTCTGGGCGTAGAAGCCCGATGCTGAGGAACATTAACTTTGGATGTAGTGTTCGGCTCCCCAGATAACTTTCAAAGCGAAGACTTGATCTTCGATATCGCCCTTTTTTGTAGCGGCTACCACGCCCTCCTGGGCCCGACAGCATTCACCCGTTCAACGTTGTCCCTCATTATGCATACCTCAAGCTGAAGATGCCCGGATCTTCAGGCGTCATAGCTATAAACGGTAACACGGGACGCTCCCTCCGGACCGAAGAACACACCACGGCCTTGGCAGCCGAAGACCAAGCCGGTGTAGCAGGGGCCAGATATCAGCGAGCCGTAAAGGCCAGAGATACAAACAAACAGACCCGAGCTCGGGCCCCATCATGGGAGCCCGCCTGCGTTCATCGCAAATAGGGATACGCGCCCCACGGCACGCTCACCCAAGTCATGCTCTATGTGCTTCGTCGACACAGCTTTGCGCTCAAGATACCATGGGCGGCCGAGGGGCCTACATCAAACCACAACATCATGTGTTCGGCTCAACGGAACTATGAATGGCCATGTCTTCGGACAGCAACAGGTGCAGCTCCGGATTTTCCCAGCATCAAGCCGCGCCAACAAGGCTCCCTCTCAAGATCCCTATTTAAGGATCCCCTCCGCTAGGGCATGTTTTTCTACATGGAGACCCACCCGTACTCACCCAACAGAAGCTAAGGTGCAGACGTGTAGCAAGGCAGAGTTGAGGCTTCGACCCACGTATCAAGGCCTTGTGTAAACCTTTCTTCTGTAAAAGCTTTTCACATATATACATACTTATAGTGAATGCCTCAACAATTCAAACTGTACGGATAGACGTCCTGAGCCTATGGAAAATGAAAAACACCCATTATGGTACTCGAGCACTCACATGCCTCGCCTTTATCCCCTTTTCCGCTCTTCGAATAGCCCGGCACACACGCTCAAATGCAGATTGGCTAATAGACCAAGGGGACGATCTCTTTATCTACCCTATGCATCAAGTCCGGCACCACATTGTAGATGTGTGTTCGGCGTCTCGGATATTGCACTATATGCATCACTTCCGAACTATGTCATGGGTCAATAATTAGATAGCCCCGCACTTGTGCTCACCTTCTTACGTTCTGCATGTTCGGCTAAGAAGTTAAAGGGAGAACCCCTGTGATTGTACTTCTGATTAGTCCAGTTAAGCACCTCAGGAGGAGAAAGCCGAAAACTGATTGTCATAGTAAGCATGAACTAATCCGCGATCCAATGACAAGTATTAAACTCAAAAAGTCATTGGTGATTTCTCTGTGTCACACGCAGGGTTTGTCGTACTACAAACCACGTGATTACAAAGGCATGCCTCGGCTCCCAAGCATATCACAAAGTATTGGGGCTAGTCATTAGCCCCCGCCGTCAAGCTCCTATGGCAAAGTGAAAGCAATAAAGCCGCATAGTCTGATTGCCTAGTCTCTCTCACACACTAGCGCCTTCGGGTATCAAGACATTGGCTAAGGGTGACAATGCGGAGATGAAACACCCCTCGTGATATTCTCTTAGGGGCTAAAGCCGATGACTGGTACCTTTCAGAATAAACAAACGGCCCCACGGGAGTCAAAATAAAACCATCACATTTTAAAACACGCAAACATGCCGCATTATAAAGCACAAGGTCCAGTTGACAACTTAATACACTCATTCAATGATTACATCTTTTGAGCGCTGGCCCTCTATCACCCGAGTGTCATCCATAACTTGCGTGAAATATTGTTCAAGGCGGCGGTGCTCCTTTCCAACTGGCGGGGGACCGGTGCCCATGTCCATTGGCTTGATCCTAGGCCAATGAACCATGGTCTTCAAGAAGGCCAGCCTAGCTCCTTCAAGGCAAGCATAACACTTCATGGCGTCAATCGGGGCAAGTGCATCACGCAACTTATGCACCAGGCCCAAGTAGTTGTCCAGAATAGGCTTTGCGGCCACAGCCTGACACAAAGATCCTTCAGGGCCGGCTCAGCCATCCGATGAAGCTCCATCAACTGCTTCATCTGGTCGCTGAGGAGCGGATGGTGCTCGGACGCCTGGAACCGCGACCAGAAGAGTCGTCGCTCGGAGTCCTCCTCCCAAACGGCATAGTGCTCCGCTGCAGCTGCCGCACTCTTCAGAAGATCGGAGAAAATGCATGCGGAGCACCTGACCCGTGTCAGCAATGCGACCATGTTGCCGCCAAAATCACTCTGCAGTAAGTATTTCTTACCATCTGCGATTTGCTTCACTTGGCAGAGCTCCTCCCAGACACCCTGCATTTCGGTTCTGGCCTCTTGGAGCCCTTTGTCCACCTTGGATAGCTCAGTGGACTGCTCTTTCTTATTTTTCTCAAGGGCCTCACATTTAGTGACGGCATCCTTGAGCTCCAACTGCACTTTGGCCACTCGAGCCTCGTCCTTCTCACCGGCGGCCTTCGTCGTCTCAAGTTCGGCCACCGCCTTTTTGGCAGCCGCTTTCTCTTTGGCCGCCTCATCCTCGGCTTTCTTCAGCGCAGCCTTGAGGCCCTTGACCTCAACGGCGGCAGCTGCAGTCACAAAACATCAGGTGCTCAGTATAGAATCCGGAATGTAGGTGTCCGGCGATGTTAACTATGCTTTTTGATAGGGGCTTACCTTGTGCGCCTCATCAAGTCGTTTGTTGACGAGGCCAAGATCTTCATCGGAGCGTTCCAGCTTCCGATCCATCTCCTCCAGGGCAGTGGCATTAGCAGCCGCAGCCAAGGACGATGCCTGCGATATCAAATCAACCAGGACACTCTAAATACTGGCCTATGGATATTCGACCCTCTATAAGGTTTTTCAATCCTCATAGAGTCTCGGGGACTGTTATATATATGGCATGCTTAAACTCTAGCTAAAAAGTCAAATCCGCTCTACGGGGAAAAGAGAATTACTTGACTCACCTCGAAGCATGTCAAAAGGCCCTTTATGGCATCATTTAGTCCGGCATGGACGGACCGAACACCCGTAGAACCGCACATATGGGTGCGGTGCTCGTCGACGATTACGGAGTTGTGTAGCAACTCCACTATCGAGTTCGGTCAGCCTGTCGCCGCCTGTTGTTTGTGTTCGGCGCGGGCGGCGGGACCTCAACCCCACCTTCATCGGAAGGCTGGAATGGCACCTTTGAGGGCCTTGGGGCCTCAGGTGTGGTGGGCAGAGAGGGTCCAAACTCCCCTCTGGTATTTTCTAGGAGGGACGCATCCTCCTAGCCTTGGGCCACCAAGGCATCTGCCTCGGCAATGGCTGCGTCGCCCCCCTCCCCTGTATTCGGACAGGAAGGGGTCCTTCGGAACAACACCTCCTCGGTCTCTTCAGGGACCAAGGGATGTGCGGCGCCCGACGCTGATCTGTTGTCCGCCAACTCGGCGGGCGGAGAGGCCCCCTGTGAGGTATGCTCGGCGGGGTGGCCACGCGGTGGGCTGAAATATCACATGATCCACGTTTGCCAGCGAAAGACTAGTAAAAATGAAATGAGAAATGCTAAAGTTCATACCTTGTGACAGGGGGCTTGAACCTACGGTCCTTCTCTGGGACCTCCTCCGATGCCACGGACTCCTCATGAGAGCCCGAGCTGTTGGGCAGGACCAACTTGGGCATGCACTGCATCTTCTGGGCCCGAGGAGGTTGTTCCCACTTGACATCTTCGGCCACCGCCCTCTTCTTAGAGTGGGAGGAGGCACTCTCCTTCTCTTCTTCATCCTCCTCCCCGTCTCGAGCAAATGGGGCCGCAACATCTTCGGCCTTGGTGTCCGGACGGTCTCTCAGACGGAGGCCTCTAGCAGGTCCTTCTTCGTCTTCGCCTTCTTTTTTGGCGCTTTGTAAGGCGCCATGACTAGCAGTCCCTCCAGTTGGGCTGACCGAGTCTCTTTGGGCAGCGGAGCCGGACGGCTGATCTTCTTGGCCTTCTCGAGCCAGCCCTGCGAAGGCAACACAAGGACTTAGACCAAACTTTCCATCATACGAGCACCCTAATATATGTTGGGAAAATGGTTAATTACCTTCTTCGGGGGGTTTGCGGTGTCAAGCCCGGTGTCTTCTTTCTCGGCTGGCCACTCCTTCTTGGGCTTGAACAACAAACCCCACACCTTGTCGTACATGGTGCCGAAGGGATACTGCACAATGACCAAGATGATGTAGGGTGGAACCCTAAGAGGGATATTTTCACACTTGGAGGGGGGAAAGAGGATGAACACCAAGAACACAAAGAGGGATTATCCAACAAAACCCAATTACACATCCACTAGAATATCAAACACATAGATCCACAAGAATACATGAACAATCCAAGGAAACAAGCACTAGGTAAAGGTTCTTCCCACTACTAGAGGAGGTGAGGTCTTGATGATAGTCTTCTCCTTATGGAGGTCTTGAAATCCACAAGGATTCTTCCCTAAAGGGGTCTTGATCCACAAGAGGGAAGGGGCAAAGCTCACATTATCGCACATATACTTTGCTTAGTCTAAACATAACCCTAGGTACGGAATATATATGCTTGGGGTCGAAGTGGAAGAAGAGGGGGCCGAAGAGGCAATCACAGTTGTCCATCCTGGGAGGCCCATGCGCACGGGGTAAGTGCGGCCCGTGCACACGGGGGTCCCATGGGCATGGTACACGCCCGTGCGCATGGGGTGCTACAGCGCAGCTCCCTGTGTAGCCCGTGGGCACGAGGTCTCGGGCGCCCATGCGCACGGGGTCGCCTGTGACTTCCTGTCCAGCTCCAGTTGGCTTCCTTGCTCATCTTCTTGGCCTTGGGGCGCTTCTCCTCCTCCGTGGTGATGTCCCTCATCGTACCTAATGACACATAGAGTATTTTGGTGAGGTAGTAACCAAGTTCCGTTTGTATCCATATGCATGTCAACTAGGAAGGAGTTCACCTCGGTTTCCATAGCACGTGCTCTAGCTCTTGTCATAGGTCCACGTGGGGTTTGATGTATTGGTGTAGAGTCCATGGGGATGATTGAAGGATGCTCCACATCACCGGGTCTTCGGTCTTATAAGTCCACATGGGACTCGCCCTGTGCTGGCAGGGAAGGAGTCACCGACGGAACATTATCTGAATCACGTTGGTCAATTTGCCCCCGGTCACCATCACATCAGAAACGTGTGTCTGCAGTTTCCTCACCTCGCCGGCGGATCCCCAATCTAAACCTTTCTTGGTCCACGAGGTCAATCTCGTTGGGGGCCCGGACCTGAACTCGGGGGCGGCCGTCTAGGCTGCATTCCGTGGCTCTGTTATATAGAACCACTCCTTTTTCCACACTTTGACAATGTCGATGAATGAGCCCTCGGCCCATTGGACTCGGGTAAGCTTGCTGATCATCGCTCCGCCGCATTCCGACTAGGCGCCACCGACCACCTTAGGCTTGACAATGAACACATTCAGCCACAGACTGAAGTGCGACTGGACTCATAGAAGGGCCTCGCAAAATATGATGAAGGTGGAGACGTGGAGGAATGAATTGGGGGCTAGATCATGAAAATCCAGCCCATGGAAGAACATCAATCGCCGCACGAAGGGATGCAGCGGGAATCCCAACCCCTGGATGAAGCGGGGAAGGAAAACCACCCTCTCAACTCGGTGGGGCGTTGGGACGACCTAACCCTTCTCAGGAGCCCGACGAGCGACGTCGGTCGATAGGTAGCTGGCTCGCTTTAGCTCTTCGATGTCGTTGTTGGTGATGATGGATGCCTCCCACTTTCCATTCGCACCAGATCCAGCCATGGACGTAGTTAGGAGGAGGCGGGAGAGGGGTCGTTGTAAAGGAGCAAAGCAGGGCGCTGGAGCTCTGGAAGTTGGGAAAATGACAGCGAGAGGTGGAAGAAGTCGTAGGCTGGTAACAGCCATTGTTCCCCTTTTAATGGGCCCCAAACAGGTTAAGTTTCCCTTTTCCATGCCGCAGACCTCTCCACTTTCCGATATACACGCGACTTTATGCGCGGTGAGGGAATCGAAATCATTGATCAAATCCCCCAAAAAGCGGGGCACGATCTCTGCTTTGACAGGACGTGCCAATAGAGGGGCGGCCTCGAGCTGCGTATCGAGAACTTCCAGCCATTTGACGCGACCCTTCGCCAAAAAATTGTCAGACGAGGGCACTCTTCACACTTGAGCACTTTAGCCTTCGAGGCTAAGTAAAATAGATGCTCTGGATTTCGGTCACCATTGAACTTTGAGCGTGCACTGGACTAGATGGAGAACTCGCCTCGCAAGCCAAAGAACATTGGATATGCGGATGCCGGACACCAGCCCCGGCGTTGGAGGCTAGTTCGGGGGCTACTGAGGGAGTCCTGGATTAAGGGGTCATCGGGCTGCCGGCTTATTTCTTATGGGCCGGACTGAAGGGCTATTGTGAAACCAAGCTAGAGCGTAACCCGTGACCGGATAAAAGATCTTCGGAGCCGTGGTGTGTCCTCCAAGTCAAGATCAGGCATGATCTTTCCTTCATTGTGACCGACCTTGTGTAACCCTAACCCTATCGGTGTCTATATAAACCGAAGGGTTTTAGTCTTTAGGGCTAGAGCAACATCAAACACCCCATCAACCTAGGGTTTAGCTCACCTGCTCTCGAGGTAGATCGACTCTGTAACCATATCATACACATCGAATACAATCAAGCAACACATAGGTTTTTACCTCCTAGAGAGGGCCCGCACCTGGGCAAACATCGCGTCCTTCGTCCATTTTTCCCCATCGATCCTAGATCCACAGCTCGGGACCCCCTACCCAAGATCTGCCGATTTTGACACCGACACCCCTCTTCTACGGGCGAAGAAATATTGATGAAACGCGAAACCTACTCAGACAACGCAACACGAAACTGGAAATAGATGGATCTCGAAAGAAAACCTAGTATTGGCAAAACTCGGATTGATGGTGGACATGCGATGGTATATGTGGAATCGGATTGGTTGTGAACAGGCGGTGGTATACGTGGACTCGGATTGGTGGTGGATAGGGGGTGGTATATGTGAACTCGGATTGGTTATGGTTTATGACAATGGTATATGTGGACTCGGGTTGGTGGTGTTTTATGGCATGTGCGATGATGGTGGGGGTGGGGGTATATGGCAACAACGACATATATGGTGGGGTGGTGGTATATGGCAATGATGAAGGTGGTTTGGCGGCTGCGTGACAACTTGTGAGCAGAACTTGAAACTCTAAAAGATTACACGCTAAGACCAGCAACTTGACACGATGATGCAACCGCAAATTCAACAAAGCAAAACACCAATGAGAAAATTGCAGAAGGCTCAGATTGGTTCAGATATGATGAACTAACCCTAATTTTTGTGTGGCTTTTTCTGGGACTATAGATATGAAGAACATATGCGATCTAAACTATGAACAGCTGGAAAATCTCGCCGAGCAATCTGAAAATCTGATATCACTTGATAGAGGCAAACATGTCACGTCTTTCGATGAGATGGTGGCTATCGTTTTTGGTGGAGTAGACTTTGACGATCTGACTACGAACGTGCGAAGACCTCGCTCCTTAGCAATCGCTAAACCAACTTTGAGAGGTTATTGACCACGCCGAAGCATGATCAACCTGACTATGAAGGTTTGTTTCCTGCACGCAAACAAAGAACAAGCAAGTAATTGAAATTGCAATCTGAACATTGCGAATATGGATGAAGTATTGATAATAGTGGGGTTTTCAAAAGCGGTCTTGGCCTGGTCGTTGGACAAAAACAGAGTACACGAAGCTGCAACAATGGCTAACTTTTAACTAAGTAAAACCCAAAGTCTAAACGGTGCCTTAAGGGATGTATTTGTAGGGGGGAGGGGATTTTGTCTCCCCTTGGCAAGGTGGGACGAAAATACCTCCTGAGCCGTTTCCCCTACAATACGAACTCTAAAAAAATAGCCTATGAGTAGTATTTTGAAATTAGATCGGCCTGGCCCAAAAACAAGGTGGCGCAACACCTATTTTAAGCTATGGACAAAATTTATGAAAGGGCATCTTGTATATTTTGCCCATGTCCTTGTACGTCATCATGGTGGCTCCAAAGTGCTGAAAACTCCACCAGAAACTATGTTCTTGTCCCCCTTGCACATGCCATCATCTCCATGCTTGATCATGCTCCAATGTTTATCTTTCTTGTCCAATCTAGGCCCTTCATTTGTAAGCAAAACAAATGTATCCAATTTAGGCAGCATCATATTCTCATGAACATTAGAATCATTACCAAGAAACGGAAGTACCTGGTAATTTAATTGGCGTGCGCGGGCTCTAGTAATTGGTCCAGTATATGTAGCAGTAGGGGTTGTGGGTGTAACTTCGTTAGTGATGTTCTCATCATATGGCAAATGTTATTGCAAAATTTTTTTGGGGAGATGATGCGAACAATAACAAAATGCATGGGGATGCATAGTGGAAGCTTTGTTTCCCGAAAATTCAAAGAGGTATTGGTTTTCGTGATTTCCATTCTTTCAATCTTGCCATGCTAGCGCAGCAGGTATGGAGGCTTGTATGCTCTTCGGATTCTTTATGTGCAAGAGTGTTAAAGGAAAAAATATTATTCAAAGCAAAGTATCCTTGAACTTTTTAAAAGGGAAGTATATGGAGAGTTGGTAATGGAGAACCTGTTGATATTTGGAAGGACCCATGGATCCCCTCTGGTCCTAGTAGAACATTTTGACACCTAGGGGCGACGTTCTTCTAACCAAGGTGTCAGAGTTAATTGACCCTTCCTCATGATATTCGTATATTGATCTTATTGTTTCAATTTTCTCTCTAGATGACGCTTCTCGAATTGCGAGGATTGCTCTCAGTCCCAATGGGTTTGATGATTTTGTGGCTTGGCACTATAACCGGTCTAGAATCTTTTCGGTTAAGTCTGCATATCATGTTAACTGGAGACATCAATTCGGGAATGTGTCTGCATAATATGTCCTCTTTTTTAAATGGAACTAATCCTATTCGGCACAAGCTTTGGAAATTTGCTGGGAAGGTGAATATTTTTATATGGAAGTCTCTACATGCTATAGTCCCCGTGAAATCTATCATCGTTAATCGTCATATTGGCAGTGATGACAAGTGACCTATATGTCATCTATTTCCTGCAAATCGGATGAACTTATTTTTTTGGTTGCAGCCCTGCAATAGAACTATGGAAGATCATTGGAATGGATTCCCTGGTTGCTATTGCATCGGGTTTTGATAGGCCAGGTTTAGCGGTTTTAGAAGAGCTACTCAACTTGGCTGCCGATCACTTCCCAGGTGTGCCACATGTTGGTTTGGCGGAAGTGCTTATTGTTTCTGTTTGGTATATCTGGCAAGGATTGATCTTTGGTGGATTAGACGAGTTATAACCCATAAGAAGGCTCACCCTCAGTAGGTAAATGGAAACTATCCATCCTTGATCTGTCTAACAATCATGCAAAGATGGTTCAGAGGGTTGTCCCAAGAGGGAACATCAAGTGGATTAAACCTGATAAGGATATTCTAACGTCTATGCTTCGCTTCACAGCGAGGAAAATGCAGGATCAACTGGTGTTGTTATATGAGATAATGATGGTAACTTCGTTGCTGCATCTGGTTCATTTGTACCATATGCTTCTGAAGCATCTACGATGGAAGCTAGAGCTATGAAGGAGGGGTTGTCTTTGGTGGCCCCACTAGGATGTAACCGGATTATTGCTGAATCAGATTGTTTAGAAACTAGCACAGTAGTAGGAGGCTCGGTGATATGGTGGACAGAAGGAGCTGCACTTTATGTCGATTGTATGGCGCACCAGACTTCTTCTAGACTCGCTGGAGGCAGAAGAGGAGGCCGTGATGCAACAAGCGGATGTGGAGCAAGACCTCCAACTTATAGAGGGCAAATCCGGAGGAGAATGACGCCGTAGAGGAGGCGAGCCAACTGCGGACTTTGTCATGGAGGACGCCATGGCGGAGGAGGCAACGAAACAGGCCACCATCCTGAAGTCCATCCAATCGTAGGCCGCGGTGGAGGTCAACCAGCTTTTCCTCCACCAGTCAAAGGCGGAGATCAATGAAATTTTGGTCGAAATAGAGTCTGGCACGAGCACCAGCCGGACTTGCCCGATTGGGAGAGCACGGACATCTCAGCATGTTCGCGGGCTTTTGATGGAGCGCGTGTAGATGGTCTCAACCCCAGCACCACATGTACAAATTCAATTTTTTGACGGGGTGCCTGTAGCTGTTTTCTATTTTTCGCACAAATTCAATTCCTTTTGTGTTTTTATTTTTTTTCTAGAATTTTGAAACATTTTCAAACAAAAATGTGTGTACAATGTAAAAAAAAAGTTTGTGTGTTGTAAAAAATTATGTCTTACACTTAATAGAATATACTTGGCATGTATTTGAAAAAAAAATGTCTACAAATTTTAATGTTCAACCATGCAAAAGAGTGTTTGTTTAGTTTTATATAAAATGTTTATTGTAATTAAGAAAATGTAAACATGTATTTGAAAAATATAATCATGTATTAAAAAATAAACATTTATTTTTAAAATGTACATAATGTATTTGAAAATATCAAAAGATTATTAAAATATATTTTATGTGCGCGTGAAAAATGTATATTGGGTACGAAGAAAAAATAGACATGTGTATAACAGAAATAAGAAAACAAAAAACGAAGAAAACCCAGAGCCGAGCGTCCCCACTAATGAGCCGGCCCAATTGAGCAAATACCAGCTAAATCCTCTCAAGGTTTAAAATAAATCGGGATAAGAGAGTTTGGTATGCTGATTTCAGGGATTGAAATTTTAGGGTTTGATTTAGCTTTCGTGGACAAATTCAAGGTTTGTTTTTCCCAACGCCACATGTACTACACCGCCACCAGACCACCCCACCTCAGCTGCATCCACTCCCGCGCGGCACGAACAGGACGGCCCCGCCGCTGTCCATGTCTCTGGAAGCGCTGAGGCCAGGAGAAGCAGGATGGGCGGTGTGGGTTTTGGCAAGCTACGGTTGCACCCGTGTCACTCCGTGGGGGATGAAGCTCCTAGCCTCCTACTATTGAAACACCATGGAGTCCTTCGATTACCCACTATTGAAACGCCTGAAGATCACTTGCACTGGATGTCGATGCAAGCCTTTCAGGCGTTTGTTTCCATTGCACACCGTCGAAACACCTGAACATGCATGCAGATTTGATCACTTTGCTAGAGCGGTTCTGACTTCTGAGGATTGTAATAAGTAGCCGTTCTTCAGGTTCAGAAGCTTAGCACCGTAAATTTGTAACAAGCAAAAACGCCAGGAATGGTACCCATGAAATACGTGTACCAGAAGTATCTTAACGAACTGACCAAGAAAACACGAAGTCTCTCCGCTCCAGGATTTTATGGCTAGAGCAAAATGAACACAAAATGTACCAATCAGAAAGAAAAAAATCTGCATCACAACATAAGCCAATAAAAAAATTCTCTTTTTCTTTTGCTTCTCCGTACTCCATCCGTTCTGAAATACTTGTCGTGAATTAAAACCACTACAAGTATTTCGGAACGGAGGGAATACTTGTCCTGAACCAAAACCATGACAAGTCTTTCGGAATGGAGGGAGTACATAGTAAGACCACATCCTGATCCAGTTATTATCCTGCTATATATCAAAAACTAGAATCCAGGAGTAACACACATTATAATTATATCATCAGTAACCAAACAAAAATATGTCTAAGCAATGAACTGATCATGAGAACCTTAATTAACAAACTTTGCAACATCCACACGAAACAAGATGGGAAGTCAAAGTATGACGCAGAGCCTGAACACAACAGAAACTGGGACATGCATGCAGATTTGATTACTTTGCTAGAGTAGTTCTGACTTCTAAGGATCGTGAGTTGCCTTTCTTCAGGTTCAGAGCCTTAGCACCGCAAAAA
>LR738709.1:289668741-289749636 GCA_902687465.1 Secale cereale
GGCCCGTACCAGCTCCACCGCGGGCCGCCGCCGCACAGTGTCTCCCTCCGGGCCGGATCCAGAGCCCAGCCGCGGCCCGTCTTCGTTTTTTCCCAGATTCAGATCTGGATCTGAGGTCCAATTCAAAACCCTAAGTCCCTGTTGCACTTGATCTGAGATGCTAACTTTGAACTGCTCTAACTTTGTGCCTGTTGCTCCGTTTTGCGCGTGTGATATGTCCAGATGTTCGTGGAGTTGTCCTCTACGTTTTACCTGTTGTAGTCATGCATGTTAGATGTCATCTAGACACTTGTTTTGCTGTTGCAAGAGTGCATCATGATATAAACTGCTGTTATGTGTTATTTTCATGCCACCTTTGACTTGTGATAACTTTTAGCTCGTTTGTCCAAACGTTGCAAATGACATGTCCACGTGTTCGTCTTGCCACGAACTACGTGTTGTGTGTGATAGGTTGCATGGTAGATTTATTGTTTCCTTGCTATCATCGTTGCAAAGTGCCATGTTCATATGTTGTGTTTTCACTTCTTATGAAATGCCATCTTGTTGAGCTCGTTGCAATCGTTGTGGACACCTCTTTGAAGCATGCTTGTGTGTTTCGGGATCACCTTCATATGTATTTTGATGAGGTGCTTACCCTTTGCCATGTTTAGTTTCGAGGTGACTTAAACGTGCTCTTTTGTGTGCTATGATGATATTGCTGTTTTAGGACTTAGTGAAATTTCACTAAGTCTGAAATCTGTAACGTTCCGATGCCATGTTCGTGTGATGTTATAGGACAAAGCATGATAGTTTTGGGGTGGATTTTGATTGTTACTTGTAGTATATATTGTTGTCTTTCCATCCATGTCCTCACATGTCCATTTATGTGGCTGTAGCATGCTTATCTTTTGCCCTAAAGTTTCAATAAAATTCTGCTGCCAGAATTTTATTGCAAAGTTCAATATGTCCAAGATCATTGCTATTGATCCGTGACTCCGTTTGGGGTGCACTTTGGACCTAGTTGCTGTACTTTATATCTAGTTTGTGTTCAAGTCCTTTGCCATGCTTTTTGGGTGCTGTAGATTAATTATTTTGAGCTCCAAAGTTGCTATGTTGCTGTAATTTGCAGTTTTCGCTCAAATCTTGTTTCGGGCATAACTTTTAGCCCGTAACTCCGATTTCAGCGAATCTTATATCAAACTTGGGTGATTTTCTGTGTAGATTAATAATATCAGCTTGTTATCTTGTTTTGAGGTGTTGTGCTTGAGTGATATTTTACGTGCTCCATGTGCATCCCTAGTGCATCCATCATGCATTCATGTTTTTTGAGTGCGCATTGCATCGTGTTGATTGATGCTTGGTGTGTTTGTCTTGTTTAGAGCCGGAAGCTGAGACCGGATTCGAAGTTGAGCACGAGTTTTCCAACGAGGTTGAGCACGAGGACCCTTCTTACGATCCGAACGAATTCTCTTCAGGCAAGATGACCGAACCCCGATAACATTACTATCTTTGTCTATTGCTAGTAGTCTCGATCTATAGTTTTGCCTCGATGCCCATGTTCTTCTTGTCAGCCTCCTACTTGTAACCAATTGCCATGTTTAACCACCCTACCTATGCAAACCGTTGCTTGGCTAAGTACG
This sequence comes from Secale cereale, assembly GCA_902687465.1. Lineage (NCBI taxonomy): Eukaryota > Viridiplantae > Streptophyta > Magnoliopsida > Poales > Poaceae > Secale > Secale cereale. The sequence goes on from LR738709.1 coordinate 289,670,361, forward strand.
CTTCGCTCAGCCCTTCTTATAGCGTTGCTAGTTGCAGGTGAAGTGAAGATGCTTGCTCCATGTTGAAGTTTGGTTGGGTTATATCACACTATATAAATGCTTTAATTGAAATCATCTATATATTGGCAAGGGTGGAAGGCTAAGCCTTTTGCTTGGTGATTTGTTCCACTCATGCCGTTAGGATCCGTATAAGCCGGTATTATGTTCCTTGATTATGCGTTCCTAACACGGTTGGGGTGTATGGGACCCCCTCGATAAACCGCTATGTGCTAAGTCTTTTCCAGCAAATCCCAACATTGGTACTATTTGCCTAATAACAAACTAAACATGCATAGGGAGTAATTAACCCTCTTTCTTAATCAACAACCCCGGGCCAGTGCTCCACATGAGTGTTGGTCCGAAACGGGGGTTACGCGGGGCCACCTCGAGGAAACTCAAGGTTTGGTAAAAACCTGTGGGATCACCCATCCGGTCGTGGCCTGAGACGAGATACGCGCGGCTACTATCAGGGTGTCGGCACGCCGGGAGGATTTGCTGGATTAGCCTTACCTTAGTTCGGTATATCTTGAGCACGGGATTCCGAGGATACTCGGGCCTTCCCATTTTGGAGTTGCGACTCCGCGGATCGTGGGCTTGTAATGGGTCAAGTTGGAACACCCCTGCAGGGTTTGAACTTTCGAAAGCCGTGCCCGCGGTTATGTGGCAGATGGGAGCTTGTTAATTCCGGTTGTAGATAACTTGACACAATGATACTAATACACTACCAGCGTGTGTTCCGTGACTGTCAATTTCCGAATCGGGATTCGGGAGTTGAACACGGAGGGGTTATGTTTGTGAGCTTGTAGCTAGGATCACTTCGTGATCACTTCTCGCCGGTGCCTTCTCTTCTCGCTCTCACTTGCGTAAGCTAGATGCTAGTTGCTGCTGCAGACTTGTCCTTTCTTCAGCCTTTTCCCTCACCTAAAGGCTTTGATAGTTCTGTTACCCGGAGACGGGATTGCTGAGTCCTCTGTGGCTCACAGTTACTTCACACACCAGATGCAGGTCCAGCTGTGAGCTATCCAGGTGATGGCATCGAGCTGGATTGGGAGTACGACAAGGAGCGTAGTCGTTACTACGTGCGCTACCCGGACGATCAGTAGTGGAGTCTCTTACTAGGATTCGATCCGCCTGTGGTTGTTTTTATCTGAGTTTGGTACTTTGACATTTGGCTTTTGCCCTTAGAGGGTTGTAGTGTTCTTAATGTATGATGTTTGAGACTTGTACTGTAATTTCTGTGACGTGGCGAGTGTAAGCCAACTATTTTCAGTTTACTATCCCCTCTTTTACATGAGTTGTGCAAAGATTACCAAACTTGAGATCATTCTAGGATGGACTTATGCCTTTAAGTCGTGCCTCGACACGTAGGAGGTATAACTCCATCCTGGGCATTACAAGTTGGTATTCAGAGCATTCTCCGACCTAGGAGCCCCCACTGTTTGATCGAACCGTTGACGGTTGAGTCTAGGCACACACTGCAAACTTTTTGAGTCCTATATTATATCGGAGAGTAGGATTTCTTTGCTTCTCATCCCCTTTCTCTCTGGTGAGGACTCCTGACGTCTACTCTTGTCTCTCCTATCTTCAAAATTTGCACAAATTTTTTTTTAGGAATCCCGCGAGTATTTTGGGATTGTTTCGATGTTCTTGTGACAAGGATATTGTTCTCGATGCCTCCTGTTACCGAGGAGTTGAGCTTCGGGGTATCATTGTAACAAGCATATCGTGACAGTACTAAATACTTAAGACGGCCGACATCGAAAATCTCCCCTATACGGCCAGTGGCAAGATAACCCCGACATCACCCAGTACTGGGGAGGTAGTTCGGGAGTATTGCCATAGCTTGTTATAGTGGATGCTTTTCGAAGGTCCGAGGTACACAGTTTCCGAGAAAGACTGGTTATGTGTTGAAGGATGGATACACCTGGATGTAGGTTAGAGTTGATTGCGCGGTGCTTCCCGTGTATCCCCAACACCTGATTGCATAACTGGAATCTTTCGGAAAACTATAGGTGGGTTTTATCCAGTAGATCGTAGGCATTCTTCCAACGAATGCAGGTTAGTGAGTTCGGGGTTCGACATTGAGTGAAGGGGTTATATGACCGAGGTTACTATCAGGAGTTGCATCTTAAAGGGTCCTTGGCTATGCTGATCCGGGGATTGCAAAACCTTTTCGTAACGCGTTCATATGCTTTCAGCACAAAGATGTTAGAACGAAACTCCTCTCTTGTGTTTGTTCCGTTCCGTACCTTGTTGTTTTCTTATTTTATCCTTTTGTTCCCTATGTGGCTTCTCGTGAAGACTGATGTTATCAATTAACTGAGAAATTCATTCGTTCCTCTTGTTCGGATGATTTCATTCGTTCTTAATTGTTCGAATGATTATTGTGAAGACTTGTTGCAATTCATTCCATTGATTCAGCTTATTCCTTTTGTCAATCAATTGCTGATTCGTGGTCATCTCTTACAGGATGGCTCCGAAAAGGGTTCCGAATGCCAACCCAGAGGGTGAAGAGGTTCCAGAACGTCCTCCTTCACCTCCTCCTCCGCCTGAGGCTTGGAGAGCAATTATGCAGACTACTGCTCAGAACACTCAGTTGATGATGCAGATGATGCAGCAAATGCAAGCTATGCAAGCTAATCAAGCTAATCAGGGCGTTCCAATGAACCAAGGCAACTTCTTCCAGCAGCACCATGCTACCCTCAACCAGTTCTTGGCCGACAATCCTAAAGCTTTCAGTTACTGTGTCGACCCTCTTGATGCTGAAGATTGGCTAACCGATATCAAGAAGCATTTTGAGTGCAGTAACGTGAAAGAAGATGACTATGTGAAGTTTGCAGCCTTCCAACTGAAAGATCAAGCAGCTGACTGGTGGCAGCAGTACAAAGACTCAAGGCCGGGTCAAGTGATCTCATGGGAGAATTTCTGCAAGGATTTCCGCTCGCATCACATTCCTACAAGTGTTATCGAGGGTATGCGTGAGCAATTCCGCAACCTCAAGCAGGGCTCCATGACAGTCTATCAGTATAATGTCAAGTTCCAAAACCTCGCTCGCTATGCAAAGCAAGACATTCCTGATGCAAAGAGCAAAATCTATCAGTTCCGTGGAGGTCTCAAAGATGAACTTCAGCTTGCTCTCACTTTGTTCGAGCCAGACGAATTCGATAAGTTCTATAATATGGCTTTGAAACATGAAGCAGCTCAGCTTAAGATGGAGGCTTCTAAGAAGAGAATTCGAGATGCTGTTCACTCTACCTCATCGTCTCAGTTGGCTGCGAAACAACAGAAATTCTGGCTTCCTCCTCCTCCAATGATTCGAGCTCCATACAACAACTCCGGCAACTTCAACAACTCCAACAACAAGAACTCTAGTGGTCGTGGTTTCTCCCACCCACCCAACCCAAGCAACCAGTCGAAGAAGCAGTTTCAGTCTCAAGGCTCCAAGTCCAGTGGCTCTCAGTTCCGTCCTCTCTCAGAAGTGACTTGCAACAAATGCACTCAGAAAGGTCACTATGCCAATAGATGTCCGAATCCGAAGCGTCTTCCTCCTCCACCACCTGTGAGTTCAGCTATTGTCAGGCATGATCCAAAGGCAGCAAGGGTCAATCTGATGAATGCAGCACAAGCAGAGGCTTCTTCTGATGTCATTCTGGGTAACCTTCCAGTGAACTCTTTTCCAGCTAAAGTGTTATTTGATTCGGGTGCTTCTTGCTCTTTCATGTCATATCCATTTGCATCCAAGCACGATTTTGTCACCAAAAATCTGCCAAGGGAGTTAACAGTTATTTCTCAGGGGAGACGAATGCACTCCAGTGTTTATGCTCCGGATGTGTCTATTCGCATGGGCGATTATCGATTTTTGGCTTCTCCGGTGATTCTTGGTCATTCTGACATCGAACTCATTCTCGGAATGGATTGGCTTTCTCAGCACGATGCTCACATTGATTGTGCTCAAAAGGAAGTCAAATTGACTCATTCTGATGAAGATGTGATTATCTTCGCCTCCAGGGATAATACTATTCGGCTTTTCTCTCTTAATGATAAGGGTGAAATTAATGCCATAGAGCAAATTCCAGTGGTGAACGAATATCAAGACGTCTTTCCAGAAGAACTTCCAGGCATGCCTCCACACCGTCAGGTGGAGTTTGTCATTGAACTCGAGCCGGGCACCGAACCTGTTTGCCGGCGTCCATACAAGCTCTCTTCAGATGAATTGAAGGAATTGAAGAAACTGTTGGATGAACAGGAGCGTATGGGTCTCATCAGACCGAGTACATCTCCGTGGGGCTGTGGTGTCTTATTTGTCAAGAAGAAAGATGGCACGGAGCGACTCTGTGTTGAATACCGGCCTTTGAACAAGAAGACGATTAAGAACAAGTATCCGCTCCCCAACATCAACGAACTCTTTGAGCAGCTCAAAGGAGCTAAAGTGTTCTCTAAGCTTGACCTCCGAATGGGCTATCATCAAATTCGCATTCGCGAGGAAGACATTCCCAAGACGGCCTTCAGAACGAGCTACGGTTCATACGAGTATACCGTCATGTCCTTCGGTCTCGCCAATGCTCCTCCTACCTTTTCAAGGATGATGCATTACATCTTCAACCCCTATACTGGCGAGTTTGTGCTTGTGTATCTGGATGATATTCTGGTGTTTTCCAAGAATGAAGAAGATCACGAAAAGCACTTGCGTCTGGTTCTTGATCGACTCAGAGAGCATAAATTCTATGCCAAGTTCTCTAAGTGCGAGTTTTGGCTCGATAAGGTGTTGTACCTGGGCCACATCATCTCAGCTGACGGTATTGCGGTTAATCCCGAGAAAGTTGAAGCAATTGTCAACTGGGAAGCTCCTCAGAACGTCAAGCAGCTCCGCAGTTTTCTGGGTCTTGCCAGCTATTGCAGAAGGTTTGTGGAAAACTTCTCCAAGATTGCCAAGCCTCTTTCCAACCTGCTTCAGAAGAAGGTCAAATACTTTTGGTCTCCCGAGTGTGAAGTGGCTTTCAAAACCCTCAAAGAGAAGCTTGTCTCAGCTCCAGTTCTGATTCCTCCAGATGAATCAAAGCCCTATGAAGTATTCTGTGATGCTTCTCTTCAAGGTCTTGGTGGTGTGCTTATGCAAGAGAAGAGAATTGTGGCATACACTTCTCGTCAGCTAAAGCCAGCTGAGAAGAACTATCCCACACATGATCTCGAGCTAGCAGCTGTGGTACATGCTCTGATTACGTGGAGACATCTGTTGTTGGGCAGAAAGGTCGACATCTTCACTGATCACAAGAGCTTGAAGTACATCTTCACACAGCCGCATCTGAACCTCCACCAGACTCGTTGGGTTGAAATGATCCAAGAGTACAACCCCAGCATTGAGTACACTCCAGGCAAGGCGAATGTGATTGCAGATGCCTTGAGCAGAAAGGCATATTGCAACAGCCTTCTTATCAAGCCATATCAGCCTGAGCTTTGTGAAGCTTTCAGGAAGCTCAACCTTCAAGTTGTTCCGCAGGGTTTTCTTGCAAATCTCCAAATTGCTCCTACCTTGGAAGATCAAGTCCGTGAGGCCCAGCTCAGTGATACCATGGTGAAGAAGGTGAAACATGGGATTGCAAAGGGCACTCCAAAATATAAGTGCTTCCGTGTTGATGAGAGAGATACCTTGTTCTTCGAGGACAGACTCGTTGTTCCCAAAGGTGATCTCAGGAAGCTCATAATGGAAGAAGCTCATGATTCTCTCCTTTCCATCCATCCTGGCAGTTCCAAGATGTATCAAGACCTCAAGCAATCTTACTGGTGGACACGCATGAAAAGGGAGATTGCCCAATTCGTGAATGAATGTGATGTATGCAGAAGAGTGAAAGCAGAACATCAACGTCCAGCCGGTCTTCTCCAACCTCTTCCTATTCTTGAGTGTAAGTTCGACCACATTGAAATGGACTTCGTCACTGGCTTTCCTAAATCCAAGCGAGGCAATGATGCTATCTTTGTGGTGATTGACAAGCTTACCAAAGTCGCTCACTTTCTTCCAGTCAAAGAATCAATCAATGCAGCTCAACTTGCAGAGCTGTACACTTCCAGAATTGTGTCCCTACATGGCATTCCTCAAGTGATATCCTCAGACCGTGGCAGCTTGTTCACATCAAGGTTCTGGGACTCCTTTCAGTCCGCCATGGGCACCAAGATCAGGTTCAGCACTGCCTTTCACCCTCAGACTAGTGGTCAAGTCGAGCGTGTGAATCAGATCCTTGAAGATATGCTAAGAGCCTGTGTCATCTCCTTCGGCATGAAATGGGAAGACTGTCTTCCATTTGCCGAGTTCTCTTACAACAACAGCTTTCAAGCAAGTGCAGGCAAAGCACCATTCGAAATTCTCTATGGCAGAAAGTGCCGTACCCCTCTCAACTGGTCTGAAACAGGCGAACGCCAACTTCTTGGCAATGACTTGATCTCTGAAGCCGAAGAAATGTGCAAAGTCATACGTGAGAATCTCAAGGCCGCTCAGTCGCGTCAGAAGAGTTACTATGACGGAAAGCATCGTGATTTGGCTTTCGACATCGGTGATCATGTCTATCTCCGAGTGTCTCCGATGAAAGGAACCCAAAGATTCGGTATCAAAGGAAAGCTTGCTCCTAGATACGTCGGTCCTTTCAAGATTCTTGGCAAAAGAGGCGATCTAGCCTATCAGCTCGAGCTCCCTTCCAACTTTGCAAATGTTCATGATGTCTTCCATGTGTCTCAACTTCGCAAATGCTTCAAGGCACCTGAGCGCATGATTCCGTTTGAGGAGATTGATCTTCAACAAGACCTTTCCTACCGAGAGCATCCAGTTGCAATTCTCGAAGAAACCGAACGCAAGACTCGCAACAAGTCCATCAAGTTTCTGAAAGTCAAGTGGTCACATCACACAGACCGAGAAGCTACCTGGGAACGAGAAGATCATCTTCGTTCCGAGTACCCTTCCTTTTTCCAGTCCTAGATCTCGGGACAAGATCTTTTTGTAGTAGAGGAGAGTTTGTAATGCCCCGAATGTAATACTTTCCCTTTTGGGTATATAATAAATCTCCGGCTTCATCTATTTCCATTTCGGGTTCTTTGTCTTTCGGGTTTTCGTCGTTTTGTTGTGTGAGTGTGTGGCATTCTTTCATATCATGTAGACATGTGCATTGCATTGCATTTGTGTTGTGGGTTGCATCCGGTTCGTCGTGTTTCTTCCCGTTGTCCGTTTCGTGTTCCGGAGCTCCCTCACGTGTCCGTGACGTCCCGTAGGCCTACTTTGTTGTTCGGGCGTTTTTCGTTACCGGTGTGCCGTGAGGTTGTGTTGTGTGTTGTTGTTTTGTCGTGTGCAACCCGCCTCTCAAATCTCGTCTCGTTTGGACTCCGTTGACTTTTCCATCCGTTGTCCGTGTGGGTCCGATGTGCCTTCACTTCGTGTCCCGGAAATACCCCTACTGCTTTCTTTTATCTCCGTCTAGGCCTTTTAATACTACCCCCGCGATCGGATCCGTCGGATCGCGACCGGAGGGCTCCTAGCGCCCCTAAAACTCTCCCTAACCCTAAAAAACTGCTACATATAGACCCCCCCTAGTCTATTTTGGGCATCCCTATCCCCTTCTTCTTCCTCCTCTAGATCCCCTTCCTTTTTTTTTTCTTTTCTTTCCTCAGATCCAAGAGTCATCTCGGATCCCGAGGGGATCCCTCGATCCAGCCGTCGCTGCGATCCGATCTGGCCTCAGGCCGAGGTCAACGGCGCCATCGCCAGGCAGTCCCCGCATCGGGCGACCGAGCGAGGCCCTCGCCGCACCCCTTCCCGCGTCGTCGCTCGTCCGGGCCAGGTCCCAGGGACCACTTCGCCTTCCGTCGCCAGTGGGCCGCCCCGGCGCCAAGTCTCCGCCCCATCGCCTCGCCACTTCCCGATCGGGCCAGCCGCCGCATTCCACACTGCCCGAGCGGGCCGCCTCCCCAGGCCCAGCTCGCCACCGCCCTTCGCCGGCCTCCGCGCGCAACCGGGCCGCGCGCCAGCAAGCGGGCCTCCCTCCGCCCCAGGCCAGCCGAGGCCAGGCGGGCCCTTCCGCCGCCCTTCGCCAGCCGCAGCATCCGCGGGCCGCGAGCCGCTGGCCCGTACCAGCTCCACCGCGGGCCGCCGCCGCACAGTGTCTCCCTCCGGGCCGGATCCAGAGCCCAGCCGCGGCCCGTCTTCGTTTTTTCCCAGATTCAGATCTGGATCTGAGGTCCAATTCAAAACCCTAAGTCCCTGTTGCACTTGATCTGAGATGCTAACTTTGAACTGCTCTAACTTTGTGCCTGTTGCTCCGTTTTGCGCGTGTGATATGTCCAGATGTTCGTGGAGTTGTCCTCTACGTTTTACCTGTTGTAGTCATGCATGTTAGATGTCATCTAGACACTTGTTTTGCTGTTGCAAGAGTGCATCATGATATAAACTGCTGTTATGTGTTATTTTCATGCCACCTTTGACTTGTGATAACTTTTAGCTCGTTTGTCCAAACGTTGCAAATGACATGTCCACGTGTTCGTCTTGCCACGAACTACGTGTTGTGTGTGATAGGTTGCATGGTAGATTTATTGTTTCCTTGCTATCATCGTTGCAAAGTGCCATGTTCATATGTTGTGTTTTCACTTGTTATGAAATGCCATCTTGTTGAGCTCGTTGCAATCGTTGTGGACACCTCTTTGAAGCATGCTTGTGTGTTTCGGGATCACCTTCATATGTATTTTGATGAGGTGCTTACCCTTTGCCATGTTTAGTTTCGAGGTGACTTAAACATGCTCTTTTGTGTGCTATGATGATATTGCTGTTTTAGGACTTAGTGAAATTTCACTAAGTCTGAAATCTGTAACGTTCCGATGCCATGTTCGTGTGATGTTATAGGACAAAGCATGATAGTTTTGGGGTGGATTTTGATTGTTCCTTGTAGTATATATTGTTGTCTTTCCATCCATGTCCTCACATGTCCATTTATGTGGCTGTAGCATGCTTATCTTTTGCCCTAAAGTTTCAATAAAATTCTGCTGCCAGAATTTTATTGCAAAGTTCAATATGTCCAAGATCATTGCTATTGATCCGTGACTCCGTTTGGGGTGCACTTTAGTCCTAGTTGCTGTACTTTATATCTAGTTTGTGTTCAAGTCCTTTTCCATGCTTTTTGGGTGCTGTAGATTAATTATTTTGAGCTCCAAAGTTGCTATGTTGCTGTAATTTGCAGTTTTCGCTCAAATCTTGTTTCGGGCATAACTTTTAGCCCGTAACTCCGATTTCAGCGAATCTTATATCAAACTTGGGTGATTTTCTGTGTAGATTAATAATATCAGCTTGTTATCTTGTTCTGAGGTGTTGTGCTTGAGTGATATTTTACGTGCTCCATGTGCATCCCTAGTGCATCCATCATGCATTCATGTTTTTTGAGTGCGCATTGCATCGTGTTGATTGGTGCTTGGTGTGTTTGTCTTGTTTAGAGCCGGAAGCTGAGACCGGGTTCGAAGTTGAGCACGAGTTTTCCAACGAGGTTGAGCATGAGGACCCTTCTTACGATCCGAACGAATTCTCTTCAGGCAAGATGACCGAACCCCGATAACATTACTATCTTTGTCTATTGCTAGTAGTCTCGATCTATAGTTTTGCCTCGATGCCCATGTTCTTCTTGTCAGCCTCCTACTTGTAACCAATTGCCATGTTTAACCACCCTACCTATGCAAACCGTTGCTTGGCTAAGTACGCTTCGCTCAGCCCTTCTTATAGCGTTGCTAGTTGCAGGTGAAGTGAAGATGCTTGCCCCATGTTGAAGTTTGGTTGGGTTATATCACACTATATAAATGCTTTAATTGAAATCATCTATATATTGGCAAGGGTGGAAGGCTAAGCCTTTTGCTTGGTGATTTGTTCCACTCATGCCGTTAGGATCCGTATAAGCCGGTATTATGTTCCTTGATTATGCGTTCCTAACACGGTTGGGGTGTATGGGACCCCCTCGATAAACCGCTAAGTGCTAAGTCTTTTCCAGCAAATCCCAACATTGGTACTATTTGCCTAATAACAAACTAAACATGCATAGGGAGTAATTAACCCTCTTTCTTAATCAACAACCCCGGGCCAGTGCTCCACATGAGTGTTGGTCCGAAACGGGGGTCCTGCAGGGCCACCTCGAGGAAACTCAAGGTCTGGTAAAAACCTGTAGCATCGCCCATCCGGTCGTGTCCTGAGACCTAGATACGCGCGGCTACGATCAGGGTGTCTACACGCCGGGAGGATTTGCTGGATTAGCCTTACCTTAGCTCGGTATATCTTGAGCACGGGATTCCGAGGATACTCGGGTCTTTCCACTTTGGAGTTGCGACTCCGCGGATCATGGGCTTGTAATGGGTCAAGTTGGAACACCCCTGCAGGGTTTGAACTTTCGAAAGCCGTGCCCGCGGTTATGTGGCAGATGGGAGCTTGTTAATTCCGGTTGTAGATAACTTGACACAATGATACTAATACACTACCAGCGTGTGTTCCGTGACTGTCAATTTCCGAATCGGGATTCGGGAGTTGAACACGGAGGGGTTATGTTTGTGAGCTTGTAGCTAGGATCACTTCGTGATCACTTCTCGCCGGTGCCTTCTCTTCTCGCTCTCACTTGCGTAAGCTAGATGCTAGTTGCTGCTGCAGACTTGTCCTTTCTTCAGCCTTTTCCCTCACCTAAAGGCTTTGATAGTTCTGTTACCCGGAGACGGGATTGCTGAGTCCTCTGTGGCTCACAGTTACTTCACACACCAGATGCAGGTCCAGCTGTGAGCTATCCAGGTGATGGCACCGAGCTGGATTGGGAGTACGACGAGGAGCGTAGTCGTTACTACGTGCGCTACCCGGACGATCAGTAGTGGAGTCTCTTACTAGGATTCGATCCGCCTGTGGTTGTTTTTATCTGAGTTTGGTACTTTGACATTTGGCTTTTGCCCTTAGAGGGTTGTAGTGTTCTTAATGTATGATGTTTGAGACTTGTACTGTAATTTCTGTGACGTGGCGAGTGTAAGCCAACTATTTTCAGTTTACTATCCCCTCTTTTACATGAGTTGTGCAAAGATTACCAAACTTGAGATCATTCTAGGATGGACTTATGCCTTTAAGTCGTGCCTCGACACGTAGGAGGTATAACTCCATCCTGGGCATTACACCAGTCTACCCTGATGGATAAAATCTAAGAAGCTTAGAAAGCTGACAAAGAGATTGCCTCTATAAAGGAGAGGATGAGCGAAGGAAAAGCTAAAGGATTTCGTGAGGATGAACACGACACCTTATCGTTTGAAGACCGCATTTATGTGCCTAATGACCCGGAAATTAGGAAGTTGATTTTACAGGAGGCCCATGATTCACCATACTCGATTCACCCAGGAAATACTAAGATGTATTTGGATTTGAAGGACATTTTCTAGTGGACCGGTATGAAGAAGGATATTGCGGAGTATGTAGCAGTATGTGATGTATGTCAGAGAGTGAAGGCAGAATATCAGAAGCCGGCAGGGTTGTTACAACCTTTGCCAATACCCGAATGGAAATGGGATAAGCTAGGTATGGATTTTATTACGGGACTACCCAGAACTCGTTCTGGCTATGACTCAATTTGGGTCGTAGTCGATCGTTTGACAAAGGTAGCTCATTTCATCCCCGTAAAGACTACCTATACCAGTGCAAAGTTGGCAAAGATATACATGACCCGAATTGTATGACTGCATGGAGTTCCGAGGAGCATCGTATCAGATAGAGGAACCCAGTTTACCTCAAAGTTCTAGAATCAGTTACATGAAACCTTGGGTACCAGGCTATAGTTTAGCACAGCTTTTCACCCGTAGACAGATGGACAGACTGAAAGAGTCAATCAGATTTTGGAGGATTGCTGAGAGCCTGTGCACTAGATTATGGATCTAGTTGGGATGACAATTTGCCGTATGCCGAATTTTCTTACAACAACAGTTATCAATCCAGTTTGAAGATGGCCCTTTCGAAGCGTTATACGGAAGGAGATGTAGGACTCCATTATCGTGGGACGAAGTTGGAGACCGACAGTTGTTTGGACCAGACTTAATCAAAGAGTCTAAGGAAAAGGTGAAGTTGATTCGAGACAGACTGAAGGTAGCTCAGTCCAGGTAGAAAAGTTATGCAGACTCGAAGTGCAAGGAGATAACCTATGAGATCGGAGACAGAGCATACTTGAGAGTATCGCCTCTGCGAGGAGTTAAACGTTTCGGTGTTAAAGGAAAGCTAGCCCCGAGATTTGTGGGACCCTATCGTGTTTTGGAACGCATGAGAGAGGTTGCCTATAAGTTGGAATTGCCCGAAGGATTGTCAGGAGTGCACGACGTGTTTCACATTTCGCAGCTTAAGAAGTGCCATGCGGAGATGGCCGATATACCACTTAGAGACACAGTACCCCTGGAAGCAATTCAGTTGGACAGTGACCTAACCTACGAGGAGAAGCCTGTTAAGATCCTCGAATATTCGAGCAGAGTTACCCGCAGCAAGGTTATCAAGTTTTGCAAAGTTCAGTGGAGTCACCACACCGAGGAAGAAGCCACCTAGGAACGAGAAGATGATCTACGCAAGGACCACCCTCACCTATTTTCTAGCCAACCCGAATCTCGATGGCGAGATTCATCTTAAGGGGGGTAGGTTTGTAACATCCCAAATTACCAATTTGGAATGTTATACATTAGATCATCATGCATATCATATTTTCTTGCTTTTGGTGATCCGAGTAAATCCTAAGCAACTCAAGGACCCTCGGAGAGAGTTGGGGATTTCTAAATATTAATATTTGAGGTTTCTCAAATTTTGAAAATAGGATCGTTTGATTTATTTATTTTTCTTCAAGTATTTCTATCATAAATATATGAGAGAGGGAGTAAAATGACTCTCCCAAAATAAAGAAATACGGAAGATTTAATAAAAAGGTCAAACAAGTTTTATTTGGAGTTTATTTGGATTTTATTTGAATTAGGAAAAATTGCATGTTTTCAAAAATGCATTTTAGTGCCAAGAAAATGTTCATCTTGTTCTAAATATTTTATTTAGACGGTGAAAATTTGTTTTGGCAATTTTTAGATTTTTTTCTAGAGTTATTTTAGCGCAGGCGTATTATAAAAAATAATAAAAAATAGGGGGACCGACCCGACTGGGCCGAAGCCCAGCCGAGCAGGCCCATCGCCCCGCGCCGCCGCCTTCCCCACGTCGCCCCGTCGTGGCCGACTCGAACTCCAGCCGCCGCCGCCATGGTTGCCCCCTCCCCAAGCCAGCTACCCCCCTCCAACCACCGCCGCCGCACCCCTCCCCTCGCCGCAGCAGCCCCGCCACCGCGACGCCAACCCCACCGCCGCGACGCCAGCACGCCGCCGCCAGCCGCCGCCCTCGCCGCCACAAGCCGCCAGCCCCGTCGCCGTGCCAGCACGCTGCCGCCGCTGCTGCCTCTCGCCGCCGCCCTCACCCGCCGCCGCGACGCCAGCCGCCGCTGGCGGCAGTTTTCGAGGTAGCCGTCGACGGTTTTCTCCAGAAAAACCGTTGGTTTTTTAGAACCCCTAGTCGTTTTTTTTATTTAGATCGGTTTTCTGTTTTTATTTCTCTGGTTTAGTTAAGCAGTAAACGTTCACCCGTTCGTTCGTTCTAACAAACGAATTCGCCGTTTAGTCTCAGCTAACGAACGTCCGTTCGTTAAGCTGTTTTAGTTTTCTTTTTCGCAGTTATTTTCTGAACGCGATCCCTGATCCGATCTTTGTTTTAGTTTATCTTTTCGCTCTTTTATCGGAATCAGGTGATTCAAGCGCCTGGAGTTTCGTATCAAAATTCTCTTTCCGTTTAACCTAGTCGCTCAACCGTTTGCCTCTGTTAAATTTGGACTTAGATCCAGATTAGTTTGGTAGTGGTTTCTCTTTCGCCGTTTGTCTTTCGTTGCTTTTCTTTTGCCGTTTCTTTTGCAAACCGGAGTTCTTAAGTTGAACTTTCTGGTTAGATTTTCTATGTGAGTTTTACCCGTGCATTAGTTAAGTATTTATTGTGTGCTTGTTTGTTTGCGATAGAGTACCCGGAGTGCGCCGCTTGCTACTTTGAATCTCTAGGTTTTGCGGATCATCAGCAAGGCAAGTAACACTTTGATCATACTTTACAATTACCCAGTTTTCATTGCATTAGTCCAAACCCTCACACATTGCATGAGTAGGATCAATTAACTTGTGGGACTGGGAAGTAGTTTGAGGTAGTACCTATTACCTGCATTACATTCAAACCTTTGGGAGTTACTTCTACGTTTGCTGATAGGACATGCTATGCTCGTAGACGTGGATTGGGTGAGTGAAATCCATGACAGATGTGAGTTTGTTAATTAATGGTTCAACTTAAGGTGGCAACATTAATATACATCTGGGTGGATTGAGGCATCTGGGTATTCCAGGGATTGCCTGTTTTTCTTCGGATCGCCACCGAGGCTCAAAGGGAGCATGAGATTATTCATACTAGAAACTTCCGTGTGCAGCCTCAATGCTATTATGGGCTCTAGCATAGTATGAGTAAGTTGTGCGAACATCTACAGTGGTGGACTAGCAGATGTAGGGGATGTAGGTTGGTACGGTTCACCCGGTCGTAGGTGCTAGTGCTTCTGAAAGACTGTGTCTCGGTCATCCGTCTCTCAAACATCATGCAGTGCGAGAAATCAAACGGAGGAGATCGGGTCTTGTGGGAAAAGTGCACAAACCTCTGCAGAGTGTACAAACTGATCATGATTAGCCGTGTCCCCGGTTACGGACATCTTGAGTATCTAGTACTTGGATATCGTGTGCATCTCATCATGTTACTTTTAAATTTATATTGCTGGGTTTATTGATGAACTTTAATTGGGGTTGAGAGGATGTCTATCTTCTCAACGATGTTTCAACTACCATGATAGTTAAATTAAAATTTATTCCTTTGAAGTAGGGAAAAATTGGCTTTACGCAAACTGTAACCATAAAGCTTTCCACCAGCCATATTGCATATAGTATAGCTTTACTTTCATTGCTCTCTTGTGTTACTTTGCCAGCATATTCCATGTGCTGACCCGTTTTCGGGCTGCAACGTTTCATGTTGCAGACTTTTCAGACGACGAGTAAGATGCCTTTTAGGTCGTGGTTCTATACTCAGTGATGCCGCTGGATTTGATGGACTCACTTATCTTCCAAGCCTTCCGCTGTTATCGTGTTAGATGGCCTTCAGCCATTTTTATTGTAATAAGTTCATCGTTGGAACTATCGATGTAATAAGTGTGTGATTGCTACTCTGTTATAAATCCTTCAAGTACTGTGCGTGTCAGCATTACTGATCCAGGGATGACACTGATGCACAGAGATCGGACTGTTTGAGGTCTGGTCGCTACATTAAGGATAAAAAGATGGGGTCTATTCCTACATGAATAGATATTTTCTACATCATGTCATCGTTCTTATTGCATTACTACGTTTTCCCATGAACTTATTACACTAGATGCATGCTGGATAGCGGTTGATGTGTGGAGTAATAGTAGTAGATGCTGGCAGGAGTCGGGTTGCAAGTATTTGTTATTTGTGTGCAGGTACCGTTTACATAGTGTTGTGTGGTTCTCCTACTGGTTCGATAACCTTGGTCTCATCAATGAGGAAAATACCTACCGTATTTGTGCTGCATCATCCCTTCCTCTTTAGGAAAATATCGACGTAGCTCAAGCAACATCAAAAGGAATTTTTAGCGCCGTTGCCGGGGAGACATCATAAACATCTATCAGGTTCCTAACCACAAATCTCATCTCCTTGCAATTTACATTATTTGCCATTTGCCTCCTATTTTCATGTCCCCCACTTCACAAAATTTTTCCTTTTATTCGCCTTCTTTCCATTTGCTTTTTTTGTTTGCCCTTATGTCTTACTTGGTTTCTTTGTTTGTTTGTTTGGCATATTTGTGTATTTATTGAAAAACAACAAACGTAAAACTTAGGGATCCTCATCCACTTGCTAATCTTCTTAAAAGAACCAATCATGATGAACCAATTGCTAGTGAGTTGAGTGCACAAGATTATCTTTATGAAATTTTGCTTGAGATTCATGAATCTGAAAATTGTGATGAAGTGATAAAATAAGAAATTTATGAAGTGATTCATGATAGATCCTTGAATGAAAAGCATGATTACAATGGTGTTAGAATAAATTCTACTAATGTCAATTACGCTAAGACTATGCAAAACCCCAAGCTTGGGGATGCTAATTTTGATATGTCATCTACTTATTGCAATGATCATGATTGGGGTGATTCTTATGATCTTGAAAATTTACTTATGCCTCATGATGAATATGTTAGTAATAATAATTATTACAATAGTATTGAAAGTGGGTTTGGAAGAGTGTCAACTTTAGGTAAAAAGAATCCCACATATTTGGAGAGTGTTCAATCTTACGATTTTAAAAGTGGGTTTGGAGAGGTCATGAATTTAGTTGATGTTAATCCCACTATATTGGAAGATTATAAGACTTTTATGCATGTGGATCCTGAAGATAATATTTTATGTGATGGCTATATTTTTGAATTTGATTATGATCCTACATGTAATAATTATGAGAGAGGAAACTATTGTTGTAGAAATTTTCATGTTACTAAATTACCTCTCGTTATGTTGAGATTGCTATTGTTTCTTTGTTCTTCCTTGAACATGCTAGTTTTTGCTTGCCTAGATAATTTGTTTTCTTATAAAATGCCCATGCATAGGAAGTATGTTAGACTTAGATGTGTTTTTCACATGCTTCATGATGCTCTCTTTGTGCTTCAAATCTTGTCTTCTATGTGAGCATCATTATTATCCAAGCCTATCTTAACGGCTATAACGAAAGAGCTTTTGGGAGGCGACCCAATTAATAAAATAAATTTTTATCCTTTTATTTCTGTTCTTTCTTTTTTACACAAATATACCTCTGATTTGATGCGCTTTTGTGGTTTAAATTAGTGTTTGTGCCAAGCAAAGCCTTTGGCATGATTTGGTTGATAGTTGATTAGATTGTGTTGAAAATCAGAAACTTTTTGCGCTAGTGCCAGAATTGTTGATGACTACTGGAACATGACCAATTCTTGAAAGTTTTACACGTTATCAATATACAAATTTCCCATGTTGTCCTAATTTTTCAGAATTTTCAGAGTTATAGAAGCATGATAAAAAATTGTGTCTTTAGAGGCTGTTCTATTTTTTGACAGATTCTTTTTTCATTGTGTTATATGCTTGTTTTGATGATTCTATGGTTTCTTTTGAAGAGTTTTTGCCATGGAAAAGTTGGAATACAGTAGATATAATACAATTACAAATTATAAATTGGTCTGCTATAGTACTTAAAGTAAAGATTGGTTTTCTTATACTAATGGATCTCATGAAGTTTTGTTGAGTTTTGTGTGATTGAAGTTTTAAATTTTTGGGTGAGATCATGATGGATGAAGGAATAAGGATTAGCAAAGGTCTAAGCTTGGGGATGCCCGCACCCCAAGATAATATTCAAGAAGTATCAAGCAACTAAGCTTGGGGATTCCCCCGAGTGGCATCCCCTCTTTCTTCTAACGACCATCGGTATTTTACTTGAGACTATATTTTGTTCGTCACATATTATGAGTTTTGCTTGGAGCGTCTTGTATGATATGAGTCTTTGTTTTTTTCTTTTTGATTTTAATAACTATCCTTGCTGGACACGCCTATTTGAGAGAGCCAAAATTATGCCATGATTTATTAGAATTGCTCTTTATGCTTCACTTAATTTTTTTAGAGCTATGGAATTGCTCTAGTACTTCACTTATATCTTTTTGAGCACGATGTGCTTTATTATTTTTGAAGAAATTCTCTCATGCTTCACTTAGATTAATTTGAGAGAAGAAAGTTTTATGCTCATGTTCTTCACTTAGATTTGTTTGAGCTTATCAGAAGCAACATATGAAACTAGTCCCAACATGATAGATGTTCAAGAGGGATATGATAAAAACTTCCATGAAGATCATTGGACAAAATAAACTTGATTCTTTGTAATAGTTTTGAGATATGATGATAGTGATATGTGAGACATATTAATGAGTAATTATGTTTTAGTAAGGATTTTGATGTTAAGGTTTGTGATTCCCTACGCAAGCACGAAAATCAATAAATATGCAATGAAATTACATCCTACTTATGGTGCATTATTCGGTGTTAGTTATGCTCAATGCTCGCTAATGTGATTTTTCGTTTCTTGGTTGCTCACTTCTCAATCTATTTGCTAGCCTCCACTTGTACTAAGTAGAAATACTACTTATGCATCCAAAATCCCTAAAACCAGTTTTGACATATGAGTCCATCGTACCTACCTATATGCGGTATTCCCTTGCCGTTCTAAGAAAATTTGTATGTGCCATCTCTAAATTTCAAAATAAATTTCAAAATAAACTCCTGTTTCGTGTGCCCGTACCGCTCATGAGGCGGTGAGGGGTGGCCGATATTTTTCCATGCTAGATGTGTTATTCTCGAGATGAGTGTTTATTCACTTGTCATTGCATGAGAGTATGGCAAAGGTATCAGGGATGCCTAGTCCCGAAATGAAGAATGAATTTACTTTATGTTGTCAAATAATAAATTCCTTGGAAAGTGTTGGTATGGAGGGCACCCGTGGATACTGTTAGCCATGGATTGTGAAAGAATAGTGGAAAAAGGAATAAACTTTAATTTATGTTTGGGAACCACCTATGATGTATCTAGCATGGAAAGTATTGGAAACTCTAAGTCGTTTTCGTTGACGGGAAAAGTATGCCTCCCAAAATTATTTTTCATTTCTCAATTTAAGCTTTGAGCTATGGCACCTCTACAAATCCCTACTTCCCTCTAGGAAGGACCTTTCCATTTACTTTATGCAAATTTATTTTTATTTGAGTCTCCACCTTCTCTTATAAAGCACCATCTAAGGGGCACTATGATCGTACTTGAGCATTGGTTGTAGCTAATATGCGAGTGTGTTTCATCAATGGATCAATGATTGAGCATGATGGGCGTGGGATAGCTTGCTTTAGTATCGATATTTTGGAAGACATGATTGTTTGTTGGTATGTTGAGTATTAAAGTCTTCATGTCAAAACTAGACTATTGCTTTGAACCATATAAGAGTCCAAATGTCCATGCTATAAAGAAAAAAGATAAGTGATGAACATGATAGGCAGCATTCCACATCAAAAAATTCTGTTTTATCATTTACCTACTCGAGGACGAGCATGAATTAAGCTTGGGGATACTGATACGTCTCCAACGTATCTATAATTTTTGATTGTTCCATCTTGTTATATTATTATTCTTGGATGTTTTACAATCATTTTATATAATTTTTTTGGGACTAACCTATTGACATAGTGCTCAATGTTAGTTGCCGTTTTTTGCTTGTTTTTTACATCTTTGAAAATCAATACCAAACGGAGTCCAAACGCAGCAAAACTTTTTGTAGATTTTTTCTGGGCCAAAAGACACAGGATGGGTTGAAGAGTACCACACGGGAGCTCCGAGGGGAGCACAACCCACCAGGGCGTGGCTGGGCCCCCTGGCGCAGGTGGGTTGTGCCCACCTCGGTGGCCTCCCACACTGCCTCTTCACTCTATAAATACTCTCATACCCCCAAAACCTTGGGAGAGTCGATTTTTTTATTCGAGTCGCCGCAAGTTCCAAAACTACGAGCTACAATCTAGAGCCCTTTTTCGGCACTCCGCCAGAGGGGAACACGATCACAGAGGGGTTCACAATCCTCATTGGTTCCTCTTAGATGATGTGTGAGTAGTTAACCTCAGACCTACAGGTCCGTAGGAAGTAGCTAGATGGTTTCTTCTCTCTTTGTTTCTCAATACAATGGTCTCTAAGAGATCTATTTGATGTAATGACTTTGTGCGGTGTGTTTGTTGGGATCTGGTGAATTGTGAGTTTATGATCAGATTTGCCTTGATTTAATATCCATTCTTGATTATTATAGCCTCGTATTTCTTCTACGATATTTGGGTTTTGTTTGGCCAACTTGATCTATTTATCTTGAAATGGGAAGAGGTGCTTTGTAATGGGTTTGATCTTGCAGTGTCCTTTCCCAGTGACAGAAGGGGCAGCAAGGCACGCATGTATCGTTGCTATTAAGGATAAAAAGAAGGGGTCTATTCCTACATGAATAGATCTTGTCTACATCATGTCATCGTTCTTATTTAATTACTTCATTTTTCCATGAACTTCATACACTAGATGCATGCTGGATAGCGGTCAATGTGTGGAGTAATAGTATTAGATGCAGGCAGGAGTTGGTCTACTAATTTTGGATGTGTTGCCTATTGATACGTCCATTTTGCATCATGCTTTTATATTGATATTTATTGCATTATGGGTTGTTATTACACATTATGTCACAATACTTATGCCTTTTCTCTCTTATTTTACAAGATTTACATGAAGAGGGAGAATGCCGGCAGCTGGAATTCTGGGCCGGAAAAGGAGCAAACATTGGAGACCTATTCTGCACAACTCAAAAAGCCCTGAAACTCCACGAAATTCAATTTTGGAAAATATAAAAAATATCTGGCGAAAGAAATACAGGAGGGGGGCCACCCACCGTCCACGAGGGTGGGGGGCGCGCCCTACCCCCCTGGGCGCGCCCCTTGCCTCGTGGGACACTGGCAGCCCTCCGATGCCCATCTTCTGCTATATGAGGTGTTTTGACCGGGAAAAAATGTTGGGGAACGTAGTATTTTAAAATTTTCCTACGATCACGCAAGATCTATCTACCAGATGCATAGCAACGAGAGGGAAGAGTGTGTCTACGTACCCTCGTAGACCGGGAGCGGAAGCGTCAAGTGACGCGGTTGATGTTGTCGAACTTCTTCGCGATCCAACCGATCAAGCACCGAACGTACGGCACCTCCGCGTTCAGCACACGTTCAGCTTGATGACGTCCCACGAGCTCTTGATCCAGTTGAGCTTCACGGGAGAGTTTCGTCAGCACGACGGCGTGGTGACGGATATGATGTGTTCACCGGCGCAGGGCTTCGCTTAAGCTTCGCGACGGTATGACCGAGGCGTGATTCTGTGGAGGGGGGCACCGCACACGGCTAAAACAATTCAACTTGTGTGTCTTTGGGTGCCCCCCTGCTCCCGTATATAAAGGAGCAAGGGAGGGAGGCCGGCCTGCCCTTCCTGGTGCGGCTAGGGAGTGGACTCCTACTAGGAATAGGATTGCAATCCTATTCCTAGTAGGATTCACCAAAAGAAGGAAGAGGGAAATGAATAGGAGAGGTGGCGCCCCCCCAATCCTAGTCCAACTAGGAACCCTAGGTGGGGGCGCCGGCCAGCCCTATGGGCTGCCTCTCTCTTTCCCTTTAGGCCCACTATGGACCATCCCCTCTCGTAGGGGGTTCCGGTAACCCCCTCCGGCAATCCCGATAAATCCGAAACTTTTCCGGAACACTTCCGGTGTCCGAATATAGTCGTCCAATATATCAATCTTTATGTCTCGGACATTCCGAGACTCCTCGTCATGTCCGTGATCTCATCCGGGACTCCGAACTACCTTCGGTACATCAATACTCATAAACTCATAATACCGATCGTCATCAAACATTAAGCGTGCGGACCCTACGGGTTCGAGAACTATGTAGACATGACCGAGACTCATCTCCGGTCAATAACCAATAGCGGGACCTGGATGTTCATATTGGCTCCTACATATTCTACGAAGATCTTTTATCGGTCAGAACCGCATAACAACATACGTTGTTCCTTTTGTCAAACGGTATGTTACTTGCCCGAGATTCGATCGTCGGTATCTCTATACCTAGTTCAATCTCGTTACCGGCAAGTCTCTTTACTCGTTCCGTAACACATCATCTCGTGACTAACTCATTAGTCTTTTGCTTGCAAGGCTTATTGTGATGTGTGTTACCGAGAGGGCCCAGAGATACCTCTCCGACACTCGGAGTGACAAATCCTAATCTTGATCTATGCCTACACCACAAATACTTTCGGAGACACCTGTAGAGCATCTTTATGATCACCCATTTACGTTGTGATGTTTGATAGCACACAAGGTGTTCCTACGGTATTCGGGAGTTGCATAATCTCATAGTCATAGGAACATGTATAAGTCATGAAGAAAGCAATAGCAGTTAAACTAAACGATCATAGTGCTATGCTAACGGATGGGTCTTGTCCATCACATCATTCTCCTAATGATGTGATCCCGTTGATCAGATGACAACTCATGTCTATGGCTAGGAAACATAACCATCTTTGATCAATGAGCTAGTCTAGTAGAGGCATACTAGGGACATACTGTTTTGTCTATGTATTCACACATGTACTAAGTTTCCGGTTAATACAATTCTAGCATGAATAAAAGACATTTATCATGATATAAGGAAATACAAATAACATCTTTATTATTGCCCCTAGGGCATATTTCCTTCAGTCTCCCACTTGAACTAGAGTCAATAATCAAGATTATAAAGTGATGATCCTCACACCCATGGAGTCCTGGTGCTGATCATGTTTTGCCCGTGGAAGAGGCTTAGTCAACGGGTCTGCAACATTCAGATCCGTATGTATTTTGCAAATCTCTATATCTCCCTCCTTGACTAGATCGCGGATGGAATTGAAGCGTCTTTTGATGTGCTTTGTTCTCTTGTGAAACTTGGATTCCTTCGCCAAGGCTATGGCTCCAGTGTTGTCACAAAAGATTTTCATTGGACCCGATGCACTAGGTATTACACCTAGATCGGATATGAACTCCTTCATCCAGACTCCTTCATTTGCTGCTTCCGAAGCAGCTATGTATTCCGCTTCACAAGTAGATCCCGCCACGACGCTCTGCTTGGAACTGCACCAACTGACAGCTCCACCCGTTCAATAAAAATACATATCCGGTTTGTGACTTTGAGTCATCCGGATCAGTGTCAAAGCTAGAATCGACGTAACCGTTTACGACGAGCTCTTTGTCACCTCCATATACGAGAAACATATCCTTTGTTCTTTTCAGATACTTTAGGATGTTTTTGACCGCTGTCCAGTGATCCACTCCTGGATTACTTTGGTACCTCCCTGCTAGACTTATAGCAAGGCACACATCAGGTCTGGTACACAGCATTGCATACATGATAGATCCTATGGCTGAGGCATAGGGAATGACTTTCATTTTCTCTCTATCTTCTGCAGTGGTCGGGCATTGAGTCTTACTCAACTTCATACCTTGTAAAACAGGCAAGAACCCTTTCTTTGACTGATCCATTTTGAACTTCTTCAAAATCTTATCAAGGTATGTGCTTTGTGAAAGTCCAATTAAGCGTCTTGATCTATCTCTATAGATCTTGATGCCTAATATATAAGCAGCTTCACCGAGGTCTTTCATTGAAAAACTCTTATTCAAGTATCCTTTTATGCTATCCAGAAATTCTATATCATTTCCAATCAACAATATGTCATCTACATATAATATTAGAAATGCTACAGAGCTCCCACTCACTTTCTTGTAAATACATGCTTCTCCAAAAGTCTGTATAAAACCATATGCTTTGAGCACCTCATCAAAGCGTATATTCCAACTCCGAGATGCTTGTACCAGTCCATAGATGGATCGCTGGAGTTTGCATACTTTGTTAGCACCTTTTGGATCGACAAAACCTTCTGGTTGCATCATATACAACTCTTCTTTGAGATATCCATTCAGGAATGCAGTTTTGACATCCATTTGCCAGATTTCATAATCATAAAATGCGGCAATTGCTAACATGATTCGGACAGACTTAAGCATCGCTACAGGTGAGAAAGTCTCATCGTAGTCAACTCTTTGAACTTGTCGAAAACCTTTCGCAACAAGTCGAGCTTTGTAAACAGTAAAATTACCGTCTGCGTCGGTCTTCCTCTTGAAGATCCATTTGTTTTCGATGGCTTGCCGATCATCGGGCAAGTCAACCAAAGTCCACACTTTGTTCTCATACAAGGATCCCATCTCAGATTTCATGGCTTCAAGCCATTTTGCGGAATCTGGGCTCATCATCGCTTCTTCATAGTTCGTAGGTTCATCATGGTCTAGTAACATGATTTCCAGAACTGGGTTGCCGTACCACTCTGGTGCGGAACGTACTCTGGTTGATCTACGACGTTCAGTAGAAACTTGATCCGAAGATTCATGATCATTATCATTAACTTCCTCACTAATTGGTGTAGGAATCACTGGAACAATTTCCTGTGATGTACTACTTTCCAATCTGGGAGAAGGTACAATTACCTCATCAAGTTCTACTTTCCTCCCACTCACTTCTTTCGAGAGAAACTCTTTTTCTAGAAAGGATCCGTTCTTAGCAATGAATATTTTGCCTTCGGATCTGTGATAGAAGGTGTACCCAACAGTCTCTTTTGGGTATCCTATGAAGACACATTTTTCCGACTTGGGTTCGAGCTTATCAGGTTGAAGTGTTTTCACATAAGCATCGCAGCCCCAAACTTTAAGAAACGACAACTTTGGTTTCTTGCTAAACCAAAGTTCATAAGGTGTCGTATCAACGGATTTAGATGGTGCCCTATTTAACGTGAATGCAGCTGTCTCTAAAGCATAACCCCAAAACGATAGTGGTAAATCGGTAAGAGACATCATAGATCGCACCATATCCAATAAAGTACGGTTACGACGTTCGGACACACCATTACGCTGTGGTGTTCCAGGTGGCGTGAGTTGTGAAACTATTCCACATTTTTTCAAATGAAGACCAAACTCGTAACTCAAATATTCTCCTCCACGATTAGATCGTAGAAACTTTATTTTCTTGTTACGATGATTCTCTACTTCACTTTGAAATTCTTTGAACTTTTCAAATGTTTCGGACTTGTGTTTCATTAAGTAGATATACCCATATCTGCTCAAATCATCAGTGAAGGTCAGAAAATAACGATACCCGCCGCGAGCATCAACACTCATTGGTCCACATACATCAGTATGTATGATTTCCAACAAATCTGTTGCTCGCTCCATAGTTCCGGAGAACGGAGTTTTAGTCATCTTGCCCATGAGGCAAGGTTCGCAAGCACCAAGTGATTCATAATCAAGTGATTCCAAAAGTCCATCATTATGGAGTTTCTTCATGCGTTTTACACCAATATGACCTAAACGGCAGTGCCACAAATAAGTTGCACTATCATTATTAACCTTGCATCTTTTGGTTTCAATATTATGAATATGTGTATCACTACAATCGAGATCCAATAAGAATAGACCACTCTTTAAGGGTGCATGACCATAAAAGATATTATTCATTAAAATAGAACAACCATTATTCTCTGATTTAAATGAATAACCGTCTCGCAATAAACAAGATCTAGATATAATGTTCATGCTCAACGCTGGCACCAAATAACAATTATTTAGGTCTAAAACTAATCCCGAAGGTAGATGTAGAGGTAGCGTGCCGACGACGATCACATCGACTTTGGAACCGTTTCCCACGCGCATCGTCACCTCGTCCTTAGCTAATCTTCGTTTAATCCGTAGTCCCTGTTTCGAGTTACAAATATTAGCAACCGAACCGGTATCAAATACCCAGGTACTACTACGAGCATTAGTAAGGTACACATCAATAACATGTATATCACATATACCTTTGTTCATCTTGCCATCCTTCTTATCCGCCAAATACTCGGGGCAGTTCCGCTTCCAGTGTCCAGTCCCCTTGCAGTAGAAGCACTCAGTTTCAGGCTTGGCTCCAGATTTGGGTTTCTTCGTGGAAGTAGCAACTGACTTGCTATTCTTTTTGAAGTTCCCTTTCTTTCCCTTGCCCTTTTTCTTGAAACTAGTGGTCTTGCTAACCATCAACACTTGATGCTCCTTTTTGATTTCTACCTCCGCAGCTTTGAGCATAGCGAAGAGCTCGGGAATTGTCTTTTGCATCCCTTGCATGTTATAGTTCATCACGAAGCCTTTATAGCTTGGTGGCAGTGATTGAAGAACTCTATCAATAACACTATCCTCGTCAACTTTGCAACCAAGTTGAGTCATATGATTGTAGTACCCAGACATTCTGAGCAAGTGTTCACTGATAGAACTATTCTCCTCCATCTTGCAGCTGTAGAACTTATTGGAAATCTCATATTTCTCAATTCGGGCATTTGCTTGAAATATTAACTTCAACTCCTGGAACATCTCATATGGTCCATGACGTTCAAAACGTCGTTGAAGTCCCGGTTCTAAGCCGTAAAGCATGGCACACTGAACTATCGTGTAGTCATCAGACCGCGATTGCCAGACGTTCAAAGCGTCTACATTAGCGGAAGGGGGCTTGTCACCTAGCGGTGCTTTCAAGGACATAATTCTTCTGTGCAGCAATGAGGATAATCCTCAGGTTACGGACCCAGTCCGTGTAATTGTTACCATCATCTTTCAACTTAGCTTTCTCTAGGAATCCATTAAAATTCAAAGGAACGGTAGCACGGGCCATTGATCTACAACGACATAGATATGCAAAACTATCAGGACTAAGTTCATGATAAATTAAAGTTCAATTTAATCATATTAATTTAAAGAACTCCCACTTAGATAGACATCCCTCTGGTCATCTAAATGATCACGTGATCCAAATCAACTAAACCATGTCCGATCATCACGTGAGATGGAGTAGTTTCAATGGTGAACATCTTATGTTGATCATATCTACTATATGATTCACGCTCGACCTTTCGGTCTCCAGTGTTCCGAGGCCATATCTGTATATGCTAGGCTCGTCAAGTTTAACCCGAGTATTCTGCGTGTGCAAAACTGGCTTACACCCGTTGTATTTGAACGTAGAGCTTATCACACCCGATCATCACGTGGTGTCTCGGCACGACGAACTTTCGCAACGGTGCATACTCAGGGAGAACACTTATACCTTGAAATTTAGTAAGGGATCATCTTATAATGCTACCGTCGTTCTAAGCAAAATAAGAAGCATAATAAGATAAACATCACATGCAATCAAAATATGTGACATGATATGGCCATCATCATCTTGTGCTTTTGATCTCCATCTCCAAAGCACCGTCATGATCACCTTCGTCACCGGCGCGACACCTTGATCTCCATCGTAGCATCGTTGTCGTCTCGCCAACTATTGCTTCCTCAACTATCGCTACCGCTTAGAGATAAAGTAAAGCAATTACATGGCGATTGCATTTCATACAATAAAGCGACAACCATATGGCTCCTGCCAGTTGCCGATAACTTTACAAAACATGACCATCTCATACAAAACCGTATAACTCATCATGTCTTGACCATATCACATCACAACATGCCCTGCAAAAACAAGTTAGACGTCCTCTACTTTGTTGTTGCAAGTTTTACGTGGCTGCTACGGGCTTAGCAAGAACCGTTCTTACCTACGCATACAAAACCACAACAATGTTTCGTCAAGTATGTGCTGTTTTAACCTTCACAAGGACCGGGCGTAGCCACACTTGATTCAGCTAAAGTGAGAGAGACAGACACCCGCCAGTCACCTTTAAGCAACCAGTGCTCGTAACGGTGAAACCAGTCTCGCGTAAGCGTACGCGTAATGTCGGTCCGGGCCGCTTCATCTCACAATACCGCCGAAGCAAAGTATGACATGCTGGTAAGCAGTATGACTAGTATCGCCCACAACTCATTGTGTTCTACTCGTGCATATCATCTACGCAGAGACCTGGCTCTGATACCACTGTTGGGGAACGTAGTGTTTTAAAATTTTCCTACGATCACGCAAGATCTATCTACCAGATGCATAGCAACGAGAGGGAAGAGTGTGTCTACGTACCCTCGTAGACCGGGAGCGGAAGCGTCAAGTGACACGGTTGATGTTGTCGAACTTCTTCGCGATCCAACCGATCAAGCACCGAACGTACGGCACCTCCGCGTTCAGCACACGTTTAGCTTGATGACGTCCCACGAGCTCTTGATCCAGTTGAGCTTCACGGGAGAGTTTCGTCAGCACGACGGCGTGGTGACGGATATGATGTGTTCACCGGCGCAGGGCTTCGCTTAAGCTCCGCGACGGTATGACCGAGGTGTGATTCTGTGGAGGGGGGCACCGCACACGGCTAAAACAATTCAACTTGTGTGTCTTTGGGTGCCCCCCTGCTCCCGTATATAAAGGAGCAAGGGAGGGAGGCCGGCCTGCCCTTCCTGGTGCGGCTAGGGAGTGGACTCCTACTAGGAATAGGATTGCAATCCTATTCCTAGTAGGATTCACCAAAAGAAGGAAGAGGGAAATGAATAGGAGAGGTGGCGCCCCCCCAATCCTAGTCCAACTAGGAACCCTAGGTGGGGGCGCCGGCCAGCCCTATGGGCTGCCTCTCTCTTTCCCTTTAGGCCCACTATGGACCATCCCCTCTCGTAGGAGGTTCCGGTAACCCCCTCCGGCAATCCCGATAAATCCGAAACTTTTCCGGAACACTTCCGGTGTCCGAATATAGTCGTCCAATATACCAATCTGTATGTCTCGGACATTCCGAGACTCCTCGTCATGTCCGTGATCTCATCCGGGACTCCGAACTACCTTTGGTACATCAATACTCATAAACTCATAATACCGATCGTCATCAAACGTTAAGCGTGCGGACCCTACGGGTTCGAGAACTATGTAGACATGACCGAGACTCATCTCCGGTCAATAACCAATAGCGGAACCTGGATGTTCATATTGGCTCCTACATATTCTATGAAGATCTTTTATCGGTCAGAACCGCATAACAACATACGTTGTTCCTTTTGTCAAACGGTATGTTACTTGCCCGAGATTCGATCGTCGGTATCTCTATACCTAGTTCAATCTCGTTACTGGCAAGTCTCTTTACTCGTTCCGTAACACATCATCTCGTGACTAACTCATTAGTCTTTTGCTTGCAAGGCTTATTGTGATGTGTGTTACCGAGAGGGCCCAGAGATACCTCTCCGACACTCGGAGTGACAAATCCTAATCTTGATCTATGCCAACACCACAAATACTTTCGGAGACACCTGTAGAGCATCTTTATGATCACCCAGTTATGTTGTGACGTTTGATAGCACACAAGGTGTTCCTACGGTATTCGGGAGTTGCATAATCTCATAGTCATAGGAACATGTATAAGTCATGAAGAAAGCAATAGCAGTTAAACTAAACGATCATAGTGCTATGCTAACGGATGGGTCTTGTCCATCACATCATTCTCCTAATAATGTGATCCCGTTGATCAGATGACAACTCATGTCTATGGCTAGGAAACATAACCATCTTTGATCAATGAGCTAGTCTAGTAGAGGCATACTAGGGACATACTGTTTTGTCTATGTATTCACACATGTACTAAGTTTCCGGTTAATACAATTCTAGCATGAATAAAAGACATTTATCATGATATAAGGAAATACAAATAACATCTTTATTATTGCCTCTAGGGCATATTTCCTTCAAAAAAATCATAAGGAGGCTTTCGGGATGAAGCGTCGCCGTCTCGAGGCGGAACCATGGCGGAACCAATCTAGGGCTCCAACGGAGCTGTTCTGCCATCTTGGGGAGGGGGAAATCGTCACCACCGTCATCACCAACAACTCTCCCATCTTGGGGAGGGTTATCTTCATCAGCATCTTCACCATCACCATCTCCTCTCAAACCCTAGTTCACCTCTTGTATCCAATCTTTGTATCAAAACCTCAGATTGGTACGTGTGGGTTGCTAGTAGTATTGATTACTCCTTGTAGTTGATGCTATTTGGTTTACTTGGTGGAAGATCATATGTTCAGATCCATTATGCATATTAATACCCCTATGATTATGAACATGAGTATGATTTGTGAGTAGTTACGTTTGTTCCTGAGGACATGGGAGAAGTCTTGCTATAAGTAGTCATGTGAATTTGGTATTCGTTCGATATTTTGATGAGATGTATGTTGTCTTTCCTCTAGTGGTGTCATGTGAACGTCGACTACATGACACTTCACCATTGTTTGGGCCTAGAGGAAGGCATTGGGAAGTAATAAGTAGATGATGGGTTGCTAGAGTGACAGAAGCTTAAACCCTAGTTTATGCGCTGCTTCGTAAGGGGCTGATTTGGATCCATATGTTTCATGCTATGGTTAGGTTTACCTTAATACTTCTTTTGTAGTTGCAGATGCTTGCAATAGAGGTTAATCATAAGTGGGATGCTTGTCCAAGTAAGGGCAGCACCCAAGCACCGGTCCATCCACATACCAAATTATCAAAGTAACGAACACGAATCATATGAACGTGATGAAAACTAACTTGACGATAATTCCCATGTGTCCTCAGAAGCGCTTTCCTTTATATAAGAGTTTGTCCAGGATTGTCCTTTGCTACAGAAAAGATTGTGCCATATTTCTGCACCTTATTTACTTTTACCACTCGTTACTTGTTACCAATTACCTTATCACAAAACTATCTGTTACCAATATTTCAGTGCTTGCAGAGAATACCTTACTGAAAACTGCCTATCATTTCCTTCTGCTCCTCGTTGGGTTCGACACTCTTACTTATCGAAAGGACTACGATAGATCCCCTACACTTTTGGGTCATCATGACTATTTTCTGGCACCGTTGCCGGGGAGTGAAGCGCCTTTGGTAAGGAAAAATTTATATAGTGTGCTGAAATTTACTATCACTTGTTACTATGGCACATAATCCTTTGAGGGGCTTGTTAGGGGTATGTTCACCCCGACCAGTAGAGCAAAGAGTTTCTACTCAACCTACTGAACCTACTGAAAATGTTTACTTTGAAATTCCTTTGTGTATGATAGAGAAACTGCTAGCTAATCTCTTTAGAGGAGCTGGAACATTGCATCCCGATTTGCACCTAATCTATGTGGATGAAGTTTGTGGATTATTTAAGCTTGCAGGTAAGCCCGAGGATGTGATCAAGAAGAAGGTCTTCCCTTTATCTTTGAAGGGAGATACATTGACATGGTTTAGGCTATGCGATGATATTGGATCATGGAACTACAACCGATTGAAGTTGGAATTTCATGAGAAGTTCTATCCTATGCATCAGGTTCATCGTGATCGTAATTATATATATAATTTTTGGCCTCGCGAAAGAGAAAGTATCGCTCAAGCTTGGGGGAGGCTTAAGTCAATGTTATATTCATGCCCCAATCATGAGCTCTCAAGAGAAATGATTATTCAAAATTTTTATGCTTGGCTTTCTCTCAATAATCGCTCCATGCTCGATACTTCTTGCACTGGTTCTTTTATGACGAAGACTATTGAATTTGAATGGGATCTATTGGAAAGTATTAAACGCAACTCTGAAGATTGGGATCTTGACGAAGGTAAGGAGTCAGGCATAACACCTAAGTTTGATTGTGTTAAATCTTTTATGGATACCGATGTTTTTCGTGAATTTAGCACTAAATATGGACTTGACTCTGAGATAGTAGCTTCTTTCTGTGAATCTTTTGCTACTCATGTTGATCTCCCTAAGGAAAAGTGGTTTAAATACCATCCTCCCATCTATAATACTTAAATAGTTCATCCCCACTAACCTATTTCTCTTGACATGCAGCCTATCCACCTTAGCAGATTTGCCACATCATCTATTACTCTTAATTATTTTTGTCATGCATCTCACCACATCAGCATTGTTTAAAAAAAGTGTGATTTGGCTCTCTGGAAACCCAAGAGGCCTCTTTGGTCTTCCGTGAACGAAGAGTCAGAAGCCAGATAGAAGCCCATCGCTCCACCTCTTCGCATCCCCCAACCCAATAAAAATCTATCCGCGTCTCTTTTTCTCAGAAAAAATGTCATCGCATCTCTTACTCCTCTGATCTTCTGCGTATCATCACAGCAGACACGGCGGCGCGACGCCGTCAACCACCACCCAAGCACCACCCCGCAACACCACGTCCCGTGCAGGACCGCCATCGCCTCCGGCCGACATGGATTGTCGTCAGGCGCACAACCCACCACCCTCCAGGAGTCAGGTGCACCGGCCAGATCCACCGCCGAGAGGACGATCTTCACCGCCGCACCGCGCCTCGATGCGCCCAACCACCTCGACAACTCCGGCTCCTCAAGGACGACCTCAACCACTGACCTACTGTCCAGAAGCGAGGACGCCGCCGCCTCTCGGCGACTTCCTTTGCCCGCACTAAATTACCCCTGGAGCGGGCATCGGGTTGGTGTCCGCGCCTTTGCTCCGAAATCATGTCATGCTGGCCAGGTAACGCACAACAATCCCCCCTTCCATTTCCTTTCACCACCAGTGGTCACTGCCTCCAATTCCCATCTCTCGCGGCCCCAATGAACATTTTGTCCCAAACAGAACCTGTACACAAATGTTGATTTGTCCCAAACATACTACTGACGGGCGGAAGGCGCCGAGCGGTAGGTATAATTTTTGTTTTAGTTATGTTGTGTTCTGATCTATTACTGATCTTATTCCCTATGTTTCTCATATTCTTTCACCATGTGCCTGCAATTGATACCCTTTTGTTTTACCTCAAACTGATTTTTTGTGCAAATCAGTGAGGCCATGCTGCTAACAATCAAATATTTATGATCTCTTGATTTATATAATAGAAATTAGATACTGTATCTGAGTTTTGTTATGCAAGTGGTTGTACCATTTTCTTCTAGAAAAACATAACACTACTACTGAGAGATGAGGTCATTCACAACCTCAACACTGAATATAATCTTTGCTAACAAATTCTAGGGATAAAAATTCACTAGAGTTCAGAATATTAATCCCATCGTTAATTTCTCCTATGGTTCCCTGGTATTTGACTACAACTGAATAATTAATGTTTCTTAGATATTGTGTTTCATCCACAAAAGGCAGTTCGCAGTCATAGTAGTTTCTGAACTTTCTTTCTGAATTGCCTTGAGCATAAAAAGCAGGTGTAATGTAGGTGGCGCCGGTGCAACTATGGCATTATCCCATTTTGAGGCTGCAGATGTGGCTTCTTAGGACACTTTGTTCGCAGAAGCACCGACTTTTTGCAACCTATTTTAATTTTCAAAGGTATAAGTTCGACATTCCCTCTTGCATTATTGATCTCAAAAGCTCATGTGTTATATCATAGATATAATCATTGATTCATACCATTATGATGGTTTCACTATTGTTGCAGATATGTTCTCTTTTGTTATGAAGTTGCCAGGCACTTTACACATGGCAAAGTTTCATTGGATGTATCAACAATAGAAACGAGTGCATCTGGTTTCATACCACTCATGTTTCGGCACTGTAAGTACGAACTTTGAGTCTATATTTCGAGACATGGATTACATATTTCACACCATGTCGATTATGTCATTGACATCAAATGTGCTTTCTACTAGGAGATTACTTCAGTTGTGTGGTGTAGTTGATGGTCTAATCGAGGTTTTAGCTATCTGTATGTTCCATTTATCAACACAAATCTCGATCATTTTTACCCACTCCCTCCATCGGAGGTTGTATTTGACATTTGGCCACATCACAAGTTACATAAATATCTTGACTCCTCCATGGATTTTATACCTGTTGATCATGACAGAGATATGAAAAGGATAAGGTAACCCCTTATTAACACAAATATGTGTTGTTTTCCTAAGAAAACTTCACAGTTCCAACACTGTTTTTATATTTGCAGCTGTAAACATTTTGTTAGTATCTTCTCCTTCCTGTGATTTTTTATTCAGCATAGTGGTGCTTTAGATCATCTATAGAAAAAACGATCTTGAACGCCTATTTCAATGGCGTTTCTTATGTCATGTTCATGTTGAGGAATATAGCTTTACTTTTCTTGGAGTTCTTTATTTTTCCCTCCAATGTTGACACTTTCTATCGCCTTCATCAATAAAAGGAATCTAAATTATTGGAGAATGGAGAATGCTAAATAGGAGATAAATAAACTATTTGCGATGGAAATTCCTATGTTGAGACCCGGTGCATTTGGAAAGTGTATAATGGAACGGTCTCTGATATTGTAATTCCAGGCAGTGATTGATGAAGTTTCCATTGAACTGAATAGATGATAGTGAAAAATAATATTCCTCCCCCTAAACTCATAATATTATTCAGTTTGACCAAAAAAGTACTTTGATCATCAAAATTACCATTTGACGTAATAACCAATGTTATTTTTCCACCATACAATCCCGCAGCAACGCGCGGGGAATCATCTAGTTGAATTAAAAGTAGTTGAGCCTGTTAGAGTTGAGGAAAAGACTATCACTTATAATGTTGATCCTATCGTTCCTACTGCTTACATTGAGAAACCACCCTTCCCTGTTAGAATAAAGGATCATGCTAAAGCTTCAACCGTGATTCATAAGAGTAATACTAGAACACCTACACCCTCTGAGAAAATTAAAGTTGAACCTAGTATTGCTATGGTTAAGGATCTCTTGGTCGATGATATCGATGGCCATGTTATTTACCTCTGTGATGAAGCTGTTGAAATTGCTAGACCCGATACTAAGAATAAACATAGACCTGTTGTAGGCATGCCTATTATTTCTGTTAAAATAGAAGATCATTGCTATCATGGCTTATGTGACATGGGTTCTAGTGCTAGTGCCATACCTCATTCCTTATATGAAGAAATTATGCACGATATTGCACCTGCTGAGCTAGAAGGTATTGATGTTACTATTAAGCTTGCTGATAGAGACACTATTTCACCAGTTGGGATTGATAGAGATGTTGAATTCAGGTGTGGGAAAGTTAAATACCCTGCTGATTTTCTTGTTCTTGGTTCCCCCCAAGATGATCTTTGCCCCATTATATTTGGTAGACCCTTCTTGAATCCTGTTAATGCTAAGATAGACTGTGAACAGGACATTGTTACTATTGGTTTAGGGGATATGTCTCATGACTTGAACTTTGCTAAATTTCGTAGACAACCCCATGATAAAGCATTGCCTAGTAAGGATGAAATTATTGGTCTTGCTTCTATTGTCGTGCCTCCTAATGATCCTTTAGAACAATATGTGCTAGACCATGAAAATGATATGTATATGAATGACAGAAGGGAAATAGATGAAATATTCTTTAAACAGGGACCCTTATTGAAACACAATTTGCATGTTGAAATTCTAGGGGATCCTCCTCCACCCAAGGGTGATCCCGTGTTTGAACTCAAACCATTACCTGATAGTCTTAAGTACGCTTATCTAGATGAAAAGATAATATATCCTGTTATTATTAGTGCTAACCATTCAGAGCAGGAAGAAGAGAAATTATTGAAAACTCTGAAGAAGCACCGTGCTGCTATTGGATATACTCTTTATGATCTTAAGGGCATTAGTCCCACTCTATGCCAACACAAAATAAAATTGGAGAAGGACACTAAACCGGTTGTTGATCACCAACGGCGGTTAAATCCTAAGATGAAAGAAGTGGTAAGGAAGGAAATACTAAAGCTTCTGAAGGTAGGTATAATATATCCAGTCGCTGATAGTCAGTGGGTAAGTCATGTCCATTGTGTCCCTAAGAAGGGATGTATTACTGTTGTTCCTAACGATAAAGATGAATTGATCCCGCAAAGAATCGTTACAGGTTATAGGATGGTAATTGATTTCCGCAAAATAAATAAAGCTACTAAGAAAGATCATTACCCGCTACCTTTTATTGATCAAATGCTAGAAAGGTTATCCAAACATACACATTTTTGCTTCTTAGATGGCTATTCTGGTTTCTCTCAAATACCTGTGTCAAAAGAGGATAAAGAAAAAACCACTTTTACTTGTCCCTTCGGTACCTTTGCTTATAGACGTATGCCTTTTGGTTTATGTAATGCACCTGCTACCTTTCAAAGATGCATGATGGCTATATTCTCCGATTTTTGTGAAAAGATTGTTGAGGTTTTCATGGATGATTTATCTGTTGATGGAACTTCTTTTGATGATTGCTTAAGCAACCTTGATCGAGTTTTGCAGAGATGTGAAGAAACCAATCTTGTGAATTGAGAAAAGTGCCACTTTATGGTTAATGAAGGTATTGTCTTGGGGCATAAAATTTCTGAAAGAGGTATTGAAGTTGATAAAGCTAAAGTCGATGTTATTGAGAAGATGCCGTGTCTCAAGGACATCAAAGGTATAAGAAGTTTCCTTGGTCATGTCGGTGTTTATAGGAGGTTCATTAAGGACTTCTCAAAAATCTCTAGGCCTCTGACTAATCTCTTACAAAAAGATGTTCCTTTTGTCTTTCATGATGATTGTGTAGAAGCATTTGAAATACTTAAGAAAGCATTGATCTCTGCACCTACTGTCCAGCCTCCTGACTGGAATTTACCCGTTGAAATTATGTGCGATGCTAGTGATTATGCTGTAGGTGTTGTTCTAGGACAAAGAGTTGATAAGAAATTGAATGTTATCCAATATGCTAGTAAAACTCTAGATAGTGCCCAGAGAAATTATGCTACTACCGAGAAAGAATTTTTAGCAATTTTATTTGCTTGTGATAAGTTTAGACCTTATATTGTTGATTCTAAAGTAACTGTTCACACTGATCATGCTGCTGTTAAATATCTTATGGAAAAGAAAGATGCTAAACCTAGACTTATTAGATGGGTTCTCTTGCTACAAGAATTTGATTTGCATATTACTGATAGAAAGGGAGCTGAGAACCCCGTTGCAAACAACTTGTCTAGGTTAGAGAATATTCTTGATGACCCACTACCTATTGATGATAGCTTCCCTGATGAACAATTAGCTATCATAAATGCTTCTCGTACTGCTCCATGGTATGCTGATTATGCTAATTACATTGTTGCTAAATTTATACCACCTAGTTTCACATACCAGCAAAAGAAAAAGTTTTTCTATGATTTAAGACATTACTTATGGGATGATCCACATCTTTATAAAGAAGGAGTAGATGGTATTATTAGACGTTGTGTTCCTGAGCATGAACAGAAACAGATCCTACGCAAGTGTCACTCCGAAGCTTATGGAGGACACCATGTTGGAGATAGAACTGCACACAAGGTACTGCAATCTGGTTTTTATTGGCCTACTCTCTTCAAGGATGCTCGTAAGTTTGTCTTGTCTTGTGATGAATGTCAAAGAATTGGTAATATTAGTAGACGTCAAGAAATGCCTATGAATTATTCACTTGTTATTGAACCATTTGATGTCTGGGGCTTTGATTATATGGGACCGTTTCCTTCCTCTAATGGGTATACACATATTTTAGTTGATGTTGATTACGTTACTAAGTGGGCAGAAGCTATTCCAACTAGTAGTGCTGATCACAACACTTCTATTAAAATGCTTAGAGAAGTTATTTTTCCGAGGTTTGGAGTCCCTAGGTACTTAATGACTGATGGTGGTTCACACTTTATTCATAGTGCTTTTCGTAAAATGCTTGCTAAGTATGATGTCAATCATAGAATTGCATCCCCTTACCACCCACGGTCTAGTGGTCAAGTAGAACTAAGTAACAGAGAGCTGAAATTAATTTTGCAAAAGACTATTAATAGATCTAGAAAGAATTGGTCCAAGAAACTTGATGATGCATTATGGGCCTATAGAACTGCATATAAAAATCCTATGGGTATGTCTCTGTCACATCCTGATTTTCATGCCACATTGCTTAAGCTGATAATCATGCTAAAAATGTGGATTGGCAAAAACTTTTGAGTGTTTTGGGTCATTGCTTGATTTGGTTCTTGTCTGTTGTTTGCTAGTGCTCTAAAAATCAAATAAATCATCCAACTCTTATACTTCATCTCCTTGATCCAAAACCTTTTCCCAATGATCATGCCATGTGTATAGACCAGTATAGTATTTTCTTATAAAAATATTTTGGCCAAATAGTATTTTCTAAAATTAGTTTTCCAAAAACCCCTGAATTGAGGTTTGCACTACAAGTACCTTAATTAGGGTGTGAAAAATCTTTCAAAAAGTATATTTGAATCCTATTAGGTATAGGACTCCCATAAACCACAAAATTATAATTTTAAAAGCTATTTTTATATTTTATTTAAAAGCTTTTTCTTAAGGCCAGAAATGGTCTTAAATAGGGAATAATTATTTAATTATTTCAAAAATATTTGCCAAAATTCTGGGAAACTCATAGGACATATATTGTCCATATATAAGAGTTTCAACACATGGTCATGTTCAAAATATTGGGCAAAACCTTCATTAACCCTTTCTGGATTGTAATGCCCAGGATGGAGCTATACCTCCTACGTGTCGAGGCACGACTTAAAGGCATAAGTCCATCCTAGAATGATCTCAAGTTTGGTAATCTTTGCACATCTCATGTAAAAGAGGGGATTGTAAACATAAAATAGTTGGCTTACACTCGCCACGTCACACAAATACAATACATGTCTCAAACATCATACATTAAGAATATCACAACCCTCTAAGGGCAAAACCCAAAAGTCAAGATACCAAACTTAAATAAAAATCCATAGGCCGGATCGAATCCTAGTAGAAGTCTCCACTACTGATCATCAGGATAACGAACATAGTATCGACTACGCTCCTCGTCGTACTCCCAGTCTAGCTCGGTGCCATCACCTGGATAGCTCACAGCTGGACCTGCATCTGGTGTGGTGAAGTAACTGTGAGCCACAGAGGACTCAGCAATCCCGTTCCCGGGTAACGAGACTATTTAAGCCTTGGGAGAGGATAAGGCTGAAGAAAAGAATAAGTGTCTGCAGCAGCAACTAGCAACTAGCTTACGTGAGAGAGTGCGAGAAGAGAAGGCCTCGGACGAGAAGTGATCACGAAGTGATCCTAGCTACAACACGTCAAACATAACCCCTCCATGTACAACTCCCGAATCCCTATTCGGAAATTGACGGTCACGGAACACACGCTGGTAGTGTATTAGAAACATTGTGTCAAGTTATCTACAACCGGATATTAACAAGCTTCCATCTGCCACATAACCGCGGGCACGGCTTTCGAAAGTTCATAACCCTGCAGGGGTGTTCCAACTTGACCCATTACAAGCCCACGATCCGCGGAGTCACATCTCCAAAGTGGGAAGACCCGAGTATTCTCGGAATCCCGTGCTCAAGATACTCTGAACTAAGGTAAGGCTAATCCAGCAAATCCTCCCGGCGTGCCGACACCCTGACAATAGCCGCGCGTATCTAGTCTCAGGCCACGACCGGATGGGCGATGCTACATGTTTATATCAATCCTCGAGTTTCCTCGTGGTGACCCCGCAGGACCCCCGTTTCGGACCAACACTCATGAGGAGCACTGGCCCGGGGTTGTTGATTAAGAACTCGGGTTAATTACTCCCTATGCAAGTTATTTAGTTATTAGGGAAATAGTACCAATGTTGGGACTTGCTGGAAAAGACTTAGCACTTAGCGGTTTATCGAGGGGGTCCCATACACCCCAACCGTGTTAGGAACGCATAATCAAGGAACATAACACTGGTTTAAACGGTTCCTAACGGCATGAGTGGAACAAATCACCAAGCAAAAGGCTTAGCCTTCCACCCTTGCCAATATATAGATGATTTCATTTTAAGCATTTATATAGTGTGATATAACCCAACAAAACTTCAACATGAAGCAAGCATCTTCGATCTTCACCTACAACTAGTAATAATATAAGAAGGGCTGAGCGAAGCGTACTTAGCCAAGCAACGGTTTGCATAGGTAGGGTGGTTAAACATGGTGATGGTTACAAGTAGGAGGCTGACATGAAAGACATGGGCATCAAGGCAAAACTATAGATCGGAACTACTAGCAATAGGCAAAGATAGTAATGTTATCGGGGTTCGGTCATCTTGCCTGAAGAGAAGTCGTTTGGATCGTAAGAAGGGTCCTCGTGCTCAACCTCGTTGGTAACCTCATGCTCGTACTCATACTCGGTTTCAGCTTCTGGCTCTAAACAATACAATCACACAAGGCACAAATCCACAAGATGCAATGCGCACTCGAAAATGATGGATGCATGATGGATGCACTAAGGATGCACACGGAGCGCGGAAAATAGCACTCAAGAAAAACACCTAAAAACATGATAACAATAAGATATTATGAATCTACACAGAAAATCAATCAAGTTTCATATAAGACTCGCTGAAATCGGAGCTACGGGCTAAAAGTTATGCCCGAAACAAGAAATGAGCGAAAGCTGAAAGTTACAGCAACATAGCAACTTCGGAGCACAAAATAATTAAGCTACAGCACTCAAACATCATGGCAAAGGACATGAACATAAACTAGACATATCCTACAGCAAATAAGTCCAAAGGTGCACCCCCAAAGGAGCCACGGATCAATAGCAATAAGCTTGAACATATTGAACTTGACAATAAAATTCTGACAGCAGAATTTTATTGAAACTTTGGAGCAAAAGTTAAACATGCTACAGCCACTCAAATAAGCATGTGAGAACATGAATGGAAATCCAACAATATATACTACAAGGAACAATCAAGATCCACTCCAAAACTATCATGGATTGTCCTAGAGCAGCAAGCAAACATGGCATCAGAACGTTACTGATTTCAGACTTAGTGAAAAACCACTAAGTCCTAAAACAGAAGTTTCTTCATGGCATCTAAACGAGCAAGTTTAAGTCACCTCGAAACTAAACATGGCAAGTGGTAAGCACCACATCAAAGTACACATGATGGTGATTCCGAAACATACAAGCATGCATCATGGAGATAAACACAACGATAGCAACGAGCTCAACAAGATGGCATTTCATAACAAGTGAAACAACATCACAGCCACATGGCACTTTGCAACGAGGATAAACATGGCAAGAATAAATCTATCATGCAACCTAATACAAGCAACGTGTAGAGCATGGCAAGACGAACACGTGGACATGTCATTTGCATCAATCGGACAAACGAGCTAAAAGTTATCACATGGCAAAGATGGCATAAAAACTTCACATAGCAGCAGTTTATATCACGATGCACTCTTGCAACAGCAAAACAAGCACCTAGATGAACTCTAACATGCATGACACAAAAAGATAAAATGTAGTGCTAATCACCACGAACGTCTGGACATGCTATTTGCGCGAAACGGACATCCACACAAAAAGTTATAGCAGTTTGAACATTGCATCACAGAACAAATAACAGGGACTTGGAGGGTAAAGTCAACCTCCTCAGATCTGCAGCCCGAACGGCCCTTGCGGCGGATCTGGCCCAGGCGAAGGGCCCACGCGGCGGAGGCGGCCCGGCTGGGAGTGGAGGAGGCCTGGGGCGTCGGCTGGGCTGGATGCGGGCCGGCGATCGGGCCGCGGCCCACGCGGCCTGGCAGAGCGGCGGCCTTCGAGCGCGCGAGCGCTGACGGAGGGAGGCCGGTGTGGCACCGCGCTGGGCCCTAGCGGGGCGAAGGGAGGGGCCCAGCTGGCCCGTGCGGCGCGGGAGGATGGAGGCGCGGACGGCGGCGCAGACGAATCGGAGCGGCTGGCTGCGGAGTTGGGCCTCGGGCCTCCTGGCGATGCGGTCCAGGCGGGGCCTGGAGGGAGGCGAGCGGGAGGCCTCGGTGGCGGTGGCGACCGATCGGGCGAGGGGAGCCCAGGCGAAGTGGTCCAGGGCGCCGATCTGTGGCGGCTGGGCCTGGCTCGGGGCCTCGCCTCAGCGAGCGAGGCTGGGAGGCCGACGGTCTTCTGCGGCTCGGGAGGAAATCGGGCGGCGCTGACCCTAACGAAGGAGGCGGCTGGAACGATCGGTTCGGCGGCGGGGAGCTCGAGGGGATCTGCCAAGTGGCTGTGAGGGTGAGGCCAGATCCAAAAATTAGGGGGAAGGAGGAGGAAGAAGCTAGAGATGCCTAAAAATAGACCTAGGGGGTCTATAAATAGCAGATTTTTAGGGTTGAGGGATTTGGGGGTGTTAGGAGCCCTCCGATCGCGATCCGACGGATCCGATCGCGGGGATAGTTTAGATGGGCCTAGGAGATACTAGTGGGCTGCTGAGGGGTGTTTCGGGCCACAAAGCGAAGGCACTTTGGACCCACACAAATAACTGATGGGATAGCAGACGGACTCCAAACGCGACGAGATTTGAGAGGCGGGTTACACACAACAAAACAACAACACACGACAAGTCTCGCGCCACACCGGTAACGTTACACGGCCACACACCAAAGTAGGCCTACGGGACGCCACGGACACGTGAGGGAGCTCCGGAACGCGAAACGGACAACGGGAAGGAACGTGTGGAACCGGATGCAACCAACAACACAATTGCAATGCAATGCACATGTCTATATGATATGAATGAATGCCACACACTCACACAACAAAACGACGAAAACCCGAAAGACAAAGAACCCGAAATGGAAATAGATGAAGCCGGAGATATATTATATGCCCAAAAGGGAAAGTATTACATCCGGGGCATTACAAACTCTCCTCTACTACAAAAAGATCTCGTCCCGAGATCTAGGACTGGAAAAAGGAAGGGTACTCGGAACGAAGATGATCTTCTCGTTCCCACGTAGCTTCTCGGTCGGTGTGATGTGACCACTTGACTTTCAGGAATTTGATGGAATTGTTGCGGGTCTTGCTTTCGGTTTCTTCGAGAATAGCAACGGGATGCTCTCGGTAGGACAAGTCTTGTTGAAGATCAATCTCTTCAAACGGAATCATGCGCTTAGGTGCCTTGAAGCATTTGCGGAGTTGAGACACATGGAACACATCATGAACATTGGCGAAGTTGGGAGGGAGCTCAAGTTGATAGGCTAGATCGCCTCTTTTGCCAAGAATCTTGAAAGGCCCGATGTATCTAGGAGCAAGCTTTCCTTTGATACCGAATCTTTGGGTGCCTTTCATCGGAGACACACGGAGATAAACATGATCATCAATGTTGAATGCCAAATCACGATGCTTGCCGTCATAGTAGCTCTTCTGACGCGACTGAGCGGCCTTGAGATTCTCACGTATGACTTTGCACATTTCTTCGGCTTCTGAGATCAAGTCATTGCCAAGAAGTTGACGTTCGCCTGTTTCAGACCAGTTGAGAGGGGTACAACACTTTCTGCCATAGAGGATTTCAAA
Organism: Secale cereale; assembly: GCA_902687465.1. NCBI lineage: Eukaryota > Viridiplantae > Streptophyta > Magnoliopsida > Poales > Poaceae > Secale > Secale cereale. Next base: position 289,713,373 of record LR738709.1, read on the forward strand.
CGGAGCTTTGCCTGCACTTGCTTGAAAGCTGTTGTTGTAAGAGAACTCGGCAAATGGAAGGTAGTCTTCCCATTTCATGCCAAAGGATATGACACAGGCTCTGAGCATGTCTTCTAGAATCTGATTCACTCGCTCGACTTGACCACTAGTCTGAGGGTGAAATGCAGTGCTGAATCTGATCTTAGTGCCCATGGCGGACTGAAAGGAGTCCCAGAACCTTGAAGTGAACAAACTTCCACGGTCTGAGGATATAACTTGAGGAATGCCATGTAAGGACACAATTCTGGAAGTGTACAACTCTACCAATTGAGCTGCATTGATGGATTCTTTGACTGGCAGGAAGTGAGCAACTTTGGTAAGCTTGTCGATCACCACGAAGATAGAATCATTCCCTCTCTTGGATTTAGGAAAGCCAGTGACGAAGTCCATTTCAATGTGGTCGAACTTCCACTCGGGAATAGGAAGAGGTTGGAGAAGACCGGTTGGACGTTGATGTTCTGCTTTCACTCTTCTGCAAACATCACATTCATTCACGAATTGGGCAATCTCCCTTTTCATGCGTGTCCACCAGTAAGATTGCTTGAGATCTTGATACATCTTGGAACTGCTAGGATGAATGGAAAGGAGAGAATCATGAGCTTCTTCCATTATGAGCTTCCCGAGATCACCTTTGGGAACAACGAGTCTGTCCTCGAAGAACAAGGTATCTCTCTCATCAACACGAAAGCACTTGTATTTCGGAATGCCCTTAGCAATAGCATGTTTCACCTTCTTCACCATGGTATCACTGAGTTGGGCCTCACGGACCTGATCTTCCAAGGTAGGAGCAATTTGAAGATTTGCAAGAAAACCCTGCGGAACAACTTGAAGGTTGAGCTTCCTGAATGCTTCACAAAGCTCAGGCTGGAATGGCTTGATAAGAAGGCTGTTGCAATACGCCTTTCTGCTCAAAGCATCTGCAATCACATTCGCCTTGCCAGGAGTGTATTCAATGCTGGGATTATACTCTTGGATCATTTCAATCCAACGAGTCTGGCGGAGGTTCAGATGCGGCTGTGTGAAGATGTACTTCAAACTCTTGTGATCAGTGAAGATGTCGACCTTTCTGCCCAACAACAGATGTCTCCACATAATCAAAGCATGTACCACAGCTGCTAGCTCGAGATCATGTGTGGGATAGTTCTTCTCACTTGGCTTGAGCTGACGAGAAGTGTATGCCACAATTCTCTTGTCTTGCATAAGCACACCACCAAGACCTTGAAGAGAAGCATCGCAGAATACTTCATAGGGCTTGGATTCATCTAGAGGAGTCAGAACTGGAGCAGAGACAAGCTTTTCTTTGAGAGTTTTGAATGCCACTTCACACTCTGGAGACCAAAAGTATTTGACATTCTTCTGAAGCAAGTTGGAAAGAGGCTTGGCAATCTTGGAGAAGTTCTCAACGAACCTTCTGCAATAGCTGGCAAGACCCAGAAAACTGCGGAGTTGCTTGACATTCTGAGGAGCTTCCCAGTTGACAATTGCTTCAGCTTTCTCAGGATTTACCGCAATACCGTCAGCTGAGATGATGTGGCCCAGGTACAAAACCTTATCGAGCCAAAACTCGCACTTTGAGAACTTGGCATAGAACTTATGCTCACGGAGTCGATCAAGAACCAGATGTAAGTGCTTTTCGTGATCTTCTTCATTCTTGGAAAACACCAGAATATCATCCAGATACACAAGCACAAACTCGCCAGTATAGGGGTTGAAGATGTAGTGCATCATCCTCGAGAAGGTAGGAGGAGCATTGGCGAGACCGAAGGACATGACGGTATACTCGTATGAACCGTAACTCGTTCTGAAGGCCGTCTTGGGAATGTCTTCCTCGCGAATGCGAATTTGGTGATAGCCCATTCGGAGGTCAAGCTTAGAGAACACTTTAGCTCCTTTGAGCTGCTCGAAGAGTTCGTTGATGTTGGGGAGCGGATACTTGTTCTTTATTGTCTTCTTGTTCAATGGCCGGTAATCAACACAGAGACGCTCCGTGCCATCTTTCTTCTTGACAAATAAGACACCACAGCCCCAAGGAGACGTACTAGGCCTGATGAGACCCATACTCTCCTGTTTATCAAGCTGCTTCTTCAATTCCTTCAATTCATCCGGAGAGAGCTTGTACGGACGCCGGCATGCTGGCTCAGTACCCGGCTCGAGTTCAATGACAAATTCCACCTGACGGTGTGGAGGCATGCCTGGAAGTTCTTCAGGAAAGACGTCTTGATATTCGTTCACCACCGGAATTTGAGATATGGCATTAATTTCGCCCTTATCATTGAGAGAGAAAAGCCTGATAGTGTTATCCCTGGAGGCAAAGATAATCACATCTTCATCAGGATGAGTCATCTTGACTTCCTTTTGAGCACAATCAATGTGAGCATCATGCTGAGAAAGCCAATCCATTCCGAGGATGAGGTCAATGTCGGAATTGCCAAGAACCACCGGAGAAGCCAAAAATCGATAATCACCCATGCGAATAGAAACATCCGGAGCATAAACACTGGAGTGCATTCGTCTCCCCAGAGAAATAACTGTTAACTCCCTTGGCAGATTTTTGGTGACAATATCGTGCTTGGATGCAAATGGATAAGACATGAAAGAGCAAGAAGCACCCGAATCAAATAACACTTTAGTTGGAAAAGAGTTAACTGGAAGGTTACCCAAAATGACATCAGAAGAATTCTCCGCTTGTGCTGCATTCATCAGATTCACCCTTGCTGCCTTTGGATCATGCTTGACCATAGCGGTACCGACAGGAGGAGGAGGCGGAAGGCGCCTTGGGTTGTTGCACTTGTTGGAATAATGACCCTTCTGGCCACACTTGTAGCAAGTCACCTCAGAAAGCGGACGGGCAGGAGGAACACTCGGTCTTGGAGCTTGGAACTGTTGCTTGGACTGCTTATTGGAGTTGGGTGGGTGGGAGAAACCACGTCCACTAGAGTTCTTGTTGTTGGAGTTGTTGGAGTTGTTGTATGGAGCTCGAATCACTGGAGGAGGAGGAAGCCAGAATTTCTGATGCTTCGAGACCATCTGAGACGATGAGGAAGAGTGAACGGCATCTCAAATTCTCTTTTTAGAAGCCTCCATCTTAAGCTGAGCTGCCTCTTGTTTCAAAGCCATGTTATAGAACTTGTCGAAATCATCGGGCTCGAACAGAGTGAGAGCAAGTTGAAGTTCATCTTTGAGACCTCCACGGAATTGATAGATTTTAGTCTTGGCATCAGGAATGTCTTGCTTAGCATAGCGGGCGAGGTTTTGGAACTTGACATTATACTGGTAGACTGTCATAGAGCCCTGCTTCAGGTTGCGGAATTGCTCACGCATGCCCTCGATGACACTTGTAGGAATGTGGTGAGAGCGAAAGTCCTTGCATAAATTCTCCCAAGAGATCACCTGACCTGGCCTGGAGTCTTTGTACTGCTGCCACCAGTCAGCTGCTTGGTCTTTGAGTTGGAAGGCTGCAAACTTCACATAATCATCTTCCTTCACGTTACTGCACTCAAAATGCTTCTTTATGTCGGTTAACCAATCTTCAGCATCAAGAGGGTCGACACAGTAACTGAAAGCTTTTGGATTATTGGCCAAGAACTGGTTGAGAGTAGCATGGTGCTGCTGGTTGAAGAAGTTGCCTTGATTCCCTGGAACACCCTGATTAGCTTGATTAGCTTGCATCTGCTGCATCATCTGCATCAACATCTGGGTGTTCTGAGCTGTAGTCTGCATAATCGCTCTCCAAGCCTCAGACGGAGGAGGAGGGGAAGGAGGACGATCTGGGACCTCTTCACCCTCTGGGTTAGCATTGGGAACCCTTTTCGGAGCCATCCTAAAAGAGATGACCACGAATCAGCAATTGATTGACAGAAGGTATAAGCTGAATCAATGGAATGAATTGCAACAAGTCTTCACAATAATCATTCGAACAATAGGAATGAATGAAATCATTCGAGCAAGGGGAACGAATGAAAATCTCAGTTAAATGATAACATCAATCTTCACGAGAAGCCACATAGGGGACAAAAGGAAAATAAGAAAACCAACAAGGTACGGATGGAACAAACACAAGAGATGAGTTTCGTTCTAACATCTTTGTGCTGAAAGCATATGAACGCGTTACGAAAAGGTTTTGCAATCCCCGGATCAGCATAGCCAAGGGCCCTTTAAGATGCAACTCCTGATAGTAACATCGGTCATAAACCACTTCACTCAATGTAGAACCCCGAACTCGCTAACCTGCATTCGTTGGAAGAATGCCTACGATCTACTGGAAAAACCCACCTATAAATTTCCGAAAGATTCCAGTTATGCAATCAGGTGTTGGGGATACACAGGAAGCACCGCGCAATCAACTCTAAACCTACATCCAGGTGTATCCATCCTTCAACACATAACCAGTCTTTCTCGGAAACTGTCTACCTCGAACCTTCGAAAAGCATCCACTATAACAAGCTATGGCAATACTCCCGAACTACCTCCCCAGTACTGGGTGATGTCGGGGTTATCTTGCCACTGGCCGTATAGGAGAGATTTTCGATGTCGGCCGTCTTAAGTATTTAGTACTGCTGCGATATGCTTGTGACGACAATACCCCGAAGCTCAACTCCCCGGGACACTGCCACAACCCCTAATGTCAGGAGGCATCTAGAACAATATTCTCGTCACAAGAACATCGAAACAATCCCAGAATACTCGCGAGATTCCTAAAAAAAATTTGGTGCAATTTTTGAAGATAGAAGAGACAAGAGTAGACGTCAGGAGTCCTCGCCAGAGAGAAAGGGGATGAGAAGCAAAGAAATCCTACTCTCCGATATAATATATAGGACTCAAAATATTTTCAGTGTGTGCCTAGACTCGACCGTCAACGATTCGATCAAACAGTGGGGGCTCCTAGGTCGGAGAAGGCTCTGAATACCAACTTGTAATGCCCAGGATGGAGCTATACCTCCTACGTGTCGAGGCACGACTTAAAGGCATAAGTCCATCCTAGAATGATCTCAAGTTTGGTAATCTTTGCACATCTCATGTAAAAGAGGGGATTGTAAACATAAAATAGTTGGCTTACACTCGCCACGTCACACAAATACAATACATGTCTCAAACATCATACATTAAGAATATCACAACCCTCTAAGGGCAAAATCCAAAAGTCAAGATACCAAACTTAAATAAAAATCCACAGGCCGGATCGAATCCTAGTAGAAGTCTCCACTACTGATCATCAGGATAACGAACATAGTATCGACTACGCTCCTCGTCGTACTCCCAGTCTAGCTCGGTGCCATCACCTGGATAGCTCACAGCTGGACCTGCATCTGGTGTGGTGAAGTAACTGTGAGCCACAGAGGACTCAGCAATCCCGTTCCCGGGTAACGAGACTATTTAAGCCTTGGGAGAGGATAAGGCTGAAGAAAAGAATAAGTGTCTGCAGCAGCAACTAGCAACTAGCTTACGTGAGAGAGTGCGAGAAGAGAAGGCCTCGGACGAGAAGTGATCACGAAGTGATCCTAGCTACAACACGTCAAACATAACCCCTCCATGTACAACTCCCGAATCCCTATTCGGAAATTGACGGTCACGGAACACACGCTGGTAGTGTATTAGAAACATTGTGTCAAGTTATCTACAACCGGATATTAACAAGCTTCCATCTGCCACATAACCGCGGGCACGGCTTTCGAAAGTTCATAACCCTGCAGGGGTGTTCCAACTTGACCCATTACAAGCCCACGATCCGCGGAGTCGCAACTCCAAAGTGGGAAGACCCGAGTATTCTCGGAATCCCGTGCTCAAGATACTCCGAACTAAGGTAAGGCTAATCCAGCAAATCCTCCCGGCGTGCCGACACCCTGACAATAGCCGCGCGTATCTAGTCTCAGGCCACGACCGGATGGGCGATGCTACAGGTTTATATCAATCCTCGAGTTTCCTCGTGGTGACCCCGCAGGACCCCCGTTTCGGACCAACACTCATGAGGAGCACTGGCCCGGGGTTGTTGATTAAGAACTGGGGTTAATTACTCCCTATGCAAGTTATTTAGTTATTAGGCAAATAGTACCAATGTTGGGACTTGCTGGAAAAGACTTAGCACTTAGCGGTTTATCGAGGGGGTCCCATACACCCCAACCGTGTTAGGAACGCATAATCAAGGAACATAACACCGGTTTAAACGGTTCCTAATGGCATGAGTGGAACAAATCACCAAGCAAAAGGCTTAGCCTTCCACCCTTGCCAATATATAGATGATTTCATTTTAAGCATTTATATAGTGTGATATAACCCAACAAAACTTCAACATGAAGCAAGCATCTTCGATCTTCACCTGCAACTAGTAATGCTATAAGAAGGACTGAGCGAAGCGTACTTAGCCAAGCAACGGTTTGCATAGGTAGGGTGGTTAAACATGGTGATGGTTACAAGTAGGAGGCTGACATGAAAGACATGGGCATTGAGGCAAAACTATAGATCGGAACTACTAGCAATAGGCAAAGATAGTAATGTTATCGGGGTTCGGTCATCTTGCCTGAAGAGAAGTCGTTCGAATCGTAAGAAGGGTCCTCGTGCTCAACCTCGTTGGTAACCTCGTGCTCGTACTCGTACTCGGTCTCAGCTTCCGGCTCTAAACAATACAATCACACAAGGCACAAATCAACAATATGCAATGTGCACTCGAAAATGATGGATGCATGATGGATGCACTAAGGATGCACACGGAGCACGGAAAATAGCACTCAAGCAAAACACCTCAAAACATGATAACAATAAGATATTATGAATCTACACAGAAAATCAATCAAGTTTCATATAATACTCGCTGAAATCGGAGCTACGGGCTAAAAGTTATGCCCGAAACAAGAAATGAGCGAAAGCTGAAAGTTACAGCAACATAGCAACTTCGGAGCACAAAATAATTAAGCTACAACACTCAAACATCATGGCAAAGGACATGAACATAAACTAGACATATCCTACAGCAAATAAGTCCAAAGGTGCACCCCCAAAGGAGCCACGGATCAATAGCAATAAGCTTGGACATATTGAACTTGACAATAAAATTCTGACAGCAGAATTTTATTGAAACTTTGGAGCAAAAGTTAAACATGCTACAGCCACTCAAATAAGCATGTGAGAACATGAATGGAAAGCCAACAATATATTCCTCAAGGAACAATCAAGATCCACTCCAAAACTACCATGGATTGTCCTAGAGCAGCAAGCAAACATGGCATCGGAACGTTACAGATTTCAGACTTAGTGAAAAACCACTAAGTCCTAAAACAGCAGTTTCTTCATGGCATCTAAACGAGCAAGTTTAAGTCACCTCGAAACTAAACATGGCAAGTGGTAAGCACCACATCAAAGTACACATGATGGCGATCCCGAAACATACAAGCATGCATCATGGAGATAAACACAACGATAGCAACGAGCTCAACAAGATGGCATTTCATAACAAGTGAAACAACATCACAACCACATGGCACTTTACAACGAGGATAAACATGGCAAGAATAAATCTATCATGCAGCCTAATACAAGCAACGTGTAGAGCATGGCAAGACGAACACGTGGACATGTCATTTGCATCAATCGGACAAACGAGCTAAAAGTTATCACATGGCAAAGATGGCATAAAAACATCACATAGCAGCAGTTTATATCACGATGCACTGTTGCAACAGCAAAACAAGCACCTAGATGAACTCTAACATGCATGACACAAAAAGATAAAACGTAGTGCTAATCACCACGAACGTCTGGACATGCTATTTGCGCGAAACGGACATCCACACAAAAAGTTATAGCAGTTTGAACATTGCATCGCAGAACAAATAACAGGGACTTGGAGGGTAAAGTCAACCTCCTCAGATCTGTAGCCCGAACGGCCCGTGCGGCGGATCTAGCCCAGGCGAAGGGCCCACGCGGCGGAGGCGGCCCGGCTGGGAGTGGAGGAGGCCTGGGGCGTCGGCTGGGCTGGATGGGGGCCGGCGATCGGGCCGCGGCCCACGCGGCCTGGCAGAGCGGCGGCCTTCGAGCGCGCGAGCGCTGGCGGAGGGAGGCCGGTGTGGCACCGCGCTGGGCCCTGGCGCGGCGAAGGGAGGGGCCCAGCTGGCCCGTGCGGCGCGGGAGGATGGAGGCGCGGACGGCGGCGCAGACGAATCGGAGCGGCTGGCTGCGGAGTTGGGCCTCGGGCCTCCTGGCGATGCGGTCCAGGCGGGGCCTGGAGGGAGGCGAGCGGGAGGCCTCGGTGGCGGTGGCGACCGATCGGGCGAGGGGAGCCCAGGCGAAGTGGTCCAGGGCGCCGATCTGTGGCGGCTGGGCCTGGCTCGGGGCCTCGCCTCAGCGAGCGAGGCTGGGAGGCCGACGGTCTTCTGCGGCTCGGGAGGAAATCGGGCGGCGCTGACCCTAACGAAGGAGGCGGCTGGAACGATCGGTTCGGCGGCGGGGAGCTCGAGGGGATCTGCCAAGTGGCTGTGAGGGGGAGGCCAGATCCAAAAATTAGGGGAAAGGAGGAGGAAGAAGCTAGAGATGCCTAAAAATAGACCTAGGGGGTCTATAAATAGCAGATTTTTAGGGTTGAGGGATTTGGGGGTGTTAGGAGCCCTCCGATCGCGATCTGACGGATCCGATCGCGGGGATAGTTTAGATGGGCCTAGGAGATACTAGTGGGCTGCTGAGGGGTGTTTCGGGCCACAAAGCGAAGGCACTTTGGACCCACACAAATAACTGATGGGATAGCAGACGGACTCCAAACGCGACGAGATTTGAGAGGCGGGTTACACACAACAAAACAACAACACACGACAAGTCTCGCGCCACACCGGTAACGTTACACGGCCACACACCAAAGTAGGCCTACGGGACGCCACGGACACGTGAGGGAGCTCCGGAACGCGAAACGGACAACAGGAAGGAACGCGTGGAACCGGTTGCAACCGACAACACAATTGCAATGCAATGCACATGTCTATATGATATGAATGAATGCCACACACTCACGCAACAAAACGACGAAAACCCGAAAGACAAAGAACCCGGAATGGAAATAGATGAAGCCGGAGATATATTATATGCCCAAAAGGGAAAGTATTACATCCGGGGCATTACATGGATATTTCAGGCTTTTGAAATATTTACAAAGGATATATTCTCCAAACATTCTAGGGAAATTCTATCATGTCAAATATGACATATTTGATGATCTTACAAAGCCTCATGCCTTGAAGATCAAGGAAACATCATCTATTCCCCTCAAAACCATTTCTGTCCATTTGGAAGTTTGAGCAACTTTACATTGCCAAACTTGTCCAAATGCTCTCAAACTTGGTGCAGATGCTAAAATGATGTAATTATGCATCTATGCCAAATGGCACAAGATTTGAAGAAGGAAAACTTGATCTAAGTGCCCCAAAACCCTTTCTGACCAGATCCAAATTTGAACAACTCTACATTGCCAACTTTTTACTTGGGGCCTCAAATTTTCTGGACATGTTCACTACCCCAAATGATGACACTACACCAAGTGGTGCATCAAGGGGAGATGATTTGCTTAACCTAATCTTGAGAAATCCATTTCTGTTGATTTCTAGGGTTTACAAAAGTTGCATTGGCAACTTTGCCCAAATGAGCTCAAATTTGGTGGAAGGGCCTAAATGTATGTGCCATTTCATCCTGTTAAGTCCCATGTCAACTGGAAGTCATTTGCTTGCCCAAAACTGCATCAAACACCTTCTGCCATTTTTCCAAAACTATTGTTTTGACGCCTTTCACTATTCCCCCTTACCTCAAATTCTTACCACAGGTAAACCTGATCACCTTCTACCTCCAGGAACTCCTTCTCCTCCACAGCTCAATGATTGAGGGGTGAAAACCCCATTTTTACTCTTCTGGATAGCAGCTTTCTCCTCCTCTTTCACCTCCCTCTTCACTCCAGTGGCTCCCCATGGCATCCAAGACCACCTCCCTATATTTTACTACTCCCTCTACCCCCTAGACACAATTGGCCATGCCCTGAACGCCAGAGCAATGCCATGGCATGCAATGGCCGCGCTCTGGAGCGTGCTACAGTGCCCTGGCGCACTATAGCCACCCCCAATCAGGAGCACCCGACCACCTCGGGCCTTCCCCTCGTGTCCCCCGAGGCCGCCTCGACGTCCGTGTCATGCAACGCTATCGGCCCGTTCCTCCTTCTCCCTCCTGCTGCCCCTCTCGCACGCGCACCGGCCGACCGCGAGCTCCAGTGAGCAAGCTCGCACGCGCGGCCCCTCTGGCACCTCCCCGCTTCTCCTCTCTCTTCCTGGCGCCCTACTCGAGTCCCACGAACGCCGTAGATAGCTCCTCGCCCTCTCTACTGGCCTCCCGAGCCGTTGCCACGGCCACCCATGCGCCGCGTCCACGGTGAGCTGCGGGACGACTATATAAGGTCGTTCCAGACCCTCCTCTAGAGCCCCTTTCCTCTATCCCTCTCCCTTGCACCCCTGGACCAGCTCAACCCCCTCCTCGCGCCCTCCATCCGCCACCATGGCCGGAGCCTTGCCGTCGGCTTCCGGCCAAATTCGCACCACCAGGGCCCCCTCCCCTCCACTCCTTCGCTCTACAGGATCTCCAACACCACCGCAAACACTCCCCGCACGCCAGACATTCCTCCCCGTGCCTTCCTTGCCGTGCCCATCTTCACCGTCGCCGGCCTCTGCCACGGCCGACGTTGCGCTCGCAGCGGACCACCCCCGAGGGCGTGGCGCACCTCTCCGGACGCGGCGTGACCCCCTGAAACCGCCGGTGTGCTGGGCGTCGCCGGAGGTAGCTGGGATCGCCGGGGGGAAACGCCGGTGCCGTTCGGCCTCGCCTCCCCTGCCTCTGCTCTGTTCGAGCGGGAGGTAGGCGACGGCCTGAGCGCTGGGGCCCGCACGCCAGTGCACCAGCGGGAGGGCCCCGCCAGTTTAAGTGGAAGCGGCGTCAGGCGAGCCCGTCTCTCCCGCACGAAGGTGCACTTGCGCGAAGCTGCCTTCGACGTCGCCCGAGCGCCGCGAGGCTGAGCCTCTGGGCCGGCCCAGTGGCTATCATGCGCCCTGTGCATGCCCTAGGTGAATCCTAAACCTTTTTCCTTTTTCCTTTTACCAGACAACTTCATAAATCCATAAACAATTAATTTGGACTCCAAATTGGATGATTCAAATTTCTTCTGGCTCCATAAATCATGCTCTATCACATGGTGCAACATGCACATTTTTCGAGAAACTTTTCCTTCACAAATATTATCAAAATGTCATTATTCATTTTCTGTGATGAACTTTAGAAAATCACAGAGAGCTCAAATCTGATCCAAATGTAGTGGTCCAAATTCCTAGGTGCTTGTCATATCCAAACTTAGTTTTGGAACATTTTTATTAATACTTTCTATACCCCACCAAATAATGAGCCATTTCTTCATATTAATCAACTTTGCAAAATCCTAGGAAATTCATCTGAGCCCCAAATCCAGTGAAACCAACTCCTAGATGCTTCTAAAATCATGATTTGTTAAATGGGTGCCTTTTCTCATTATTCAAAAATATATTTCTGTACACTTCTTTCAAATCCATAAAACCCTTGATTCCATCATATTGAAATGGGCCAAACCATCCATTGATCATACTGCAATGAAACCACCTTGGTCATTTCTCCTATGACCAGGGGTATCCTAGAAAAGCCCAACTCCTATTTTTAGAGCACTTTTATTTTTGCTTTGTTGTGTTGCTTATTATGATTGTTTCCATCGTTAGTTGACGAAATAAACGGAGTACTCGGAGATGGACCAGAAGGTTTGAAGACTCGGAAGGATAAGGCAAGCAGCCCTTTGACCATGTTCGAGAAACCTTTTTATGCATGTCTCATAGCACCTTATTATCAATGCATCGGAATCATGTAGAGGAGGTGACCACTTTGGTTGGTACCTTTGTTACTTTACTATTGAAACTTGCATCAAACATGACCCTACCTTCCTATGAGGGTTATGTGGGTGGGAGTAAATAGATATATGCTATAGTAGTTGGCTACGCAAAATGTGTCAGGGTTATGCATGGAAAGAAACAAGTGTGGTTTGATATACTTGCAAATAACCCAGTGGGTGCCACTAATGCCCCTGGGAGATGATGAGGAACTAGGGCACTACTTGGTAGAGTAGTAGTGTGCCGAGGCTTGATGAAAGTGTTGTTTACAGAGATGGATTAGATTTATGTGTGACTACCGTCCCAACCAAACATGCGCAACCACTCTACCCTTATATGGGAAAGGGCATTATTGATTACCTATGTCGATACTAGCATGGTGCCCGCATTACTAGTGACGGGGGTGACATGAGGTCACTCTCGGGACGGGGTCGTGCTTGGATAGGCGGCCATGACTGTCTTTACAGGGCACCGGACACACCATTGGTACCCCGTGTCAGTGGTATGTGATGAATATGGGAGCAAGGCTCCACAATTTTTAAGATGTGAAATGTTTGGCGTGGGGCTGTTACCAATCGAGTAGACTCTGTGTTAGTGTCGTCTAGGGAAAGATAGTGATCAGGTGCTTACCCCGGGTACTTGAGGTACCGCGGGTCGTGAATGACACGGAAGTTCCCCGTATCTTGTGGGTAAAGTGTGCAACCTCTGTAGAGTGTAAAACTATTCGAATAGCCGTGTCCACGGTCAAGGACAGTTGGGTGGTGCTACTTAGACTATGTCCATAAGTTTCTGGAAAACAACACGGTTTGGTAAATCTATTGATGTGATTGTGAGAAAGTCACGATGAGCGGGAGCAAGAGTTGTTCATGACTCTTTCTCGATATTGATGTCTGAAACCTCCTGATACTTGTTGCAGACACATGCATGTCCATGTTATATGTCGATCATACTTGCATATGAAAAACTAGCTTTCCGCAAAACTGCCAATTTAGCAGTAGAGCCTTGCATAATTATTCTGTCATCACACTTGGGTTGCTTGCGAGTACATTCAAAGTACTCATTGGCTTGCCAATGGTTATTTTATTGGCCAAACATGAGAGAACATGATATGATGAAGATTTCTTGGTGTTGAACATGCGAGCTAGGACGCTTCCCAGTCAGAATGCCTGTAGGGTTAAGGCAGATGGCATGGGTCCAAGTTGTTATTGAAGATTTCCGCTGCGATGATATACTCAAGACTTGACCATAATGGTCCTATTTGTGTAATACGGTATGTATGGATGTAATACTCTTGTTATTCAGCTTCTGTGTGTTCAGTGAGCATTGATCTCTGGGATCGCTGTACACGTGCATTCGGTGATCACGACTTATGAGTCGGGGTCTCCATAGAGCTGGTATCAGAGCCATCCTGACTGTAGGAAGCCTTAGTTAGCATGGTCGTAGTTAGGGTGAAATTATTTTCAAAACTATTACTAGTTTTCAATACTACCTATACTTCTCTTCCCTTCTCAGTTTTTAAATAACTAGGCTATACTTGCTCTCTTCCCCTTCAAAACTTTGGTCCCTAGAACCCTTATGCCCCTGACCACTGGATTTTCTGTAATTCTTGTGGAGTATACCTTGCCAAACACTCACCCACCTACTCCGAACACAAGATGGCGACACCACGACAAGACGAATACCAACAGAAAATCCATCCTCGAGGAATGAGGACATGAAGACCCAGAAAAGGGTGACACCCTTGACAGTGCCCCAGGATGATGCAACATTGGCCTACGATGACCAGGGTATAGGTTATGCAAGATCATGATATACATCGCTAATAGAGTAATCCTGTCACTATCGTTGTTGTATCGGCAACCACCGGTGGATGAGAACCTCGCTATTTGGTCCGCCTCACTATAGTGAGCAGGAAAACGGTTCTCTTTGTCCCCCGCTCTTGGTGTCGATGTTGTCATCAATGCAACCGACATGTTGAACCTCTACTATGCCTTGATTAATATCATTGCATAAAGGATTGCCTACCTGATACCCTCGACGCCCCAGAAGGCACAAGGGATCGTCATGATTAAAGAGACAAGAGAAGACCAAGTCAACGCCAGATACAAGGAGACACCTTCACCGCATCACCTCATCAGACGAGAAGTTGTTGAAGATTCTTCAGGCTCAACCCGGATCGTTCATCTAACAACTACAAGGGACATAGCAACACCTGAGGAAACTCAGAAGACTGCACGAGGCACAAGTCACGACACTGAGTCCGAGAACCCCTAGGGTAGGATGAGTCATGTACCCCCTATGCGCAGTCGAGTCCGTATGATGGTTCGAATAGAACCATGATTGTGTGTTGCTTGCTTTTATTTGTTTGTGTTTTGATATAAGTCGCACTCTTGCCCTAGGCAACAAGTGCATGGCTATATCATCTTCTTTGCCTTGTTTCTTTTGTTTAGGCCTTTTTGCACCTGTTTGTTTGCACCTGCACTATAGAACCCCCTTTAGGCATTCCCCTCCTCTATGCTACTTTTTTCCTCTCTTCTCTCTCCCCAACTGAAGACCCGCAAGACAAGATGCACCAAGGATTCTACCTCGGCAACCAACTGGCGCTGAAGACTCCTGCTACAACCTCCATGACCAAGTGCAACCCCGTGAAGTTATGTTTAACCCTCCAGGCTAGAAACCCATTCCTAGACCCTTTGAGGCTTCACGAGACACTCCAGCACGAACCATTGACCATGTGCTTAACCCACAGAATTGTGAGAGAACCTATTAAGCCTTGTAACCTTGCACGACACTGGGTTCGTAATGGAACTAGTGGACATAGTGAGTGAGCACCTTTTCATCCTAATATAGCACAAGAACTGATGATGCCATAGATAGACCAATTTGAGGATATAAGACAGATGACTTGGTGGCTTTATATCAGTGACTTCGAGGAATTATCTGAGACCTTGATGGATTGTGAGGTTTTCATGTTGGTGGGATCATGATTAATGGAGTAGCGTAACTTTCATCACCCTGTAGTAACTTGGATTTGCAGGGCTATTGAGATGGCAAGATGAAATTCTTGGAGGTATAAGGATTTGACCTAGCCAGGGGATATTGATAGCAGATAATTGACATTTTGAGGATGACTTGGGGGAATGTAGGAATTCTCGTCGGGCATGAGATTTGGATTTAAGTAGGTGATTCTGGTGGGTATAGATGCTAGATATGTCTACATGGTTCAGAGTAAATTGGATTTAGACCGATGATCCTGATCATGATACCATGCTTCTCGGTGGACAATAAACTAGGAGATTGGATTATTTGTCGGAGTTGATTTAGGGATCTATATAATCATGACCTTGGAGTTTACTTGACCTTGATGATGGGAATTCGGTGGACTTACTATCGTGATGCATAGCCCTTCCAAGTATTTGGGTATTATGGGGACTTGAGATCTTGTGGAACACCGTAGACATCAGATTTGTAGAATTGTTGGATTATGTGGTGATTGATGGAAATTACCGGGCTATTGGAGTTGATATATAGGAAGGAAACAAGATCTCGGAGTGGCATATGACGTGTTTCCATAGAATAGAGATGCATTATCGTGAACCTTGCAAGAATAGGTGGAGTGCTTGGATTGTGGAGTTTAATTTAAGCTTAGCAGCATGTATGACATGCCCATGGATTTTAGGGGAAGACATACATATGGATTTGGGGATCGTAGACAAGTACAATTTTGTTAGACCGCCTCTTGAGAGTCATGAGGATATGTATGCCATGAGTGGTGATTGAAGTTGGTCTATGCGAGAAGATGCTTTTTCGTTCGGAGTACTAGATAGAGCTATTGGCATCGGAGAAACCGTGCTTAAGGATAAGATAATAAATGTTCACTCACACACTAGAATCCTTGAAACCCTTAAGCCCCACCGAGCCACAACATCGTCAGATTCCGACCACGGGCCTTGACTCTGAGTCAAGAAGACCTCTACCAATACTCAAGTGAGACCACCACCAAGTACTTCAAGATTCCATGGAGCACCACTCGGAAGCAGAACCAACAAGAAGAAGTGAAGACTACCCCGTATCCAAGACTCCGTATTCCTTTCCACGCCTAGTCTGGGAATCTCGGGGACGAGATTCTTGTAAGGGGGGTAGGTCTATCACACCCTGATTTTCATGCCACATTGCTTAAGCTGATAATCATGCTAAAAATGTGGGTTGGCAAAAACTTTTGAGTGTTTTGGGTCATTGCTTGATTTGGTTCTTGTCTGTTGTTTGCTAGTGCTATAAAAATCAAATAAATCATCCAACTCTTATACTTCATCTCCTTGATCCAAAACCTTTTCCCAATGATCATGCCATGTGTATAGACCAGTATAGTATTTTCTTATAAAAATATTTTGGCCAAATAGTATTTTCTAAAATTAGTTTTCCAAAAACCCCTGAATTGAGGTTTGCACTACAAGTACCTTAATTAGGGTGTGTAAAATCTTTCAAAAAGTATATTTGAATCCTATTAGGTATAGGACTCCCATAAACCACAAAATTATAATTTTAAAAGTTATTTTTATATTTTATTTAAAAGCTTTTTCGTAAGGCCAGAAATGGTCTTAAATAGGGAAAAACTATTTAATTATTTCAAAAATATTTGCCAAAATTCTGGGAAACTCATATGACATATATTGTCCATATATAAGAGTTTCAACACATGGTCATGTTCAAAATATTGGGCAAAACCTTCATTAACCCTTTCTGGATATTTCAGAATTTTGAAATATTTACAAAGGATATATTCTCCAAAAATTCCAGGGAAATTCTATCATGTCAAATATGACATATTTGATGATCTTACAAAGCCTCATGCGTTGAAGATCAAGGAAACATCATCTATTCCCCTCAAAACCATTTCTGTCCATTTTGAAGTTTGAGCAACTTTACATTGCCAAACTTGTCCAAATGCTCTCAAACTTGGTGCACATGCTAAAATGATGTAATTATGCATCTATGCCAAATGGCACAAGATTTGGAGAAGGAAAACTTGATCTAAGTGCCCCAAAACCCTTTCTGACCAGATCCAAGTTTGAACAACTCTACATTGCCAACTTTTTACTTGGGGCCTCAAATTTTGTGGACATGTTCACTACCCCAAATGATGACACTACACCAAGTGGTGCATCAAGGGGAGATGATTTGCTTAACCTAATCTTGAGAAATCCATTTCTGTTGATTTCTAGGGTTTACAAAAGTTGCATTGGCAACTTTGCCCAAATGAGCTCAAATTTGGTGGAAGGGCCTAAATGCATGTGCCATTTCATCCTGTTAAGTCCCATGTCAACTGGAAGTCATTTGCTTGCCCAAAACTGCATCAAACACCTTCTGCCATTTTTCCAAAACCATTGTTTTGACCCCTTTCACTATTCCCCTTTACCTCAAATTCTTACCACAGGTAAACCTGATCACCTTCTACCTCCAGGAACTCCTTCTCCTCCACAGCTCAATGATTGAGGGGTGAAAACCCCATTTTTACTCTTCTGGACAGCAGCTTTCTCCTCCTCTTTCACCTCCCTCCTCACTCCAGTGGCTCCCCATGGCATCGAAGACCACCTCCCTATATTTTACTACTCCCTCTACCCCCTAGACACAATTGGTCACGCCCTGGACGCCAGAGCAATGCCATGGCATGCAATGGCCGCGCTCTGGAGCGCTCTACAGTGCCCTGGCGCACTGTAGCCACCCCCAATTAGGAGCACCCGACCACCCCGGGGCTTCCCCTCGTGTCCCCCGAGGCCGCCTCGACGTCCGTGTCACGCAACGCTGTCGGCCCCTTCCTCCTTCTCCCTCCCGCTGCCCCTCTCGCACGCGCACCGGCCGACCGTGAGCTCCAGTGAGCAAGCTGGCACGCGTGGCCCCTCTGGCACCTCCCCGCTCCTCCGCTCTCTTCCTGGCGCCCTACTCGAGTCCCACGAACGCCGTAGACAGCTCCTCGCCCTCTCTCCTGACCTCCCGAGCCGTTGCCACGGCCACCCATGCGCCACGTCCACGGTGAGCTGCGGGACGACTATATAAGGTCGTTCCAGACCCTCCTCTAGAGTCCCTTTGCTCTATCCCTCTCCCTTGCACCCCTGGACCAGCTCAACTCCCCTCCTCGCGCCCTCCATCCTCCACCATGGCCGGAGCCTTGCCGTCGGCTTCCGGCTAAATTCGCACCACCAGGGCCCCCTCCCCTCCACTCATTCGCTCTACAGGATCTCCAGCACCACCGCAAACACTCCCCGCACGCCAGACATTCCTCCCCGTGCCTCCCTCGCCGTGCCCATCTTCACCGTCGCCGGCCTCCGCCACGGCCGACGTTGTGCTCGCAGCGGACCACCCCCGAGGGCGTGGCGCACCTCTCCGGACGCGGCGTGACCCCCTGAAACCGCCGGTGTGCTGGGCGTCGCCGGAGGTAGCTGGGATCGCCGGGGGGAAACGCCGGCGCCGCTCGGCCTCGCCTCCCCTGCCTCAGCTCTGTTCGAGCGGGAGGTAGGCGATGGCCTGAGCGCTGGGGCCCGCACGTCAGTGAACCAGCGGGAGGGCCCCGCCCGTTTAAGTGGAAGCGGCGTCAGGCGAGCCCGTCTCTCCCGCATGAAGGCGCACTTGCGGGAAGCCGCCTTCGACGTCGCCCGAGCACCGCGAGGCTGAGCCTCTGGGCCGGCCCAGTGGCTATCCTGCGCCCTGTGCATGCCCTAGGTGAATCCTAAACCTTTTTCCTTTTTCCTTTTACCAGACAACTTCATAAATCCATAAACAATTAATTTGGACTCCAAATTGGATGATTCAAATTTTTTCTGGCTCCATAAATCATGCTCTATCACATGGTGCAACATGCACATTTTTCCAGAAACTTTTCCTTCACAAATATTATCAAAATGTCATTATTCATTTTCTGTGATGAACTTTAGAAAATCACAGAGAGCTCAAATCCGATCCAAATGCAGTGGTCCAAATTCCTAGGTGCTTGTCATATCCAAACTTAGTTTTGGAACATTTTTATTAATACTTTCTGTACCCCACCAAATAATGAGCCATTTCTTCATATTAATCAACTTTGCAAAATCCTAGGAAATTCATTTGAGCTCCAAATCCAGTGAAACCAACTCCTAGATGCTTCTAAAATCATGATTTGTTAAATGGGTGCCTTTGCTCATTATTCAAAAATATATTTCTGTACACTTCTTTCAAATCCATAAAACCCTTGATTCCATCATATTGAAATGTGCCAAACCATCCATTGATCATACTCCAATGAAACCACCTTGGTCATTTCTCATATGACCAGGGGTATCCTAGAAAAGCCCAACTCCTATTTTTAGAGCACTTTTATTTTTGCTTTGTTGTGTTGCTTATTATGATTGTTTCCATCGTTAGTTGAAGAAATAAACGGAGTACTCGGAGATGGACCAAAAGGTTTGAAGACTCGGAAGGATAAGGCAAGCAACCCTTTGACCATGTTCGAGAAACCTTTTTATGCATGTCTCATAGCACCTTATTATCAATGCATCGGAATCATGTAGAGGAGGTGACCACTTTGGTTGGTACCTTTGTTACTTTACTATTGAAACTTGCATCAAACATGACCCTACCTTCCTATGAGGGTTATGTGGGTGGGAGTAAATAGATATATGCTATAGTAGTTGGCTACGCAAAATGGGTCAGGGTTATGCATGGAAAGAAACAAGTGTGGTTTGACATACTTGCAAATAACCCAGTGGGTGCCACTAATGCCCCTGGGAGATGATGAGGAACTAGGGCACTACTTGGTAGAGTAGTAGTGTGCCAAGGCTTGATGAAAGTGTTGTTTATAGAGATGGATTAGATTTATGTGTGACTACCGTCCTAACCAAACATGTGCAACCACTCTACCCTTATATGGGAAAGGGCATTATTGATTACCTAGGTCGATACTAGCATGGTGCCCGCATTACTAGTGACGGGGGTGACATGAGGTCACTCTCGGGACGGGGTCGTGCTTGGATAGGCGGCTAGGACTGTCTTTACAGGGCAACGGACACACCGTTGGTACCCCGTGTCAGTGGTATGTGATGAATATGGGAGCAAGGCTCCACAATTTTTAAGATGTGAAATGGTTGGCGCGGGGCTGTTACCAATCGAGTGGACTCTGTGTTAGTGTCGTCTAGGGAAAGATAGTGATCGGGTGCTTACCCCGGGTACTTGAGGTACCGCGGGTCGTGAATGACACGGAAGTTCCCCGAATCCTGTGGTTAAAGTGTGCAACCTCTGTAGAGTGTAAAACTATTCGAATAGCCGTGTCCACGGTCAAGGACAGTTGGGTGGTGCTACTTAGACTATGTCCATAAGTTTTTGGAAAACAACACGGTTTGGTAAATCTGTTGATGTGATTGTGAGAAAGTCACGATGAGCGGGAGCAAGAGTTGTTCATGACTCTTTCTCGATATTGATGTCTGAAACCTCCTGATACTTGTTGCAGACACATGCATGTCCATGTTATATGTCGATCATACTTGCATATGAAAAACTAGCTTTCCGCAAAACTGCCAATTTAGCAGTAGAGCCTTGCATAATTATTCTGTCATCACACTTGGGTTGCTTGCGAGTACCTTCAAAGTACTCATTTGCTTGCCACTGGTTATTTTATTGGCGAGGCATAAGAGAACAGGATACGATGAAGATTTCTTGGTGACGAACATGCAAGCTAGGACGCTTCCCAGTCAGAATGCCTGTAGGGTTAAGGCAGATGTCATGGGTCCAAGTTTTATTGAAGATTTCCGCTGCGATGATATACTCAAGACTTGACCATAATGGTCCTATTTGTGTAATACGGTATGTATGGATGTAAGACTCTTGTTATTCAGCTTCTGTGTGTTCAGTGAGCATTGATCTCTAGGATCGCTGTACACGTGCATTCGGTGATCACGACTTATGAGTCGGGGTCCCCATAGTCTCCATATAAAATGGTTTATGGAAAAGCATGTCACTTACCTCTCGAACTAGAACATAAGGCAAATTGGGCTATTAAAGAGCTCAATTATGATTTCAAACTTGCCGGTGAGAAGAGGTTATTTGACATTAGCTCGCTTGATTAATGGAGAACCCAGGCCTACGAAAATTCCAAACTTTTTAAAGAAAAGGTTAAAAGATGGCATGACAAAAGGGTACAAAAGCGTGAGTTTAACGCAGGTGATTATGTCTTGTGCTCCTTCTCGAGCTTGCATTGTATTCGCTCGAAGAGGAAAGGGTGATGCAGCACAGTAGCGTAAGTTTTTCCCTCAGTTTTTGAGAACCAAGGTATCAATCCAGTAGGAGACCAAGCGTGAGTCCCTCGCACCTGCACAAAAAACTAAGAACTTCGCAGCCAACGCGATAAGGGGTTGTTAATCCCTTCACGGTCACTTACGGAAGTGAGATATGATAGATAGGATAGTATGATATTTTTGGTATTTTTGGTATAAGAACAAAAAGTAAATAAAGGAAAGTAAAGTAGATGGAAGATTAATATGTTGAGAATAGACCCGGGGGCCATAGTTTTCACTAGTGGCTTCTCTCATGATAGCAGAATTCTATGGTGGGTGAACAAATTATTGCCGAGCAATTGATAGAAAAGCGCATAGTTATGAGAATATCTAGGCATGATCATTATATATAGGCATCACGTCCGTGACAAGTAGACCGAAACGATTCTGCATCTACTACTATTACTCCACACATCGATCGCTATCCAGCATGCATCTAGAGTATTAAGTTCATAAGAACAAAGCAATGCTTTAAGCAAGATGACATGATGTAGAGGGATAAACTCAAGCAATATGATATAAACCCCATCTTTTTATCCTCGATGGCAACAATACAATACATGCCTTGCTTCCCCTGCTGTCACTGGGAAAGGACACCGCAAGACTGAACCCAAAGCCAAGCACTTCTCCCATTGCAAGAACTATAGATCTAGTAGGCCAAACCAAACCAATAATTCGAAGAGTCTTGCAAGGATATTATATTCATACAAAAAAGATTTCAGAAAAGAATCAAACACAATTCATCGGATCTCGACAAACACACCGCAAAAAGATTACATCGAATAGATCTCCTCAAAGATCGAGGAGAACTTTGTATTGAGATCCAAAAAGAGAGAAGAAGCCATCTAGCTAATAACTATGGACCCTAAGGTCTGTGGTAAACTACTCACAACTCATTGGTGAGGCTATTGTGTTGATGTAGAAGCACTCCGTGGTCGATCCCCCCCTCTGGCGGAGCTCCGGAACAGGCCCCAAGATGGGATCTCACGGGAACAGAAGGTTGCGGCGGTGGAATTAGGGTTTTCTCTATTGCCTCAATGTTTTCAGGGTACATGGATATATATAGGAGGAAGGAGGGCATTGCGGGAGCCAGAGGGGGCCCACGAGGGTGGGGGCGCGCCCAGGGGGCGCCCTGGACCCTCGTGGCCACCTCCTTCATTCCCTCGCGTGTACTCCAAGTCTTTTGGGTAGATACGGTTCCAAAAATAACTCTCCTGAAGGTTTCATTCCGTTTGGACTCTGTCTGATATCCCTTTTCTGCGAAACCCTGAAATAGCCAAAAAACAGCAATTTGCACTTGGCCTTGAGTTAGTAGGTTAGTCCCAAAAATAATATAAAAGTGTATAATAAAGCCCATTAAACATCCAAAACAGAATATATAATAGCATGGAACAATCGAAAATTATAGATACGTTGGAGACGTATCAAGCATCCCCAAGCTTAATTCCTGCTCGTACTCGACTAGGTAAATGATAAAAACAGAATTTTTGATCTGGAATGCTAACCAACATAATTCTCAATGTAATTTCTTTATTGTGGCATGAATGTTCAGATCCGAAAGATTCAAGACAAAAGTCTATGTTGACATAAGAAATAATAATACTTCAAGCATACTAACAAAGCAATCATGTCTTCTCAAAATAACATGGCCAAAGAAAGTTATCCCTACAAAATCATATAGTCTGGCTATGCTCCCTCTTCATCACACAAAATATTCATATCATGCACAACCCCGGTTTCAGCCAAGCAATTGTTTTCATACTCAAATTTTTTCAAACCTTTAACTTTCACGCAATACATGAGCGTGAGCCATGGATATAGCGCTATAGGTGGAATAGAATGGTGGTTGTGGAGAAGACAAAAAGGAGGAAGATAGTCTCATGTCAACTAGGCATATCAATGGCTATGGAGATGCCCATCAATAGATATCAATGTGAGTGAGTAGGGATTGCCATGCAACGGATGCACTAGAGCTATAAGTGTATGAAAGCTCATCAAAAGAAACTAAGTGGGTGTGCATCCAACTTGCTTGCTCATGAAGACCTAGGGCATTTGAGGAAGCCCATCGTTGGAATATACAAGCCAAATTCTATAATGAAAATTCCCACTAGTATATGAAAGTGACAAAACAAGAGACTCTCTATCATGAAGATCATGGTGCTACTTTGAAGCACAAGTTTGGAAAAGGATAGTAGCATTGTCCCTTCTCTCTTTTCTCTCATTTTTTTGGAGGGGCTTTCTATTTTTTTAGCCCCTCTCTATATATGTTTTTTTGGGCCATCTTCTTTTATTTGGCCTTTCCTCACATGGGACAATGCTCTAATAATGAAGATCATCACACTTTTATTGACTTACAACTCAAAGATTACAACTCGAAGCTAGAACTAAATATGACTCTATGTGAATGATGATAAAGCATGTCATATGAATGGAACGATGGAAAGTTGCATGGCAATATATCTCGGAATGGCTATGGAAATGCCATGATTGGTAGGTATGGTGGCTGTTTTGAGGAAGGTATATGGTGGGTGTATGGTACCGACGAAAGTTGCGCGGTACAAGAGAGGCTAGCAATGGTGGAAGGGTGAGAGTGCGTATAATCCATGAACTCAACATTAGTCATAAAGAACTCATATACTTATTGCAAAAATCTAAGAGTCATCAAAACAAAGTATTCAACGCATGCTCCTAGGGTAAGGGTTGGTAGGAGTTAACCATCGCGCGATCCCGACCTCCACACAATGGATGACACTCAATAAATACCTCATGCTCTAACTTCGTCACATAGTGGTTCACCATATGTGCATGCTACGGGAATCACAAATTTTAACACAAGTATTTCTCAAATTCATAATTAATCCACTAGCATGACTCTAATATCACCATCCTCATATCTCAAAATAATCATCAAGTATCAAACTTCTCATCATATTCAATGCACTTTATATGAAAGTTTTTACTATACTCATCTTGGATGCCTATCATATTAGGACTAGTTTTATAAACAAAGCACATTACCATGCTGTTCTAAAAGACTCCCAAATAGATATAAGTGAAGCATGAGAGATCAACAATTTCTACAAAATAAAACCACCACCGTGCTCTAAAAGATATAAGTGAAGCACTAGAGCAAAACTATATAGCTCAAGAGATATAAGTGAAGCACATGGAGTATTCTAATAAATTCTAAACTATATTTATCTCTCTCAAAAGGTGTGTCCAGCAAGGATGATTGTGGCAAACTAAAAAGCAAAGACTCAAATCTTACATGACGCTCCAAGAAAAACACATATCATGTGGTGAATAAAAATATAGTCCCGAGTATAGTTACCGATAGATGAAGACGAAAGAGGGGATGCCTTCCCTGGGCATCCCCAAGCTTAGGCTTTTGGTTGTCCTTGAATTTTACCTTGGGGTACCTTGGGTATCCCCAAGCTTAGGCTCTTGCCACTCTTTGTTCTATAGTCCATCAAAGCCATACTCAAAACTTGAAAACTTCACAACACAAAACTTAGCCAAAAATCTCGTGAGCTCCGTTAGTACAAGAAAACAAACCACCACTCAAAGGTAATGTAATGAACTCATTATTTGTTTATATCGGTGTTAAACCTACTGTATTCCAACTTCTCTATGATTTATATTCCCCAATACTACTCATAGATGCATCAAAATAAGCTAACAACACACGAAAAACAGAAACTGTCAAAAAGAGAATAGTCTATAGTAATCTGTAACTTTCGAATACTTCTGTAACTCCAAAAAAATTGAAATAAATTGGTAAACGTGAGGAATTTGTCTATTAATCATCTGCAAAAATAATCAACTACATAGCACTCTCCAGTAAAAAATCACAGCCAAACTCGTGAGCGCTAAAGTTTCTGTTTTTTACAGCATGATCATATAAACTTCACACAAGTCTTCCCAAAGGTTCTACTTGGCACACACACTAATTAAAACACAAAACCACATATAAACATAAGCTAGATGCAATATTTATTCCTAAACAGAAGCAAAAAAAAAATTGGGTTGCCTCCCAACAAGCTCTTTCTTTATAGCCATTAAGATGGGCTTGCGAATTCAATGATGCTCACATGAAAGACAAGACTTGAAGCACAAAAGGAGCATCGTAAAGCATGTGAAAATCACATCTAAGTCTAACATACTTCCTATGCATAGGCATTTTATAGGAAAAAAAATAGCAAGACAAGCAAGATCTAACATATGCAAGGAAGAAGAAAGAAACAAGATCAATCTCAATATGAAGAGAGGTAATTTAGTAACATGAAGATTTCTACAACCATATTTTCCTCTCTAATAATAATTGCATGTAGGATCATAAGAAAATTCAACAATATAGCTATCACAAAACATATTTTCAACACGATCCACATGCATACGAGGTTGACACTCTTCCAAAATAGTGGGATCAACATTAACTAAAGTCATGACCTCTCCAAACCCACTTTTATCAAAAATTTCATAAGATTGAAAATTCACCAAATACATGGGATCTAAATTTGACACTCTTCCAAACCCACTTTTAATACTATTGCAAACACTATTATCAATCTTATATTCATCATGGGGATTAAATAAATTTTCAAGATGATAAGAAGAATCACCCCAATCATGATCATTGCAACAAGTAGTGGACAGAGCAATACTAGCATCCCCAAGCTTAGGGTTTTGCATATTATTAGAACAACTGACATCAAGAGAATTTATAATAACACCATTGCAATCATGCTTTTCATTGAAGGAACTATCGTGAATCACTTTATAATCTTCTTCTTTCAACACTTCATCGCAATTTTCGGACTCACGAATTTCAAGCAAAACCTCATAAAGATAATCTAGTGTACGCATCTCACTAGCAATTGGTTCATCATAATTGGATCTCTTAAAAAGATTAGCAAGTGGATGAGGATCCATAATTTAGCAAGCGAAGATGCAAGCTAATAGAGGGCACATGGCAACACAAGCAAACAGAAAGGCGAACGGAAAAAGGGCGAATAAAACGGCAAGGGTGAAGTGGGGGAGAGGAAAACGAGAGGCAAATAATGTAGTGCGAAGGATAAGGGTTTGTGATAGGTACTTGCTATATGAATTTTGCGTAAGCCTCCCCGGCAACGGCGCCATAAATTCTTCTTGCTACTTCTCGAGCTTGCGTTGTATTCCCTCGAAGAGGAAAGGGTGATGCAGCACAGTAGCGTAAGTATTTCCCTCAGTTTTTGAAAACCAAGGTATCAATCCAGTAGGAGACCACGCGCGAGTCCCACGCACCTACACAAACAAATAAGGACTTCGCAGCCAACGCGATAAGGGGTTGTCAATCCCTTTACGGTCACTTACGAAAGTGAGATCTGATAGATAGGATAGTATGATATTTTTGGTGTTTTTGGTATAAGAACAGAAAGTAAATAAAGCAAAGTAAAGTAGATGGAAGATTAATATGTTGAGAATAGACCCGGGGGCCATAGGTTTCACTAGTGGTTTCTCTCATGATAGCAGAATTCTACGGTGGGTGAACAAATTACTGTCGAGCAATTGATAGAAAAGCGCGTAGTTATGAGAATATCAAGGCATGATCATTATATATAGGCATCACGTCCGTAACAAGTAGACCAAAACGATTCTGCATCTACTACTATTACTCCACACATCGACCGCTATCCAGCATGCATCTGGAGTATTAAGTTCCTAAGAACAGAGTAATGCTTTAAGCAAGATGACATGATGTAGAGGGATAAACTCAAGCAATATGATATAAACCCCATCTTTTTATCCTGGATGGCAACAATACAATACGTGCCTTGCTGCCCGTGCTGTCACTGGGAAAGGACACCGCAAGATTGAACCCGAAGCCAAGCACTTCTCCCATTGCAAGAACTATAGATCTAGTAGGCCAAACCAAACCAATAATTTTAAGAGACTTGCAAGGATAGTATAATCATACGAAAAAGATTTCAAAAAAGAATCAAAATATTGTTCATAGATAATCTTGATCATAAACCCACAATTCATTGGATATCGACAAACACACCGCAAAAAGATTACATCGAATATATCTCCTCGAAGATCGAGGAGAACTTTGTATTGAGATCAAAAAAGAGAGAAGAAGCCATCTAGCTAATAACTATGGACCCGAAGGTCTGTGGTAAACTACTCACAACTCATTGGGGAGGCTATGTTGTTGATGTAGAAGCACTCCGTGGTAGACCCTCCCTCCGGTGGAGCTCCGGAACAGGTCCCAAGATGGGATCTCATGGGAAAGAAGGTTGCGGTGGTGGAATTATGGTTTTCTCTGTTGCCTTGATGTTTTCAGGGTACATGGATATATATAGGAGGAAGGAGGGCATTAGGGGATCCAGAGGGGGCCCACGAGGGTGGGGGTGCGCCCATGGGGAGGGGGCGCGCCCTGGACCCTCGTGGCCACCTCCTTCGTTCCCTCGCGTGTACTCCAAGTCTTCTGGGTAGATACGGTTCCAAAAATAACTCTCCCAAAGTTTTCATTCCGTTTGACTCCGTTTGATATCCCTTTTCTGCGAAACCCTGAAATAGGCAAGAAAACAACAATTTGCACTCGGACTTGGGTTAGCAGAATTCTACGGTGCGTGAACAAATTACCGTCGAGCAATTGACAGAAAAGCGCATAGTTATGAGAATATCTAGGCATGATCATTATATATAGGCATCACGTCCGTGACAAGTAGACCGAAACGATTCTGCATCTACTACTATTACTCCACACATCGACCGCTATCCAGCATGCATCTAGAGTATTAAGTTCATAAGAACAGAGTAATGCTTTAAGCAAGATGACATGATGTAGAGGGATAAACTCAAGCAATATGATATAAACCCCATATTTTTATCCTCGATGGCAACAATACAATACGTGCCTTGCTGCCCCTGCTATCACTGGGAAAGGACACCGCAAGATTGAACCCAAAGCCAAGCACTTCCCCATTGCAAGAACTATAGATCTAGTAGGCCAAACCAAACCAGTAATTTTAAGAAACTTGCAAGGATAGTATAATCATACAAAAAATATTTCAGAAAAGAATCAAATATTGTTCGTAGATAATCTTGATCATAAACCCACAATTCATCGGATATCGACAAACACACCGCAAAAAGATTACATCGAATAGATCTCCTCAAAGATCGAGGAGAACTTTGTATTGAGATCTAAAAAGAGAGAAGAAGCCATCTAGCTAATAACTATGGACCCGAAGGTGTGTGGTAAACTACTCACAACTCATTGGGGGAGGCTATGGTGTTGATGTAGAAGCACTCCATGGTAGATCCCCCCTCCGGCGGAGCTCCGGAATAGGCCCCAAGATGGGATCTCATTGGAACAGAAGGTTGTGGTGGTGGAATTAGGGTTTTCTCTGTTGCCTCGATGTTTTCAGGGTACATGGATATATAGGAGGAAGGAGGGCATCGGGGGAGCCAGAGGGGGCCCACGAGGATGGGAAGCGCGCCCAGGGGAGGGGGTGCGCCCTGGACCCTTGTGGCCACCTCCTTCATTCCCTCGCGTGTACTCCAAGTCTTCTGGGTAGATACGGTTCCAAAAATAACTCTCCCGAATGTTTCATTCCGTTTGGACTCCGTTTGATATCCCTTTTCTGCGAAACCCTGAAATAGGCGAAAACAACAATTTGCACTGGGCCTTGGGTTAGTAGGTTAGTCCCAAAAATAATATAAAAGTGTATAATAAAGCCCATTAAACATCCAAAACAGAATATATAATAGCATGGAAAAATTAAAATTATAGATAAGTTGGAGACGTATCATCTTGCTATACAACTCTCGTTTAAGATTTTTTGCAGGAAAACTTCTCTCTAAATGGGAAGGTCCTTACGTTATCGAGGAGGTCTATCTATCTCGTGCCATAAAAATCAATAACTTCGAAGGCACAAATCCGAAGGTGGTGAACGACCAAAGAATCAAACATTATATCTCAGGTAATCCCATAAATGTCTAAACCAATGTTATTGAAACCGTAACCCACGAGGAATACATAAGGGACACTTTCCAGAAGGATTCAGACTCAGAAAAGGAAGAGGTATGTGGTACGGTAAGTAAACCGACTTCAAAACAGTTCTAATGGCAATTTTTCTCTGTTTTGGAATATTTAGAAAAATAGAAAAATAAAAAGAAGTCCGGAAAGGACATGAGGCGTCCACGAGGATGGAGGGCGTGCCCTACCCCCTGGGCGCGCCCCTACCTCGTGGGCACCTTGTGTGCCCTCCGGACTCCGTTTTCTTGCACAATACATTTTTTGGTCGGTAAAATTTTATTATATAATCCCCCGAAGGTTTTGACCACCGCACCACGTGAAAATCCTCTACTTTTGTTTCGAGCTATTTTCTGCTAGAGTTGACAAGGTCAGGCATCATGTCGTCCTCCTCCTCCAACAATGAGGGCAACGATGCTTGGTTAATGAAGAAAGAGCTGAAGAGAGAAGAACCTGGGGAGATCAACAAGGAGAATAGGATCAAGAAAGCTATGGAGGATCAGGCTCTGGCAGCAGAAGAAGAAGACATCCTTCAACCCCTTCCAAACCTTTTTACTCCAACTGAGATTGAAGCTTTCAAAATGATTGAATTAGCTCAAATACAAAACAAGTATCTCACAAGTGAAAATATTTTGTTGAAGGAGCATATCGCCAGACTCAAGGGTATTATCCGCAAGTTGGAGGATCTTCTACGCTCGATGTACGATACTCCATCATCACCACCTTCGAAGATGGAGACATAATCACATGGGTATGGGCACTCCCCTTGGCAACTGCCAAGCTTGGGGGAGGTGCCCCGGTATCGTATCACCATCACACTCTTATCATTACCATTTTTCTTAGTTCGATCCTTTTGGTAATATCTTGATCTAGTAGAATAAACTTGGTATGATCTAGTTGTGAGCTTTGCTTTATGATCTTTATCTTTATAATCGAGTCCGTGAGTTATATATAATAAAGATTAGTTTTGAGACAAGGGCTTGCTTCTCTCACTATGATCATGATAGGACAAAAGAAAATATAAAAAGTATCAAAGAGATCATATTGATCCTATGGAAACTAATGACTTCACATATAAAAAGTATGATGAATAAAAGTTGTTGAGAGTTGACAAACATAGTTTTGGTCATCGTTGCAATTAATAGGAAGTAATAAGGAAAGAGAGGTTTTCACATAAAAATATACTATCTTGGACATCTTTTATGATTGTGAGCACTCATTAAAATATGACATGCTAAAGAGTTGATGTTGGACAAGGAAGACAACGTAATGGGTTATGTCTTCTTATATCCGAAATAAAGTATATTGTCATGGATCATCCAACATGTTGAGCTTGCCTTTCCCCCTCATGCTAGCCAAAACTCCTTGCACCAAGTAGAGATACTACTTGTGCTTCCATACATCTTTAAACCCAGTTTTGCCATGAGAGTCCACCATACCTACCTATGGATTGAGTAAGATCCTTCAAGTAAGTTGTCATTGTTGCAACTCTCTAAAACATGTATGATCTGTTAGTGTGGAGAAAATAAACTTTATACGATCTGGTGATATGGAAGCAATAAAAGCGACAGAGTGCATAATAAAGGTCCATATCACAAATGGCAATATAAAGTGACGTTCTTTTGCGCTAAGATTTTGTACATCCAACCATAAAAGCACTTGACAACTATGCTTCCCTCTGCGAAGGACCTATCTATTGTTCTTACCTTATAAGAGTCATGGTGATCTTCACCTTTCCTTTTTACATTTTATCCTTTCGCAAGCACATTGTGTTGGAAAGATCCTGACATATATACCCACTTGGACGTAAGCTATCATGATCTATTACTGTTGACACTACCCTTGAGGTAAAAGGTTGGGAGGCAATACTATAAGCCCCTATCTTTCTCTGTGTCCGATTAAAACTCCATACCCATAAGTATTGCGTGAGTGTGAGCAATTGTGAAAGACTAAATGATAGTTGAGTATGTGGACTTGCTGAAAAGCTCTAATATTGACTCTTTCCGATGTTATGATAAATTGCAATTGCTTGAATGACCGAGATCATAGTTTGTTAGTTTTCAATGAAGTTTCTGATTCATACTCGACATTGTGAATAGATTGTTACTTTAGCATAAGAAATCATATGACAATATATATATTTGTTGCTGTTATAAGAATGATCATGATGCCCTCATGTCCGTATTTTATTTTATCGACACCTCTATCTCTAAACATGTGGACATATTTTTCGATGTCGGCTTCCACTGGAGGACAAGCGAGGTCTAAGCTTGGGGGAGTTTATACGTCCATTTTGCATCATTCTTTTATATTAATATTTATTGCATTATGGGCTGTTATTACACATTATGTCACAATACTTATGCCTTTTATCTCTTATTTTACAAGGTTTACATGAAGAGGGAGAATGCCGGTAGCTTGAATTCTGGGCTGGAAAAGGAGCAAACATTGGAGACCTATTCTGCACAACTCAAAAAGCCTTGAAACTCCACGAAAGCCAGTTTTGGAAAATATAAAAAATATTTGGCAAAAGAAATACAGGAAGGGGGGCCACCCACCGTCCACGAGGGTGGGGGCGCGCCCTACCCCCTGGGCGCGCCCCCTGCCTCGTGGGCCGCCTGGCAGCCCCCCGATGCCCATCTTATGCTATATGAGGTGTTTTGACCGGGAAAAAAAATCATAAGGAGGCTTTCGGGACGAAGCGTCGCCGTCTCGAGGCGGAACCTTGGCGGAACCAATCTACGGCTCCGGCGGAGCTGTTCTGCCGGGGAAACTTCCCTCCGAGAGGGGGAAATCGTCACCACCGTCATCACCAATATCTCTCCCATCTTGGGGAGGGTTATCTTCATCAATATCTTCACCATCACCATCTCCTCTCAAACCCTAGTTCACCTCTTGTATCCAATCTTTGTATCAAAACCTCAGATTGGTACGTGTGGGTTGCTAGTAGTATTTATTACTCCTTGTAGTTGATGTTATTTGGTTTACTTGGTGGAAGATCATATGTTCAGATCCATTATGCATATTAATACCGCTCTGATTATGAACATGTGTATGATTTGTGAGTAGTTACGTTTGTTCCTGAGGACATGGGAGAAGTCTTGCTATAAGTAGTCATGTGAATTTGGTATTTGTTCGATATTTTGATGAGATGTATGTTGTCTTTCCTCTAGTGGTGTCATGTGAACGTCGACTACATGACACTTCACCATTGTTTGGGCCTAGAGGAAGGCATTGGGAAGTAATAAGTAGATGATGGGTTGCTAGAGTGATAGAAGCTTAAACCCTAGTTTATGCGCTGCTTCGTAAGGGGCTGATTTGGATCCATATGTTTCATGCTATGGTTAGGTTTACCTTAATACTCCTTTTGTAGTTGCGGATGCTTGCAATAGAGGTTAATCATAAGTGGGATTCTTGTCCAAGTAAGGGCAGCACCCAAGCACCGGTCCATCCACATACCAAATTATCAAAGTAACGAACACGAATCATATGAACGTGATGAAAACTAGCTTGGCAATAATTCCCATGTGTCCTCAGAAGCACTTTCCTTTATATAAGAGTTTGTCCAGGATTGTCCTTTGCTACAGAAAAGATTGTGCCATATTTCTGCGCCTTATTTACTTTTGCCACTCGTTACTTGTTACCAATGACCTTATCACAAAACTATCTGTTACCGATATTTCAGTGCTTGCAGAGAATACCTTACTGAAAACTGCCTATCATTTCCTTCTGCTCCTCATTGGGTTCGACACTCTTACTTATCGAAAGGACTACGATAGATCCCCTACACTTGTGGGTCATCACCTATATACAAGATCATTGTCTTGGATATCGTCATAACTATTTGCTTTTCTACCAATTGCCCAACAGTAATTTGTCTACCCACCATTCCTATTTTTCGAGAGAAGCCACTAGTGAAATATACGGCCCCTGGGTGTATTTTCCTATCATATACTTTCGCATCTATATTGCTATTTGCTTGTTCCTCTATTTGCGACTTTTATTTTCAGATCTATATTATCAAAAACACAAAAATACCTTGCTGCGTTTTATTTGCCCTTCTTCCATTTGCATCTATTAATCTATTTACCAATCTATTACCCGGGAGGGATTGACAACCCCTCTTATACGTCGGCTGGCAAGTATTTTTTATTTGTGTGCAGGTACCATTTACATAGTGTTGCGTGGTTCTCCTACTGGTTCGATAACCTTGGTCTCATCATTGAGGGAAATACCTAACGTATCTGTGCTGCATCATCCCTTCCTCTTTGGGGAAATACCGACGTAGCTCAAGCGACATCAGGCTTGTAGATATCTCCATTCCAAAAGAGGTTGAATGGTTAATTGTGGCCGATTTTAATATGATTATAAGTTTTCAAGATAGGAATAAGCCATGTGGTAACATTTAGACATGCTTCAATTCAATGTTTTGATTAGTCAGCTTGGCCTTGTGAACATTCCTCTCAAGGGGATAAATTTTACATGGAGTAATATGCAGGCTAATCCTCTTCTTGAAAAGCTTGATTGGTTCTTCACTTCCGCTTCCTGGACTTTGACATATCCTAACACAATGGTCCAGCCACTTGCTATGACAACTTCTGACCATGTACCCTGTGTCATTCAAATTCAAAATTCTATGCCTAAGAGATCTATTTTTAGATTTGGAAATAGGTAGATGGAACATGTTCATTTAATGCCTTTAGTTGATTCTGCTTGGACACAAAGCATTCGCTATGCAGATGCTGCTAAAAGGATTAATGCAAAGATGAAGATCTCAAGGAAGAGTCTCAAAGATTGGGAAAGAACTCTGTCCAAACTTAAAGTGGATATTACAGATATCAATGCTTCAATTACAATGCTTGATACAACTGAGAATTTCAAAAATCTCAGCACTATGGAGTTTTCCTTCAAGGCCAAGCTTAACTGTCACCGAACGAATGTTCTAACATAGTAGAAACTTTACTGGCAGCAAAGAGGGAAAATTAAATTGGTTAGCCCAGTTAGTAAAACTTCAAAGTTCTTCCAGTCCCTGGACACTGTCCAGAAAAGATTTAATAATATTGCATCTTTACAAATTTCTGATGGTACAACTGTAACTAGTCATGCGTCCAAAGTTGATTTCCTCCACAAAGCTTTCCTTGATAGGATTGGGAAAACATAACAATTTGATCTGCCCCAAGATTTTGTTGACCTATTGCAGCCCCACCCTGACCTCAGTTTTCTTTAAATTCCTTACACCCATGAGGAGATTTATGTAAGCATCCAAGATCTTCCTTCCAACAAGTCACCCGGACCAGTTGTTTTTAATAGTGACTTCATTAATAAATGTTGGCCTATTCTTTAAAAGGATATCTATGACCTATGCCATCATTTTTTCCCAAGGCAACATTTTCTTGTAAATAATTAATAATTCTTTCATTACATTAATACCAAAAATAGCAAGTGATGTCACTATTAATGATTATGTGCAAATTTCCCTTCTTAGTTGCACCATTGAGCTTCTAACTAAATTACTCGCAAATAGGCTACAATCTGTCATCATGGAGCTGATACATGTTAATCAGTATGGTTTCATCAAATCAAGAACCATCCATGATTGTATAGCATGGGCATATGAGTTTCTCTTTCAGTGTCATAGAAGCAAGAAACCTATTTTGGTGCTAAAGCTTGAATTTAGAAGGCCTTTGATAAAATTGAACATGTTATTATCATGGCCATCCTTAAACAGAAAGGGTTTGGGGCAACATTGTGTGATTGGATCTCACAAATACCCAACTCAAAAACTAATGACCCAGAAGTATAGGGGATCATTCTTAGTCCTTTCGGTAAGTAAGAGTGTCGAACACAATGAGGAGGAGAAGGAAATCACAAGCGGTTTCTAGCAAGGTAATTTCTGGAAGGACTAAAATTGTTGGTAGCAAGTTGTTTGATAGGAAGATAATTTGTAACAAGTGACAAGTAGCAATAGTAACAATAGGTGCAGAAAGAGAGCCCAATCCTTTTGTGAAAAGGGACAGTCCATAAAGAACTCTTATAATAAGCAAAGCGTTCTCGAGGACACACGGGAATTTTGTCTAGTCACTTTCATCATGCTGGTTTGATTCGTGTTCGCTACTTTGATAATTTGGTATGTGGGTGGATCGGTGCTTGGGTGTTGTTCTTACTTGAACAAGCCTCCCACTTATGATTAACCCCTCTTGCAAGGATCCGCAACTACGAAAGAAGTACTAAGATATGAATCTAACCATAGTATTAAACATATGGATCCAAATTAGCCCCTTATGGAATATCGCATAAACTAGGTTTTAAGCTTCTATCACTCTAGCAACCCATCATCTAATAACTACTCCACAATGCATTTCCTTAGGCTTCTGTCACTCTATGAAAGATGGTGAAGTGTCATGTAGTCGACGTTCACATAACACCACTAAGGCAATCACAACATACATATCATCAAAATATCGAACGAATATCAAATTCACATGATTACTTATGACAAGACTTCTCCCATGTCCTCAAGTACAAAAGTAACTACTCAAAAAAAATATTCGTGTTGAAGATCAGAGGTTTATTGAATAGCATAACGGATCTGAACATATCACCAAATAAACCAACAAGCATCAACGACAATATGTAATCAACACTACTAGCAACCCACGGGTACCAATATGAGATTTTCAGACAAATATTGGTTACAAGAGATGAACTAGGGTTTGAGATGAGATGGTGCTGTGAAGATTGACCCTCCCACGATGAGAGTGTCATTGGTGATGACGATGGCTCCGATTTCCCCCTCCCGAAGGGAAGTATCCCCGGCAGAATCGCTCGCCCGGAGAGAAAAGTTCTCCTGCCCAAGTTCCGCCTCGAGATGGCGGCGCTCAGTCCCAAAAGTCATCTCCTGATTTTTTCTAGGGAAAATGACATTATATACCAAAAGATGGTCGCCTGAAGTGGGCCAGGGGCCCATTTCCCACAAGGGCGCACG
>LR738709.1:289749752-289898741 GCA_902687465.1 Secale cereale
AGTGCCTTGTGGGCACCTGGGTAGCCTCCTCTTGTATTTATTTTCTCCAATATTTTTTATATATTCCAAAATAAATCTCCGTAAAATTTCAGCTCATTTGGAGATCTACAGAATAGGTATCTCTGACATAGTTTTTTCTGGTCCAGAATACCAGCTACGAGTATTCTCCCTCTTTGTACAAACATTGCATATTATGAGAGAAAATGCATTAGAAATACTCCCCAAAGTGTTATATTGAATAAAAACACTATAAATAATAGTAGGAAAACATGATGCAAAATGGACGCCCAAGCTTAGACCTCGCTTGTCCTCAAGCGAAAGCCGATATCGATAATCATGTCCACATGTTTAGTGAGAGAGGTGTCGATAAAAAAATACAGACATAGTAGCATCATGATCATTATTATAATAACAATAATTATTATCATATAACTTCTCATGAGCAAGTAACAATTCATCACAATATCGAAGTATAAAGCATAAACTTTCTTGAGAGCTAACAAACTATGTTCTTAGTCAATAATGCAATTGCAATTCATCATATTTTCAGGAAGGGTCTCATCTTGGAGCTTTATAGTAAGTCCACATACTCAACCATCATTTAGTCTTCTATGACTTCTAACACTCACAACATATATATGGAGCAAAAAATTTCAGCCAGACACATAAAAAGATAGGGGCTTATAGTTTCACCTCCCAACTTATACACCTCAAGGGTGATGTCAACAATAATAACTCATGATTACTCATATTCAACTGGTTATATGTGCCTAGATCTCCCCCCACCACATGATGCTTGCAAAAGAGAAAATATAAGGATAGAGGAGAAAACTTTTGACTCTTGCATAAAAAGTAAATACATAGAAGTAAAAGATAGGCCCTTCACAGAGGGAAGCATAGGTTGTCATGCGCTTTTTGTTTTCGATGCACAATCTCTTAATGCAAAAGAACGTCACGTTATATTGCCCCTTATGATAGCAACCTTTATTATGCAGTCCGTCGCTTTTATTTCTTTGCCATCACAAGTTCCTAGAACACTTATTTTCCCTTACTATAAAAGATCAAAATATTTAGAAGCAATTTTTTTATTGCTTTATGCACCGATGACAACTTATTTGAAGGATCTTACTCGATCCATGGGTAGGTATGGTGGACTCTCATAACAATGAAATTGGTTTAAGGGTTTTGGATGCACAAGTAGTATCTCTACTTGGTGCGGATTTTTGGATAGCAAAGATATTGAGCAAGCACGACATGTTGGAGGATCCATGACAATATAATTTCTATGTGAATATGAACAAACATAAATCATTACGTTGTCTTCCTTGTCCAACGTTAACAATTTGGCATAAAATATTTAATGGGGGCTCACAATCATAAAAGATGTCTAGGATAGTATATTTGCATGTGAATCTTCTCTTCCCTCATTAATTCTTTCATGAATTGCACCATTGACCAATGCTATGTTTGTCAATAATAAATTTTACTACTTATAGTTTTCCTTATGTAATGTCATTACTTTCCATAAGATTAACATATGATCTTTTTCATTATTTCCTTTATTTTGATTGGGACAAAAAAAGTAAAGAAGCAAAAACCCAAACTAATCTTTAGTATATAACACTCAACTCGATTACATAGATAGATAGATCATGAAACTAGCAATCAAAAAATAGATCATACTAAACTTTTATTTGACTAAATCATGAAATAACTAAGGATCGAACTAAAAAGTTGTGAAGGTAATAAAAGTGATGGTGATACGATACCGGGGCACCTCCCCATAGCTTGGCGAAAGCCAAGTGGAGCGCCCATACCCGTGTACTCAAGTCTCCTTCCTAAATGATGAGTTGGTGCTGAGCTCATCCTTCAACTTGAGTAGATGCATCAGTTTGCAATTAATACTCTGAAGGGTGATGTTTTGCTCCTCCAAAAGAATAACTTCATGAGTGAGATAGGTATATCGAACACACATTGTTTCAAAAGCCCTTCAATTTCAGAGGGGGGAAATGATCAATAAAGGGTTTAAGGATATCTCCCTCGGCTGCAGTTTTCTCCAAAGGGATGGTTTGTCCTCATTCTTGGGTTTGGCCCCCTGCAGCCTCATCTATCTTCTCCTTCCTAGCATCATCCTTTTCGGTCCCGTCTCTCCCGAGTCCATCTTCAGCAGCCAAGCATCATTTCATATGTTGTCTGTCACATCCCTAGTCATTGCTTGCATTAGGACTAGCTAGAGTGTGCATCATGTTTACTTTCCACAAAAACTTGAAATGGGAATGACAGAAACCCCAGCACCCCTCTTCTAACAACTAGGGTTTAATAAAATCTTTTCCAATGTACCCAAAATGCCCTTCAAAAATGTTCATCATCTTTGCCTTGGTCTTAAACCTCTGCAAAAATGGTGCACAATTTTCTAGGACATCCAAAGGTCTCTGGATTAATTCATATTGTAATTGCATTTGGGCATTTAAATGCTATAAAATATTTTATGTGCCCAAATAATCATAAACTAAAATGTTCCATACTGTTCATATTATATACAGTGGGCATGACTAGTTTTATGAGTTATAAAAATGTTCTAGCATTTTTATTAATTCAACAAAGTTGCAAAAGAAATAAAACATAAAGAAAATAGAAAAAAAAGAGAGACAGTGGGACAGCCCACTCACCTGGGCCACTTACCTGGTTGGCCCAGCGCGGCCTAGCCCGTTGGCGCACGCCAGTCGTCCCCCTCCTCTCGCCAGGAGGACGGGGCACGTGGCCGCGGCGTGCACGCACGCGTCCGGCCACCTCCTGCCTGGCTGCCTGCGTCCCCCGGCGCCTCGACCCTCCTATGCGTCGCCACGCAGCCCCTGACCCCTCTCACACTCTCACCCGTGTCCTCCCCCTCCTCTATCCCTCTCCGCCGAGCTCCACGGAGTGGGCTCGTCACCGTCATTCGCTGCCAGCGCGCCTAAGCCACCCCCTCGCCTCCCCGACGCACCCATCAGCTTCGCCGCGTCGCCCTGAAGCTCCCCACCGACGCACACGACGCTGGAAGCCCCGTAGCGCCGTCCTCGCCGTCGTCTTCAACCTTCGGCACTGGAGATCGCCGCCGCCCGACCTTCCCCAAGCCCGTGTCGACACCCTCTGCGACCGCTGTGAGCTCACACATCGAACCCCCCTCTCCCCGAGCTCAATTACGTCCCGTAGCCGCCGTCCCGCAAGCCCCCGAGCTCATCGCCGGCGTCCTCATAGCCGCCGCCATTCTGGTGATTCTTAGACACGCCTGAGCACTTCATCGTGCTACCGACCTCACCAAGATGCCGTTGAACCCCTCCCCTTGCTCATTCGTGCCCCGCAACGCCTAACCCGATGATGCCCGAGCTCCGGCTGCCGCCACGAGCTCTGCTCCGGCGAGCTCCGGCCACCCTAGCTCCAGCCACCAGCACCATTAGATGCGCAAGAGCTCTAGCTCGCCGTAGGACCAAACCTCGTTGCAAACCGCAGCCTGTAGCGCCGTTCCGAGCAACTCCGGTGAGTCACCGCCGCGCGATTTGGTCGCTGCCGGCCAAACTCCGGCGGGCTGACATGGCCAATTAGTTAGGGACTAATGATGTTTAGTTTAACCTCCACAGCCACTCACAGTGGGCCCCACCGCATGGTCAAACCCAGTCAACTCTAGTTTTGACCGGGATTAGCCCCTGTGACACTGACATGCGGGACCCACCAGTCAGGTTTGACTTGCACCAGGTCTGTTGACCTGCTGACATCAACATGATGTCATGCTGACGCAGTAAATGATTTTCTGGGATTATTTGATTTAAAACAATTCAGGAAATTCCATAAAATGCTTTAAACTTCAAAAAATCACATAAATTCAACAGTAGCTCAGATGGAAAAGATTTATATATGAAAATTGATCAGAAACATCCAATCTTTCCAATGGCACTGGTTTCATGCATTTTTGAGCAAGTTAACCTTGCTGTTCACATTAACACATGATAATGCACTTTAATAAATAATAGTTTGGGTACAAATTTGAATCTTTGATTCAAATGAGCTCAAACCTTTCTGTTTATAGATGCATTAGCCCAAAACACATTCATCTTGCCATATCATGAGCATGCATCATATTGTTGCATTTGTTTGCTTATTGATTGTATCGTCGGTGTTCTCCGTGGTAGGTCCTGCTCCCGAGGATACTTCTGCGTATCCAGCAGAAGAGCAGTACCCGACAACCACTCTGTCAGGCAAGCAACCATTGATCATTCCGATAGAAACCCATCTTCTCGCTCCTGCTCTCTTTGACTGCATTAAGGCAATAGCGTGTGAACTGCTACTTGCTGCGGTAGTTGAACCCTATTCCCTTGCATGACCTGTCATCGCCACAGTAAATAGTTGAAACCCACTAGCATGTGTAGGAGTTGATTGAGCCATGTGATGTGTGATCCACCATGCTATTTGTTTATCTTGCTTGCTATGCTTAGAGTTGTGTCAGGTCTGGTTCATCGGGGTGATGGATCAGAGTGAAATGATCATACTCGGTAAAGAGAGGGAAGTGTGGAACATGTTTGGTAAAGGTATCGATGAAAGGCCATGTAGGAGTACATGGTGGGTTGTTTCATTGGAACCGTCCATAGGACCTGAGATCTGTATGTGTGGTTCAAGTTTCAGCTACTACCATGCATTGGGCCCGAAACCAATGGACCCTCTCGACTTATTAACTTCCCTTGTCCTCTGTCCAGGAGTTGCAGTTAGTTTCTGGTGTTTGTAGTCTACTGGTGGTCGTGCACATCGCTGACCCTCGGGGTGGGCTGTGATGCGACAGGTACGTGGCGCGGTGTACCGGTCGCCCGTTTGGTGACTCGGGAACCCTGTACACATCGTTTGGGGCCGTGAGCGACACCCCAGCCGAATCTCCCCACAGATGGAACCCAAATAGGCGATAAACCTGGACTAGGGACTTGTGTAGTTAGTCAGGTCGTGGCCGACACCCTCGCTGGGCTTCCGCTTGAAGGTTGCCGAGTACATGTCGAGTAAGCGGCGATAAGTGGTGGAAGCGTGTGTGAAGAAGTACACCCCTGCAGGGTTACCAATCTATTTGAATAGCCGTTGTTCGCGGTACGTACTACTTGATTACTCTTACAGTTCATAGACAAGTTGATGGATACTACTAAAAGCCTCAAAACAAGTGTGAGTGTCGTGGATGGCCCTTCCGTAGGATGACGGAAGTGGATCCACGGTAGTGTATTGTTGTGGTGAGTAGAGGACTCGTGTACGTAGTCTTATCTTGCAATCTGTTGAGAGTCGTAGTATAGGTTAGCCAAGAGTCAAAGCTGGCTTGCTGCTATGAACTCCACTATCCTTGTTGATAATGATGCATGTATGATAGGTTCTGTTGTAAGACTTGCTGAGTACCTTTGTACTCATGTTTGCTTAATAACTGTTGCAGAGGAGAACGCTGCCCCTACTAATGGGTTTTACATAGACGTTGACGTCGACGAGTAGCTTGCTACCCAGACGGAGATCCTGAGCTTGTGAAGGGCCTTGTAGATAGTCAGGCTACACCAAGCCTGTTTTATTTCCAAGTTGTCTGTACTCAGACATGTTAGCTTCCGCTTGTGCTTGTATGATTGTATGACTTGAGTGTTGGGTCATGTGACCCCTACATGTATGGATATGTTATGTATGGCTCTTCGGAGCCTCTTAAATAAAGTACTTTGAGTCATAGATTGAGGTAATACCCTACTTCCTGCTTGATTGATCTTGATGAATATGGGTTACAAGAGTTGATCTACCTCGAAATCGTAATGGCTAAACCCCAAAAAGTCAAGCCTATGTGATTGTTGTGACTCTTCTCTCTACGGACTAAACCCTCCGGTTTATATATGCACTTGAGGGACCAAGGGTTATACATGGCCATCTTGCAGAGGAAGGAAAGTATTACACCCGGACTCTAAACTTGCTATTTCACACATATGGGAGTCCTATCCGGATACGAGAGATGATCTTCAATAATAATCTTCACGGCCCACCAGCCCGGCCCATAACGAGCGATCCGGCCACCCGAGGACCCCTTAATCCAGGGCTCCTCAGTAGCCCCTAAACCAGTCTTTGATGACAATGAGTTCGGCTCGCGTACTATCTTTGGCACTGCAAGGCGGGTTCTTCCCCCCGAACACATTGAAGCAATATCCCCTACAAAGGTACTATGTCCGCCTCTACATGGTTAGCACAACCCTTAGCCTCGAAGGCAAGGTATCGAAAAACAGATACTATGTCTTTACTGACAACTTTTCAGCGAAGCGTCACGTGCGTCCCTTTAATGTATTGAACCGTTTTCTTGGCTCTGGTTTCGCATTTCGAGGTATATCCCCATTGGCATGTATTGTCAAAACAGAGATCGTGCCCGCTTATTACATGATCCTTATCAATGTGACATGAGCATCTTAACCGCGCCTTACGCATGACCTCGTTGGGTATCGACGAGGTTTACGGCTGATGTGGGGGGCATTTAATATTCACCGCTTATAAAGGACTCAAATCTTTGCCATTATCCCCGCACTCTCCTCAAGCCCTAGCTCTCCAATCTCCCTAGCCCCAGCGCCCACAGCTCTTGCGCCCTGCAACTCTCGACTCCTCAACCACTGCCTCCCTTCCCAGCCATGGCCGGATCCGGTTCTAAGGGTAAGTGGGAGGCTTCCATGGTCACGGAGAAGACCGTGAAGAATCTCCGGAGTGCGGGCTATCTCGCTGACGATATTGCGCACGGAGTCCTCGAAAAGGACCAAGTGATCCCCGTCCCTAAAGCGTGTGAGAGGGTTGTCTTCCTCTCCCACTTTATCCGGGGGCTGGGATTTCCTCTCCACTACTTTGTAAGGGGCCTCTTATTTTTCTATGGGATAGATTTCCATGATCTAGCCCCACACTCGATTCTCCACATATCCGCTTTCATAGTGGTATGTAACGCTTTCCTCCGAGTCCCCCCACACTTCGGCCTATCGCTCAAAACCTTCAATTTGAAGCCGAAGGTGGTGGATGGGCAGCACGCGGAGTGCGAAGGAGCCAATGTGAGCATGCTCCCCAACGCCACCTGGCCAAAGGGGGCCTTTGTGGAGACAAACAAGGTCTGGCAGCAAAAGTGGTTTTACATCACTCAGCCTTGTGAGGCCAATTGGGCGGTGGCCCCCGCATTTAGAACTGGACCCCCGGAGAGGCTGACCTCTTGGACTGACAGGAGTCCGAACTGGGGGCCTCAGCCGGAGGTGCTAGCCCTCCAAGATCACACCCCTGGCATGATTTCCAAGGACACCCTCCTCACCAATGTGATTCAGGTAATGCTTGTCAGCCTCGTCCTTCCCTGCCAGCGTCGGAACTCCCATTTATGGGAGTTCAATTCGGAAGGGCCCCAG
This sequence comes from Secale cereale, assembly GCA_902687465.1. Lineage (NCBI taxonomy): Eukaryota > Viridiplantae > Streptophyta > Magnoliopsida > Poales > Poaceae > Secale > Secale cereale. Next base: position 289,757,147 of record LR738709.1, read on the forward strand.
CCCTTGAAGCATCTCTTCGGCACCATGCACGAAGACATCTGGAACCATCTCTTCAAGGCCCAGAAGGGGTGGCTGGCGGAGACCGAGGACAAGGGCTTCAGGAGCGTACTCACTACTTCAGAGGCAATAAAAATTTCTGTCGTATACATACTCCGTCCATACTTCAATTATAATAGGAGTTAGAGTTTTTGCGTCCTATCCAGGCCTGGACAAAAAAGGCAGAGCAGATCAAGTGTCCGGCTCCCTTGCCAGAAGACCCAAAGACGCCTCAGCTGATGGCGATGTTGGTCTCGGCGCCGTACAAGGCGTCGGAGAAGAAGGCCAAGAAAAAAAAGGCAAGGAGGTCAAGAGCGACCCCCGCCATATAGATCCCGTGGACACATGGTCCGGGGAAACTGGCTCCCACCCCTCCCCCGAAGAAGAAGAAGAGGAGGAGGAGGAAGATGACTCCCCCATCTAGGTAAGGGGGAGGAAGAGAGCGGCTCCTACTGATGCTGGCAAGGCCGCGCCTACGAAGAAGCTAAATCTTCCAGATAGTTTGGACGCAACGTCCAAACACAACTTCCGAGTTCAGCCCGGGATTAAGCCCCTGACCGAATCACAAGTACTTAGACGAGAACTTCTTATGTTCGGATAATTTTCCTTTTCAGCATCTAATATTTATTTTGCCTTTATACAGTCCTCCACATGACATCCTCGCGGCTTCACTGTCATTGGGGAATTCCCTATCGCCGGGGATGGCGGAGAGCGATACGCCTCCGCGGGGCTCGCCGCCCATTGTAGGGGACGCCGAAGTGTCCTCTCTGCAAGCTCCCTCTATTCGAGCAGTTGGGAGTGGAGTGGACGAGAAGGCGCCCGAGGTTAATCCCTCGCCCGCTGTCAACCAAGGGGAAGCAATCCCCATGGTGACAGAAGACGGGGGGCCCAAGCAATCTGGGGCCCCGTCGAACACTGTTACAGAGCCTAGTGCGGTTCCAGAATCAGGAAATCAGCCCCCCGTGATGGGGGAGGGAGCAACTGCTCCAACGGCGCCCGCCATCAATTCGGAGGCGCCGAACACTCTGGAGGGAGTACTGCAAAGTGCTTCCATCGTAGAGGAACACCGCACTCTGATGAGTGCGGTCATGGAGAAAATTCAGTTCGTCAAAGGCGGACTGCACGAAGCTTTCAACAACCTACTACCAGGCTTTGAGGTATGCGATGTAATGTTCTTAAAAAGAACTTTTTTACTTTATGTATGTATATATATATATATATATATATATATATATATATATATATATATATATATATATATAGGGTGGGTCTATTATGATAACACCCCTTAAGACCTTATTCTGCTAACACTAAAACCTTATTCTGATAACACCCCGAACCGAACAGAACCAACCACTCCCCACCCCACCTCCCGCACCGCACCAATCTCCCTCTTGCCCCGATCCAAACCCCCAGCTCTCGCTCCCCAGTCTCTCCACCAGAACGCACCTTCCACCGCCCGACCCTCCCCACCTTCTCCGGCGCACCATGGCCCACCCAAGCCGCCGCCCCAACCCTCCCCACCTTCTCCGGCACCGTCCATCCCGCCCCAGGCTGTCGCCCCACCCTTCCCACCTTCTCTGGTGCGCGACCCCTCCTGACAAGCTGCGCCGCGCCCCTCCCCGTCGGCATCGCAGCCGCGACGGATTCCTCATTCTCCCAAGACACGTCGCCTCCTTGCCTCCCCCCGGACCGCGCGGTGCCGCATCCCCGTCTCCAGCCACCGCGGCCTGAGCAGCTACGCGCGGCGGCAAGGCCTCGTCGGGCGCCGCATCCCCATCTCCGACCGCTGCGGCCTGAGCAGCTCCGCACGGCGGCAATGCCTCGTCGGGCGTCGCTCCCTGGATCCGCCCTCCTTCTCTTGCCTTGGTCGATCTATAGGGAGGGGTCGACGGCCACCCAACCACCCTCCGCGACAACCTCCGTTGAAGAAAGCGACGACGGGCTCTGGTTTCACGGCGTCCAGCTCTCCCTCTCACCCTTTTGTAGTGCTCACCATCTGTTTTGCAGTACACGAGAGCACCGGGCATCACCAACCCCCTGTTGATCTGCGAGCCCCTGCCGTAACTGCCGCCATCGACCCACCGGTGCTAGATCCAGCGGCCCCATCCACCTCCCCCTCCTAATCTTCCGCAGAGCACATCGAGTAGGCGTCTTTCCTTTGGCGTCGTGGAATGGGTGCTGCAGTTCACCGCCTCCCATGAAGCAGCACTCCGGCGGGCGACATGCAGTTCCCTGCTCCATGTGGCCACGGCTGCCTCCCCCAAGCTCCTCTTCCCTCCTGGCCACAAAAGAACGGGCGTTGTGCTCCAGTTCATTCCATGTGCGGATGCAGCACAAATCGCGAGCTTCCAGTTCAAAAAGTTCAGCGATGCAGTATGCACTGCCAGCTATATAGTACATTTATATTTGTTTTCTAGAGGTTCGTTTCATTGTTCTCAAGCAGTTCCATTTGAATGAAAGAATTAAAATGGTTAGAAAAAGAAACTAATGCAGTACACTTGCCTCTACTCTGGAGTCCGGACGTGTTAACACAAAAAAGGAAAAAAGGAAAATGCAGTGCACTTGGCTCATCAGTATAGTCCCAAACATGTTAATGAAAAACGCCGTCCCAAAAAGACATGTTACATGAAAACGTCAATAGTAACTCATGCGGTTCACTTTCGAAAGTGTTGCGGTTCATTTTTTTGTATTGATGCAGTTCACTTGCTCGTCTTGGAAACATTTATGTCCGACAAAAAAAACCATGAAGTTCACTTGCCCGTCTGCTGCAGTGCTTTTAGTAGTGCGGTTTTGTGTCTGATGAAGTTCACTCGTCGATTTGGGTGTCGCGAAAAATAGAGTACCGACATTTCAGTAATTTCAGAACTGCTTTTAAACCATGAAGAATTAGTGAGAGTGTTCTACAGGAAAAAGTTGCACCTAGTTGATATCTTTTCTATGGTGTACAATTTTAATCATTCTGACGAGCGGTTTGAAAAAATTTCACGAAAAATGGCCGCTGCATATCATGGTCAGCCGCACGATTTTCAAAATTAATTAAAAACCGTAAGGAAACTAAAAAACATTTCAACATATGAAAGTTGCGCTTCGTCCGTAGCTTTTTAACGATATATTACATGCCTCGTTCCGACAAACTGTTCAAAAACTATAGCTAAAATAGTACCGAAAATTTGAAAAAAAATCGAAAAATAGAATTCCGTGATTTAGTAAATTTGAAACTGTTTTTAAACCGTAACAAATTAGACAAAATAGTAGATATGAAAAAGATGCGCCTCGACGATATCTTTCCAACGGTGTATCATATGTTTCATTCCGACGAGCAGTTTAGAAAAACACACACGAAAAAACGCTCGCTGCCATTATTCGTGGTCCGCACCGTTTTTAAAACTGCTCTTAAACCATGAGGAATCTCGAAAAGTGTTCAACATGGCGAAGTAGCGCCTAATTCATAGCTTTTCAACGGTATATTACACGCATTGTTCCGACAAATGGTAAAAAAACTAGAGCAAAAAAGGTACCGAAAAACACCACGTATAGTGTTTTTGCGACGGGAAGTTCACTCGCTTGAGTACTGCAGCACACTTGGTTCAAACAATGACATGTATTTGTGTTGAGCATGCAGTTTAGAAGGGTTATCAGAATAGTTATTCTGCTAATATTAGCAGAATAAACCGGTTGTATATATATATATATATATATATAGTAACACTATTCTGATCTCGGGATCAAAATAGTTATTTAGATCATGATCAGCCCGAAGGTGGCGACGACGATGTTCCCATACTCGCTGAAACGGGAGCGAATAAAAAAAGAAAAAACCACTCGCCAAAATCCCATCGGCGCCAACCTCCTGCCCCGCCCCAGATTCCCTCACCCAACGTGATGCGGAGCATCCCAAGGTCATCCCCATGGACATACCGTCGACTCACCAAGTGCCCAAAGGACCAATGACACGAGCCCGTGCAAGAGCTCTCGAAGACGAGGTGAATTCGCTCATTTATCAATTCCCTCTCGATTCACATGAGACATGGCTTCCACCCTCATCAGAAACTCTATGCATATTCAGGTACTTGGAGGAAGGCCACATGACAGCTCTGCACAATGGACAAGGCGGTGGGATCGACAAGCGCAAGGAACAAGAAGAAGTGATGCGGAAGATGCTCCAGGCACCGGACGACCGGTCACCTCTAGGCCCCGGACGACCGGCAGACACTGGACGTCCGACGACTCCCGGACGACCGGACAACCGGAAGCCACCGAGCGTCCGTGACTTCGACTACAGAATGTAATTAGAGGAAATCCGAGAGTTACCGGATGTCCGGTCCCTCCCGAGCCACCGGACGTCCGGAGACCGAGTGGACGTCTGTCCCGTCCGCCTGCGCGCAGTAACAGGGCCGAAGCCCATGTACCCCTCGTCCGGAGAATATATATCCGTTGACTTCCTCCTTCCTAGGGCAGCTTTTGGATAGCTCATTTGATACCTAGAGCCTTTGCTCATCTAGTGGTTCATCTCCTCGAGAGTGACTGCATCCCTCTTCGGAGAAGATCCACATGGATTCAAGACCTTCGTTACGGAGAAGATCCCACGGGATGACCTCCTTCCGAAGAAGACTATCTTGTACCATTCGTTGTTGACCATGGATCGTGTGTCTCGTTATGTATCGTGGATCTAGCACTTGTGTGACCATCTTTGTGTTGATTTGCGTGTTCCTCTTGTGTTTGCCCCATGTTTCCCCTTGTGTTCTCCGTGTTCATCGTGGGAGTCCTCTCCATCTCATGAAAGATCGGCCTAGAATGGGTTGACCCCGCATCGTATGGTATCAAGAGCCACGGTTTCTCACGAATTTGGAGCCCCTCCGCCGTTTTCTATCTTGTTTTTGTTGTGTTCATCCCAATTTCGAAAATTCCCCACCAAAAATAGGCCCAATTTTTTTTTTGTGATCTGTTGATTTGACGAGATTTTGTTGAATTTGTTCCATGGATTTGCTGTGCCACGAGTGGATCTCGATATTCCCCACCTTTTCCCCAATTTTCTTCCGCAAATTCGACCAATTTTGACCAATTTGTCCTCGTATACCTCGAACCCTAGCAGTTTGCCCGAACCCAAAATCGCCCAGGCACCGGTCGTCCGTCAGCTTACCGGACGTCCGGTGACTGGACGATCGGCAACCCACCGGACGTTCGTTAAACCCTGACGAAACTGAATTTACTTAGTTTTTGTTCCACCTTCCGCACCCACTTACCCATTCATACACCCACTTATACCATACCACTACCACCATTGCCTGACCAAAATCACTACGGTCTCCTCATTTTGTCTTGGATCATTTGAGTTGTGGTTTACCCGTTTACTTGTGTGTTTCGGCTATGTTGGAACGGAACGACATCGACAAAACCACCTCTCAACCTCGACACGGACGGTAACATCGACGACACCTTGTCATTCTACCTTGCAATTGCATTGTCACCCTATAGAACATTTTGCGTAGCTTTCCCATCGAGACTAGCCATTTGAGTATTGCCGGGCCACGACACTTGTGCACATTAGTGATCATCATAGATATTGCATACTACATCATCATATCTCCATGTGACACAAGAGTGTTCCGCATACACAATAGCTACCTTGATACGAGAAGCATGCACAAGCGGCCAAAGTAAGAGCTCACAAGCTTTTAAGCAAAAGAGCCATCCGAAGCTTATAAGCAAAAGGAAAATAGCATCATATGCCTTGCATCAAAAGAGATCGTATGAGATAGCAATACATCATCTTGTGCTCAAGCATCGGCACAACATACACTCATAGCATACTTGTGATAGGAAGTCGTTACATTTTGCCTCTTATAGGTCGTGCACAAGTGCGTATCTGCCTATTAAGCAATCGGTTAGCGTCTCTCTAGTGTTGTGCAACAAGAGCATTTTCCATGGATTCCACATTTTTCGCTCACCCTTGGTTGCACAACCACATTTATCTATCCGTGCGTGTGTTCCGTGTGCTACCTATTGCTTGTGATCTACTTGTTGCATGAGCAAATTGTGAATCATTTTCAACATCATTGAGTCACTTTGACAATTGCATTGAATTTGTGCCACCATCCTAACCAAGCTCCTCTCAAAGCTTTACTTGTGTAGGTGTGAGAATCGACACGAAGTGGGACCAATAGTGCTACTTTCGGGTTACATTATTGAGTGATCATTGATCCATTGTCAACTTCTGTCAAGGTACTTTGGTATTGTCTTCTCCTTTCTCCCACTCACATTCTTTCTTGCAATGATGGATAGGCCAAGTACATCTTCGAACCCGCTCTTTGATGATCCTCAAGAATCGAACAACTACGTCACCAAAGTACATCTTTTCGGTGTCCAACGAGCTCTACATCAAGAGAGTCAAGCTATGCAAGAGCGCATTGACCAAGTCACCGCCGACGCGCATCAATTTGAAGCAAGAACAAGATAGCAATTCAACATCATCAACACCAACATGTCTACTCAATTCTACGAGCTACGGACTTTGATAGTCAATCAACGCTCCTCATCCACATCTTCTCAAAGATGAAGCCGCTCAAGCCGTCATACTGACTACACGTCCGGCTCAAGTACCCCTACATCAAACACTCTTCGTCAAGCCACACGTCAAGCTCGACATGACAACCGGAATCCACTTCATGACAAGAGCTCCCAAGATCTATTTGAAGAGCAAGAAAGTCGACATCGACAAAACCAAGCTACACTTGAGCAAGCACAAGAACGACAACGACTACACCAACAACAACAAGAGCGAGCACGTCAACACCAAGAAGAAAAAGATGCCGACGCTCAACGTCAAGCACAACAACGCCGAGAAGCTCAAGCTCTTGAGGCGCAACGAGCATTACATGATTCACATCGCAATGTGACAACTCGCAATCGACACACTCGTCAAGAAGAGGATTTCCTTCGCGATGAGATGCAAGAGAGGCGCCACCAAGCATGAAGGTAAGAAGAAGTTCCTCCTCAAGCGCGACGAGAGAAACAAGCTCAACAAGAACCACAAGCTCGGCAAGTACAAAATGATAATGACCTCTACTCCGCCAAGAGAAACATGAGATTGACAATCGTCCAAATCAAGAACGCCCTCATAATCGGCAAGCTAACAATGAAGAGCATCGCTATGGCAAGCTTAAGTTCACCATGCCAAAGTTTTCCGGAAGCATTGATCTCGAAGACTACCTATCATGGGCATTGAAAGTTGACAAGATCTTTCGCTTACACAACTTTGATGAAGAAAAGAAAATTGCAATGGCGTCCCTTGAGTTTCAAGACTATGTTCTCATTTGGTGGGAGCAAATCATAGAGAGAAGGGAAGCAAAAGGCGAACCACCTATCACTACTTGGACTCAAATGAAGGAAGTCATGAGAGCACGCTTCGTGCCAACACACTACAACCGTGACTTGTTCAAGAAGCTACAGCTCCTCAAGCAAGGTACCAAGTCCGTTGAAGAGTACTACAAGGAGATGGAGATTGCCATGATACGAGCAAACATCACGGAAGATGAAGAACAAATGATGGCGAGATTCTTAAATGGACTCAACTATCCTATCAATAAGATTGCGGACTTCCAACCATACACAAATCTCCTCGAGCTATTACACCAAGCCACCAAAGCGAAGCGATAAGTTCAAGAGGATTACAAGTACTCCAAGTTCACCCCCAAGAACTACGGCTCCTCCAACCAAGTTTCAACGACTTCGGTTCCTCCTACCTCTACCAAGCCATCTACAAGCTTCGGTGACAAGTCAAGCTACAAGAATGCGACTACATCTAGTCGTCCACCTCCTACAAACAACTTCAAGCCAAGAGCTTCATCATCTACAACTCCAACCGAGGACACCTCCAAGATGAGTTCCATCAAGTGTTTCAAATGCCAAGGACGAGGCCACAAGTCATTTGAGTGCAAGATCGTTCGCACAATGATCATCAATGATGACATATCCTATGACTCAATGAGCGACGATGAGATGGAAGCCCTTGAACATGTAGCTATGCATGGCCAAGTGAATGACGATGAAGACCATCAAGTGTTTTGCGACAATGACTCGAGTCCCAATCTCGTTGTCTCCAAGGTATTGACACTCCAACATCAACAAGATGACGATCAACGATGTCACATTTTCCATACCAAGGCTGGCATCAATGGACGCTCCATAAAGGTTATCATCGATGGAGGAAGTTGTCATAACTTGGCAAGCGAAGAGCTATGCGACAAGCTTCACCTGGTCAAGACGAAGCACCCTCATCCTTACAAGGTCCAATGGCTTAACGACGCCGGAATTCTTCAAGTCGAGAAGACCGTGCAAGTATCCTTCAAGATAGGCGCCTACGAGCACACACTTGAGTGTGATGTGGTCCCCATGTCCGTGTGCCACCTTCTTCTAGGACGACCATGGCAATACGATCGTGGAGTCACACACAATGGACGGCCAACCATTATAGCTTCAAGATGAAGGGTAAAGAGTTCGTGTTACGCCCAATGTCACCAAGTCAAGTAGCCGCTGACAAACACATACCTACCAACCATCATGGAGAGAGTGGTGAGAGAGTGAACCACCAAAAGGAGAATGAGATCCACAAGCCAAATATGAGCGCCTCCATGATGAGTGACAAGAAACAACTAGTGCTATTCGCCACCAAAAGTGAGATGAGAGAAGTGTGTGAGAACCCTTCGAGTGTCTTTCACCTTGTGCTTTTATGCAAAGGGGAAGCCAAACCTACTAACACTTCACCACCTCTACCTTTAGTGTTGTCTCAATTGTTGCAGGAATTCTCGGACGTCTTTCCCGATGAGCTACCACCGGGACTACCTCCACTTTGCGGAATCAAACACCGCATCGACCTCATACCCGGTGCACCACTTCCAAACAAGGCTCCTTACTGCATCAACCCCGAGGAAACCAAGGAGATACAATGGCAAGTGCAACAACTCATCGACAAAGGTCATGTACGTGAAAGCTTGAGCCCTTGTGCCGTTCCGGTTATTCTCGTGCCTAAGAAAGATGGAAGTTTTCGCATGTGCTCCGATTGTCATCCGATAAATGCTATCACCGTTAGATACCGTCACCCTATTCCACGCTTAGACGACATGCTTGATGAATTATGTGGTGCTACCATCTTTTCAAAAAATGATCTTAAAAGCAGCTACTACCAAATTCGCATTCAAGAGGGTGATGAGTGGAAAACGGCTTTCAAAACCAAGTTTGGGTTATATGAGTGGTTGGTCATGCCGATGGGCTTATCGGAAGTGCTCGGCTCATTTATGCGTCTCATGCATTTCGTTCTCCGACCCTACATAGGCGTCTTTTTAGCGGTTTATTTCGATGACATCCTCGTTTTTAGCAAGTCGCTTGAGGACCATGTGACACACATCCATATGGTTTTACAAACCCTTCGGAAAGAGCGCTTATATGCTAACATGGATAAATTCACTTTTGGCATTGACGAGGTCGTTTTCCTAGGATTTGTCATTTCTTCACCAGGTGTTCACGTTGATGAAACTAAAATTGAAGCAATTAAAACTTGGCCACAACCAACGAATCTCCAACAAGTGCGTAGCTTTCTTGGTTTAGCCGGTTTCTATCGACGTTTTGTGAAGGACTTTAGCACAATTGCTATGCCTCTACACGCCTTGAGCAAGAAGAACACACCCTTTATTTGGGCTCCTTCGCAAGACACCGCGTTCAAGAAGCTAAAAAGCTTGCTTACTCACGCACCACTTCTTGCCCTACCAAACTTTAACAAACCTTTTGAGATTCATTGTGACGCTAGTGGTACCGGCATAGGTGGCGTGCTAATGCAAGAAAAGCACCCAATTGCGTACTTTAGCGAGAAGCTATCCGGAGCGCAACTTAACTACCCCATATATGATAAAGAACTTTATGCCTTAGTGAGTGTTTTGCGTGTTTGGTAACATTATCTTAGACCTCATGAATTCATTCTTCATACGGACCATGAGACTCTCAAGTATCTCAAGGGTCAAACTAAGTTGAACAAGCGTCATGCTAAGTGGAGTGAGTTCATTGAGTCTTTTCCCTATGTCATCAAATACATCAAAGGCAAAGAGAATGTTGTGGCGGATGCGCTTTCCCGCAAATGCATGCTTATTACACAACTTGAGTTGAATGTTATTGGCTTTGAGCACATAAAAGACTTATATGAGCATGATCCTTTCTTTGCAAATCCTTATACTAAGTGTTTGACTCACACTTCTTGGAAACGTTACTACATAAAAGATGGATATCTTATGAGAGCTAACAAACTTTGCATTCCCGAGTCTTCGCTTCATTTGCTCCTTTTGCAGGAATCTCATGAAGGAGGACTCATGGGACACTTTGGACGCGAAAAGACATTTGCTACGCTCTCCAAGAACTACTTTTGGCCCATGATGCTCCGTGACGTCTCACGCCTCACCAACCGATGCTCTACATGTCGTAAAGCTAAAATCTCAATCTCATGGTCTTTACATGCCACTTCCTATTCCATACCATCCATGGGAAGACATAAGCATGGACTTTATACTTGGATTGCCTAGGACTCAAAATGGAAAAGATTCCGTGTTTGTTGTCGTGGATAGATTCTCTAAAATGGCTCATTTCATTCCTTGTAACAAGATCGTCGATGCTTCACATGTGGCAAATCTCTTTTGTAGGGAAATCATTCATCTACATGGAGTGCCCAAGACGATCGTGTCGGACCGAGACGTCAAGTTCTTGAGCTACTTTTGGAAGACTCTATGTGCCAAACTCGGCATCAAGCTCCTTTTCTCTTCGGCATATCATCCACAAACCGACGGCCAAATGGAGGTGACGAATCGCACACTTTCGACGCTTCTCCGCGTGTTGATCAAGAAGAACATCAAGGAATGGGAGCAATGCTTGCCCATCGCCAAGTACGCCTACAACCGTGCAAGACATTCGACTACCGGCAAGTCCCCCTTTGAGGTCGTCTACGGGTTCAACCCATTGTCCCCATTGGACATCCTACCTGTACCTCTACAAGAATGCATCAACATGGACGGAAGTGCACGAGCAAGCTATCTCAAGAAGGTGCATGAAGATACAAGGGCAACGATCGAGCGACAAGTGCAATGCATAGCCACCAAGGTCAACGTCAACAAGGCACCAATGGTGTTCCAACCGAGAGATCTCATATGGCTTCATCTTTGAAAAGACCGCTTCCCCAACGAACGCAAGTCCAAACTCCTACCTCGAGCCGACAGACCTTTCAAGGTGCTAGCACGCTACAACAACAATGCCTACAAGATCGACATTCCACGAGACAAGTACAACGTGAGCACTACCTTCAACATCAAGGACCTCTATCATTTCCATGGTGATGAAGATTTCGATCCAAGGTCGGATATTTCCCAAGGGAGGGGAGACGATGCGGAGCATCCCAAGGTGTCAGGACCCCGATCATAAGTCACACAGGTCTAGCCTGTAACACACCATATCACTTTGCGGCCTCACGCACGGTATCCCCACGGGTGCCACCTTACCTGGCCCGGGACCGTTTGCGCATTTTGGCACACGTATATGATAGTGTCGCTAGCATCCATATGACAGAGAACCCGGGCCGACATGACTAGTTATAAACCAAAAGTGGCACCAAATTACAGAGATAGACATACATGACCCAGCAACGAACGTGTCGGTCATCAACGTATGAACCCAAGTCGTAGCAAGCTACAAGGACTTAAAGGAAGAACGAGTGACATTTCCCCTAAGGGACAAACACAGGAACGAAGAAGGACACATGCCGGCCAGCCTAAGTGTTCCGGAGCAGTAGCAAGCTACCAAGGCTCAGTGGAAGCACTAGGAGACATTTCCCTGTAAGGTAGGCTACCAAAGGTAAACAACTAGGTGTCGGATCCCACACATAGCAATACACATTACACGTATGCATAACATGCAAGTATGTGTTGTACAACAAGGCATCACAACATAACTCAATAACTCATATAGATAAAGGCCCAGAAGATCCATCATAGCATTTATTACAAACAGAGGTCACATGACCCAACATACAGAGTATACAGGCAATGGAAGCCTAACATGTCTGAGTACAGACAACTACAAATGAAGAAGGCTGAAAGCCTGACTATCTACAAGATCCTACAAGGGTACAAGATCGTAGCTGAGGTAACAAGCTAAACGTCGAAGTCCACGCGGAACCACTAGCGAGACTGAGGTCTCTCTGCAAAAACATAAATTAAGCAAACGTGAGTACAAAGGTATTCAGCAAGACTTACATCAGAACTAGCTACATATGCATCAGTATCAACAAAGGGGGGTGGTGGAGTTTGACTGCAGCAAGCCAGCTTCGACTCGGTGGCTATCCTAAACTACGACTGCAAGCAACTCTTTTGAGGTGGCGCACACGAGTCCACATATTCACCAATCAATACACCACTATGGATCCGCTCCCGTCTCCCTACGAGAAGGCCATCCATAGCACTCACGCTTATCTTGCGTGTTTTAGAGTATCCACATTCACTTGTCTATGAACTGTAGAAGTAACCCAAAAGTCCATTTCCGCGGACACGGCTATTCGAATAGATTATATATAACCCTGCAGGGGTGTACTTCTTCACACACGCTCTCACAACTTATCGCCGTTTACACGACATGTACTCGGCAACCTTCAAGCAGAGGCCCAGCAAGGGTGTCGGCCACGACCTGACTAACCACACAAGTCTCTCGTCCAGGTTTATCGCCTATTTGGGTTCCATCCGTGGGGAGATCCGGCCGGGGTGTCGCTCACGGCCCCAAACGATGTGTACAGGGTTCCCGCATCACCAAACGGGCGATTGGTACACCGTGCCACGTACCTGCCGCGTCATAGCCCACCCCGAGGGTCAGCGCTGCGCACGACCTCCAGTAAACTACAAACACCAGAAACTAGTTGCAACTCCTGGACAGAGAACAAGGGCAGTTAATAAGTCGAGAGGGTCCATTGGTTTCGGGCCCAATGCATGGTAGTAACTGGTCATGGATCAACCAACACCGAACTCAGTTCCTGAGGACGGCTGCAATGAGACAACCCACCATGTACTCCTACATGGCCTCTCATCGCTACCTTTACCAAATCGTGTTCACACACTTAAGCTCACACACATTAGGACATGTTCATCACCATTCCAATTCATCCCCGATGAATCAGACCTGACACAACTCTAAGCAATAGCGGGCATAACCAAAAAGCATGAATGAGTAGGCACAACATGGCTCAAACAACTCCTACTCATACTAGTGGGTTTCAACTATTTACTGTGGCAATGACAGGTCATGCAGTGGAAAGGGGTTCAACTACCGCAGCAGGTAACAGTTGAAGCGTTGTTGTCCTAATGCAGTAAAAGAGAGCAAGAGCGAGAGAGTGGGATTGTATCGGAATGTTCAATGGGGTTTGCTTGCCTGGCACTTGTGAAGATAACATTGGGTCTTCATCGGTGTCATCGATCACATCGTCGGAACACGTCTACTGAAAGGGAACAACACCGGCAATAGGGAAAGAACACAATCAATGCAATGCGACAATATGATGCATGATCATGACATGGCAATATGCTGTTGATTGAGCTAATGCAACTAGCAACCATATTTAATGAAGTTGGTTTGAACCAAAGATTCAAATTCAAACTCCATATGTGATTATTTAATTGCCATTTAATTGATTTGACCTGATCAGCAGCTTTAACTTGCTCAAACATGCATGAAAATGCCACAAACAGATTCCTTGTATTTTTCTGATCATTTTTCATATATAAATTATTTTCATTGGAGTTATAGATTATTTTCTGTGATTTTTAGAAGTTTTGGCTATTTTCTGAAATAAATAAATCATTCTGATTTATTTAAAATTACAGAAAACACTTATTGCGTCAGCACTAGGTCATGCTGACATCAGCAAGTCAACAGGGGCTGGTCCAGTCAAACCTGACCAGTGGGGCCCACTGGTCAATGACTAAGGCTAGTTTGTGTGCATGACAGGTGGGACCAGTCAACATTGACTTGACCAAAGTCAAAACTGGCACGTGGGGTCCACAGGATTAGTACTAATCTAAACAGGAAAATTAGACTAATCTAATTAGGCGCGAGGGCCCACACGTCAGTGTCAGAAGGGTTAATTAAGCTTAACAGAAAACTTAATTTAACTTAGCAGGGGCCAGGGCCCACTTTTCAGCGACTCAGGGGGAGGTCAAACCCCCGGTCAGAGAGGCCAAACGACCGGCGGCTAGCCGCCGGCGAGGCTGAACGCGGCGGAGGACGTCGGAAATCCGCCTCCGGCGACGAAAAGAGCGGCGGAGGGGCTTGGCGTGATGCTGGTCCTCGTCCGCATCCAACGGAGCCATCAGCTCGCATCGGGGAGGACCAGATCGACGGCGGCGAGGGAAGTGCGGTGGCCGGAGTTCGGGTCTGTGCGGGTTTGGGGTTGTGGTGCGCTAAGTTATGAGATGGTGGCGGCGTTAGCTTGCTGCGAAGCTGCTGAGCACGATGACGGGCTCGGTCCGAAGCTTGCGCGTCTGTGGCCACGACGGCGACAAGCTCAGCGGCGGCCGGGGTTCTGCCGCGGTGGAGCTATGGCCTAGAGGTCATGCGCGGCTAGGGGAGAAGGGGGAAACGGCTCGAGGGCTCACAGTGGGTGCAGAGGCGTCGACGTGGGCTCGGGGGAGGCTCGGAGTAGAGCAGGGCGTCGAGGGGGATCTCCGGCGGCCGGAGCTTCAAGACGAGGTCGGGGAAGACGCTAAGAGGCTCCCGAGCTCGCGTGCGTGGGCGTGTAGATTCACGGGTCCGTGGCGGAGCTCGTAGACATGTCGAGGAGACGAGGGGGAGGAGGTGGCTGCGGCTACGGCCGTCGGTGCGCTCCGGCTCTCGCGGGCGAGCTCGGAGAAGGAAGCTAGCGGAGGGGAGGGGAGGAGTGGATGGCCAGAGCGGTCGGGGAAGGTATGTGGCATCGTTTGGGACATCCAGGCGACGAGGGGGGCAGGCAGGTAGGCTGGAGGTGGCCGGCGCGTGGCTGCGGGCGCCGGGCACACGCCCTCGTCCTTCTGGCGAGAGGAGGAGGATGACTGGCACTTGGCCAGCACAGTGCTGGGCCGGCCAGTGGTTTCCAGGTGAGCGCCAGGTAAGTCTCTAACCTTTCTAATTTGTTTTCTTTTCTATTTTTGTTATTTTGTTTTGATTTAGTTTATAGCCCAAATCATTTTAATAAATCCTAAAAATAATTGTGGGCATTAAATAAATTATTACAGAGGCCCTCAACTATTTTCAGAATTGTTGGAGCATTTAAAGATATTAAAAATATTTAAATGCCCCAATTTAAATACAATATGGGTTATTCAAAAATCCAGAATGGTCCTAGAAATATGTGCAACATTTTTGGCAGAGGTTTTTAATCAATCCATAAATGATGAACTTTTCCAAAGGGCATTTTGTGTTCATTGAAAAAGATTTTAATTTGACCCTAGTTAAATTCATTTAGTGCTAGGGTTTGAACATCCCCATTTCCAGTTTCTGAGAACTTTAAATATGATGCACATGAAGACCAAGCAAGACGGGCAAGGGCTGGTCTAGGGCTGTGACAACTCACCCCCACTAAACAAGAATCTCGTCCCGAGATTCAAGCGTAGGGTAAGAAATCAGAGGGGACACTAACTAACACAATCTTCATGAACCAAGTCTCCTTCATAAGAATGTTGACTGTTTTCATCATGTTGATCCTGGCATCCTTGCTTTCGAGATCTTTGTCCAAGACAGTGACGACGAAAGAAACTCTACAAAAATGATCTTCTGAAAGATCAAGCGACTCAAGATCAAGTCATGGAGTGAGTCATTGAAACATCTCTTGAGCTGGGACACGGAGTACACCTCTAGGGGGATGGAGTGAAACAAACGATGAAGGTTCACCTAGTGGCAATAATTCCACACCTAAGAAAAGGGTGATCGATACCACCAGACGGGGCACCTTAGAGAAGGTGACTCGCAAAGTTATTCCCTTAAGTGGCAAAAAGAATTACTTTTGATATAGAGATCATTGAAACTCTCTATACCAGCCGGAGGCAAATCACAATCGATCGTTTGACGGAGTCCGAAAGAATGACATACTCGGCCAGAATGGATGATGTGGACTACCTTGTTAAAGACAACACAAGGGATTATTTTGGTTAACATCGGAAATGGATGGGACCCATGGCAAGTCCATTGCTGAAGATAATCCTGAACAGCAGTGATTGAGAACGGTAACCCATGGAGAATTGGCACATTGGCGGTGCAAGGTGGGAACAAAATGCAAATACTGGGAATGATTCTGGTAACTGGGAAGAATCCCAACAGTAGAGAGTAAATCTACTCTTGAGGGGTTATAGCATAACCAAGAGCACTGGGAGCAATCCCAGTTGGTGTCGAGGATAACACCTAGTGCTTGTGCGTGCTCTCAAGAACTTGAGTATTCCCATATTCATCAAGGTTTTACCAATATCCGTGTCAAGGATCCCGGCAACATCACATACTACCATGATGAATAATGATGGATGATGCAGATGCAAAGGAAGATAACACCTTCTCGGATTTCACCTTGGCGAGGCCAAGGGGACGAAATCTGGATGATCAACCGAGAGACATTTAGCACTCCGCTTCTAACGTTCTCCTTGATGTGCTAGCGCAACCCATTTATTAAAATGGTTTGGTACCTAGAACGTCAAGTAAAAGGTCGAACTTCAGGAGCACAAAATCCATAGGGAACAACTAGGGAGTAAATCCTACGAAATCCTTATGGGGAGGTGGCCAACTTCTTCAATCAAGATTCTACAACAATAGGTCTTCCGGCTGGGTGTGTTGGCCACGACATCCACTTTACCGGTTATCGAGAGACCAATATTATAGTTCTTGGGAAAGGCTCCAACCATCATATCTGCCTGAGATTCAGTTCTGGTTGGTGTCAGGATATTCCAGACTCATCGAGTCTAGAAGGAAAAATGAAAGTTTGCAACACAATTCGACGAGACGACGTTGCGAGATTCTCGGGAATGAACTACGATAGCAAGCTCCAAAACATGAGCTGGTTCTGCTACAAACCTATGAACACGTTGTCCAAGACAAGCATGACCACATAGCAGTCTTATGATAAAACACTACCGAGTTCTGGTTGGGAACCATCGTCTAGGATATCGAAGTCCTTACATAAGTCATATGATTAGCTCTTATGATGGAACTTTTCTCCTTGAACAAATCAATCAGTGGCTTGGTGTGCTAGGGATACATATAGAGTGAAGGTTGCAAATCTCCAAACCACAGAATACTTCACACGTATGCATGACTGACTTGGGATGATTCCACAGGAAGCAAACAACTTTCTCGAACTCACGGTGGCAACTTACATCAATTACCCATGAATTAGGGAAAATCTCTTCTCTCATCCAACATATACCTCATGAACAGGACACGAAGGCAATGCTTACAAAGTTTCTAACACCAGCTTAATGTCCTACAAAATCATGGAGAAGATAGCAGTGTTGCTGATGGGCTCAACAACAATTCATCCAGGTTTCCATGGAGATGGAATTCCATAATTATGTGAACAAGTGATAGTATTGGTCAGACCAAGGGGATATAATGGTGTATGCTCGAGGGATCAACCACGAGTAAGACAACATTATGAACATCGTTGGTTCTGATTTGATTTGATGATAGCCCATACTCAAATCAAAGTTTTGGACAAGACAATAGATCCAACAATTGATCACAAGGATCAACCGATCAAGATATCATCTTTCTTCAACACACACACACAAAAGATATCCCTTAGAAGGAACTAAGTCAGGCAAGCTCTTATCTTCCAACTCTCCAAGTTGTTGTTTAGCTTAACCAACTAGTTCAGGGTATCCAACACAGATTCTTGGAGAAAGGGTGGTTTAGAGAGAAACCAGCTTGATCACGAACTCAACATAGCGGTCAGGTGACAACCTGGTAATACTTCCGAGAAGATATTCAGAAAATCACGAACCACCGATATGTTGCTAAGTCCGAAAACAATCTTGCTTTTAGGGCAAGACGATATGATCAAATACGCAAGGGATTGAATAATCCTAACTCATTGATCAAGGAGTGCACCAGGAAAGATGGGCTAGTAGCACGATCGATCTTAGAATGGTGATTTGGTAACCATCATGCTAAGAATGAGATTATCGTCCATTATCTACCAAGCAACGAGGTTGCTAGTAGTATTGATTTCACACATCACAATTCACTTGTCGGTATTCCGGTTACCATAACACGGAGACCGAGAAATAAACGATGATGGCGAGAAGTATCACCTTATCAAAAGTTCATAGGAGGTGGTGCAATTCTCATGACGTTCTTGACATAAAGATGGTAATACTCCAGGATAGAACAGTTTAGAAGCTGGATTAGCATTCTTCATCTACGAAGTACAACTTCGTTGACCCAATCCTGGATATGGATAAGGTACTGGAGTTTGTTTCTCCTAGTCATTCTGGAATAGAATGGCTTGACGGACCACAAGGGTAAAAGGCATCGATGAACACGGGTGCACAACTACTCCTGACTATCAACTGATAGACGAGGGTCATAATACAACTAGAAAGGGGCAACTCAAAGGAACATAAATCTTTCTGAGTTGTGGGTGCATAGATTAGCATGTCGAACGAGTTCAACATATTTCTTCCGGATAACCCATGCAGAAAGTAGAATTGGCAGAGTCACATATGAATGGAGTACTACTCAAGAGCACCCTGGTTGTGATCTTTTGGTTCGGGAGAACTTCTGCCAAGGATGGTTCATGGTATTTGTAAGAATGATATACCATGGACCTCGAGGACTATCACAAGGTTACTAATATCCTAAAGGGACGAGCAAATACTACCAACATGAAGTAGGTAGAAAGAATCTTGGGTTCAAGAACCCAGGAATAGAATGCCTACCAACTAAATGGCATCACGGGATGCTTTCGAGAATAATGGCCAGAATCATCACACTGAGGATACAAAGTATTGCTGCATTACTGGGTGATCTTCTAAGACACCTAGGGTCATCATAATAAGTCCAACCATCTGTCGAGGTAATAAAGTACCTCAACACAACGACTAGTGTGGTTAATCTGGCCTAAAAGGACATTAAGAACAGATAGGAATGGTTTGCAAATGCATCAGACTATTTAGAAACCTGGGATGACTCGGACAGCATAACGGCTGCAAATGCTCGAAAATACTTTTGAGATCCAAGCAAAAAGGGTAGCATATCCACTTAACATCATAATGTCAAGGTTCTGAGACCAACAGTTGAACAAACAGAAGTAGAAGAAACTGAACTGAGGGTTGAAACCACATTAACGTGATCCTGATAAATAGAATGAGAGTCCTAGTTCTTAATCCCCTTAGAAGAAGAAGGTGACTCAGATCAGAAGGTCATGGGGTAAAGGAGCAAAAAGAGCCTTACATTCCCTTCCACAATCAATTCCCTTATATAACTAAAGAGTTTCTAAACACAACTTCGACCAGTTTGGCTTACTAATCCTACAGGCAGTCAGACTCTGATACCAAAGCTATCAGGACCCCGATCCTAAGTCACACAGGTCTAGCCTGTAACACACCATATCACTTTGCGGCCTCACGCACGGTATCCCCACGGGTGCCACCTTACCTGGCCCGGGACCATTTGCGCATTTTGGCACACGTATATGATAGTGTCGCTAGCATCCATATGACAGAGAACCCGGGCCGACATGACTAGTTATAAACAAAAAGTGGCACTAAATTACAGAGATAGGCATACATGACCCAGCAACGAACGTGTCGGTCATCAACGTATGAACCCAAGTCGTAGCAAGCTACAAGGACTTAAAGGAACAACGCGTGAAATTTCCCCTAAGGGACAGACACAGGAACGAAGAAGGACACATGCCGGCCAGCCTAAGTGTTCCGGAGCAGTAGCAAGCTACCAAGGCTCAGTGGAAGAACTAGGAGACATTTCCCTGTAAGGTAGGCTACCAAAGGTAAACAACTAGGTGTCGGATCCCACACATAGCAATACACATTACACGTACGCATAACATGCAAGTATGTGCTGTACAACACAACATAACTTAACAACTCATATAGATAAAGGCCTAGAAGAGCCTTCATAGCATTTATTACAAACAGAGGTCACATGACCCAACATACAGAGCATACAGGCAACGGAAGCCTAACATGTCTGAGTACAGACAACTACAAATGAAGAAGGCTGAAAGCCTAACTATCTACAAGATCCTACAAGGGTACAAGATCATAGCTGAGGTAACAAGCTAAACGTCGAAGTCCACGCGGAACTACTAGCGAGACTGAGGTCTCTCTGCAAAAACATAAATTAAGCAAACGTGAGTACAAAGGTATTCAGCAAGACTTACATCAGAACTAGCTACATATGCACCAGTATCAACAAAGGGGGTGGTGGAGTTTGACTGCAGCAAGCCAGCTTTGACTCGGTGGCTATCCTAAACTACGACTGCAAGCAACTCTTTTGAGGTGGCGCACACGAGTCCACATATTCACCAATCAATACACCACTATGGATCCGCTCCCGTCTCCCTACGAGAAGGCCATCCATAGCACTCACGCTTATCTTGCGTGTTTTAGAGTATCCACTTTCACTTGTCTATGAACTGTAGAGGTAACCCAGAAGTCCATTTCCGCGGACACGGCTATCCGAATAGATTATATATAACCCTGCAGGGGTGTACTTCTTCACACACGCTCTCACCACTTATCGCCGTTTACACGACATGTACTCGGCAACCTTCAAGCGGAGGCCCAGCGAGGGTGTCGGCCACGACCTGACTAACCACACAAGTCTCTCGTCCAGGTTTATCGCCTATTTGGGTTCCATCCGTGGGGAGATCCGGCCGGGGTGTCGCTCACGGCCCCAAACGATGTGTACAGGGTTCCCGCATCACCAAACGGGAGATCGGTACACCGTGCCACGTACCTGCCGCGTCACAGCCTACCCCGAGGGTCAGCGCTGCGCACGACCTCCAGTAAACTACAAACACCAGAAACTAGTTGCAACTCCTGGATAGAGAACAAGGGCAGTTAATAAGTCGAGAGGGTCCATTGGTTTCGGGCCCAATGCATGGTAGTAACTGGTCATGGATCAACCAACACCGAACTCAGTTCCTGAGGACGGCTGCAATGAGACAACCCACCATGTACTCCTACATGGCCTCTCATCGCTACCTTTACCAAATCGTGTTCACACACTTAGCTCACACACATTAGGACATGTTCATCACCATTCCAATTCATCCCCGATGAATCAGACCTGACACAACTCTAAGCAATAGCGGGCATAACCAAAAAGCATGAATGAGTAGGCACAACATGGCTCAAACAACTCCTACTCATACTAGTGGGTTTCAACTATTTACTGTGGCAATGACAGGTCATGCAGTGCAAAGGGGTTCAACTACCGCAGCAGGTAACAGTTGAAGCGTTGTTGTCCTAATGCAGTAAAAGAGAGCAAGAGCGAGAGAGTGGGATTGTATCGGAATGTTCAATGGGGTTTTCTTGCCTGGCACTTCTGAAGATAACATTGGGTCTTCATCGGTGTCATCGATCACATCGTCGGAACACGTCTACTGAAAGGGAACAACACCGGCAACAGGGAAAGAACACAATCAATGCATTGCGACAATATGATGCATGCTCATGACATGGCAATATGTTGTTGATTGAGCTAATGCAACTAGCAACCATATTTAATGAAGTTGGTTTGAACCAAAGATTCAAATTCAAACTCCATATGTGATTATTTAATTGCCATTTAATTGATTTGACCTGATCAGCAGGTTTAACTTGCTCAAACATGCATGAAAATGCCATAAACAGATTCCTTGAATTTTTCTGATCATTTTTCATATATAAATTATTTTCATTGGAGTTATAGATTATTTTCTGTGATTTTTAGAAGTTTTGGCTATTTTCTGAAATAAATAAATCATTCTGATTTATTTAAAATTCTAGAAAACACTTATTGCGTCAGCACTAGGTCATGCTGACATCAGCAAGTCAACAGGGGCTGGTCCAGTCAAACCTGACCAGTGGGGCCCACTGGTCAGTGACTAAGGCTGGTTTGTGTGCATGACAGGTGGGACCAGTCAACATTGACTTGACCAAAGTCAAAACTGGCACGTGGGGTCCACAGGATTAATACTAATCTAAACAGGAAAATTAGACTAACCTAATTAGGCGCGAGGGCTTACACGTTAGTGTCAGAAGGGTTTATTAAGCTTAACAGAAAACTTTATTTAAATTAGCAGGGGCCAGGGCCCACTTGTCAGCGACTCAGGGGGAGGTCAAACCCCCGGTCAGAGAGGCCAAACGACCGGCGGCTAGCCGCCGGCGAGGCTGAACGCGGCGAAGGACGTCGGAAATCCGCCTCCGGCGAAGAAAAGAGCAGCGGAGGGGCTTGGCATGATGCTGGTCCTCGTCCGCATCCAACGGAGCCATCAGCTCGCGCCGGGGAGGACCAGATCGACGGCGGCGAGGGAAGTGCGGTGGCCGGAGTTTGGGTCTGTGCGGGTTTGGGGTTGTGGTGCGCTAAGTTATGAGCTGGTGGCGTCGTTAGCTTGCTGCGGAGCTGCTGAGCACGGTGACGTGCTCGGTCCCGAGCTTGCGCGTCTGTGGCCACGCCGGCGACAAGCTCAGCGGTGGACGGGGTTCTGCCGCGGCGGAGCTATGGCCTAGAGGTCATGCGCGGCTAGGGGAGAAGGGGGAAACGGCTCGGGGGCTCTCGGTGGGTGCAGAGGCGTCGACGTGGGCTCGGGGGAGGCTCGGAGCAGAGCAGGGCGTCGAGGGGGATCTCCGGCGGCCGGAGCTTCAAGACGAGGTCGGGGAAGACGCTAAGAGGCTCCTGAGCTCGCGTGCGTGGGCGTGTAGATTCACGGGTCCGTGGCGGAGCTCGTAGACACGTCGAGGAGACGAGGGGGAGGCGGTGGTTGCGGCTACGGCCGTCGGTGCGCTCCGGCTCTCGCGGGCGAGCTCGGAGAAGGAAGCTAGCGGAGGGGTGGGGAGGAGTGCATGGCCAGAGCGGTCGGGGAAGGTGCGTGGCGTCATTTGGGACATCCAGGGCGACGAGGGGGGCATGCAGGCAGGCTGGAGGTGGCCGGCGCGTGGCTGCGGGCGCCGGGCACACGCCCTCGTCCTACTGGCGAGAGGAGGAGGATGACTGGCACTGGGCCAGCACAGTGCTGGGCCGGCTAGTGGTTTCCAGGTGAGCGCCAGGTAAGTCTCTAACCTTTCTAATTTGTTTTCTTTTCTATTTTTGTTATTTTGTTTTGATTTAGTTTATAGCCCAAATCATTTTAATAAATCCTAAAAATAATTGTGGGCATTAAATAAATTATTACAGAGGCCCTCAACTATTTTCAGAATTGTTGGAGCATTTAATGATATTAAAAATATTTAAATGCCCCAATTTAAATACAATATGAGTTATTCAAAAATCCAGAATGGTCCTAGAAATATGTGCAACATTTTTGGCACAGGTTTTTAATCAATCCATAAATGATGAACTTTTCCAAAGGGCATTTTGGGTTCATTGAAAAAGATTTTCATTTGACCCTAGTTAAATTCATTTAGTGCTAGGGTTTGAACATCCCCTTTTCCAGTTTCTGAGAACTTTAAATATGATGCACATGAAGACCAAGCAAGACAGGCAAGGGCTGGTCTAGGGCTGTGACACAAGGTCATCCCCATGGACATACCATTGACTCACGAAGTGCCCAAAGGACCAATGACACGAGCCCGTGCAAGAGCTCTTGAAGCCGAGGTGAATTTGCTGCTTTATCAATTCCCTCTCGATTCACATGAGACATGGCTTATACCCTCATCAGAAACTCTATGCATATTGTAGTACTTGGAGGAAGGCCACGTGACAGCTCTGCACAATGGACAAGGCGACGGGATTGACAAGCGCAAGGAACAAGAAGAAGTGTCGCGGAAGATGCTCCAGGCACCGGACGACCGGCCAACACCGGACGACCGGTCACCTCCAGGCCCCGGACGACCGGCAGACACCGGACGTCCGACGACTCCCGGACGAACGAACGACCGAAAGCCACCGGACGTCCGTGACTTCGACTACAGAAGGTCATTAGCGGAAATCCGAGAGTTACCGGACGTCCGGTCCCTCCCGAGCCACCGGACATCCGGAGACCCAGTGGATGTCCATCCCTTCTGCCTGCACGAAGTAACAGGGCCGAAGCCCATGTACCCCTCGACCGGAGAATATATACCCGTTGTCTTCCTCCTTCCTAGGGCAGCTTTTGGATAGCTCATTTGATACCTAGAGCCTTTGCTCATCTAGTGGTTCATCTCCTCGAGAGTGACTGCGGCCCTCTTCGGAGAAGATCCACACGGATTCAAGACCTCTGCTACAGAGAAGATCCCATGGGATACCCCCAAGACCTCCTTCCGGAGAAGACTATCTTGTACCGTTCGATGTTGATCATGGATCGTGTGTCTCGTTATGTATCGTGGATCTAGCACTTGTGTGACCATCTTTGTGTTGATTTGAGTGTTCCTCTTGTGTTTTCCCCGTGTTTCCCCTTGTGTTCTTTGTGTTCATCGTGGGAGTCCTCTCCATTTCATGAAAGATCGGCCTAGAACGGGTTGACCCCGCACCAATACGCCGCCGTGTGACCTCCCCTAACTCCCCTCGCCGCCGCCACCCCACTGCCCACCGCGCCGCCGGAGAAGCCGCCCCAAACGACCGTTCGTGCCGCCGTCCGCCGGCGGCGGCGCCCCAATCCAGCCAATGCGGGGTGAGGTGCTAGTCCACCGCTGCTGGTCCACATCGTCTCCACATGTCGCCGCCTCGGCCCCCATCGCCTCCAACGGCCACCAACGGCAGCCCGCATTTCCTGGACGGGGTCTCGTCGCCCAGATTCCTGTGTGTGCGGCTGTCCATCCACCCGCGGGCGCAACCCCTAGACTTCTGAAGTTGGCCACCTGATAAAACTCTGCGTGCAGCCGTCGGCTTGCCGCGCGCCATAGCCCCTGGCCTCCTGTGTGCGCCTTCTTACTCATGTATGGAGATGGACTTACCACCGTGAAGCTGCTGACCTTCTTCCTCCCGCGTGGCTGCACGCACGCACTGGTCCAGGCCACTGACGCGTCGCCGCTAACTAACTGCACCAGCCTTCCCCTGGGCATGTGGACCTGGACAAGCTCCCTGCGGCTACGCAAAGTCGCACGCCTCAAGCAGACACGCGGCGAGCTCCCCAAGCAGCTGGTGTTCCTCTTTCGCAGTTAGACTCCTTGCATGTGGACAACGCAGCTATATCCTTGCTCAAATTTTCTTCTTCTAAAATGCAAGAGAAAACGCTACCATGATTTTTTGCGCACCAGGAACCAAGATAACATGGAGAGAGATTAAGAGATGTGTGTCGTAGTGACGATAAGGAAATGTGTGGTGGAAAAAATTCACTTCCCTTTTTAATTGGGTTGGTACCCATTTTTTTAAGTGTATGTTCTTATTCATTTTGTTTTTTATACTATGTTTTAAAGTATGTAGACTCCAAGAAAAATTTATGTTACGTCAAAAAATTGTTTGTACTGAAAAAAGTCTTTGTAACCATGGAAGCTCAGAGAGGTCGATGATAAAATGTGCAGGGTTGTCTTAAAAAGAGCTGTTTGTACACACATTTTTTAGATTTCTCCATTTCTAAAACAAAAAAGAAGAAGGTCAAATTAAAACAACTGAGCAGTTTCATGTGACAAAAAACAACAGCTTGTATCTCACACAAAATGTAATGCAGCCGTACAGAGATACAATTTATTTTTGTTGTGGTCGCTCACTCCCGTTTCTACAAAAAACCTAGAGATTCAAATTTAAAAGACAAAGAAGTTCGATGTTTGTTACAAAACCCAAAAAAGTCAAATTAAATGAAATAAAGCAACTCAAAATTTTTTATATAAAAAGGGATCTTCTCCATTTAAAAAAAATCTAGAATTTCAAATTTAAAACACGGAGCGGCTTGATCTTCATTAAAAAATAGCAATGTTTCGTTACTAAAAGAAATAAAACAAAGAAGTCCATTTTTTAAATGAGAAGTTCAATGTTTATACAAAATCCAGATTTTCGTTGTTATTAAATAATGGTAACGGGCAAAAAATAGCACGTAAAAAACAAAGTGAAGTTCAAAGAGATATGCCCGAGAAGTTCAGCTACTTCACGCACTGCATTTCCATTCACGATGAGGGCAGAAATCATGATCTCATTATTGCGTGTTTAGAGCAGCTTTCCATCGGTATATCACTTGCTCAATTCTGGTGAGTGGATGGAGAGCTGCGAGCAAAAAAAGCACGTGAAAAACAGAGTGAAGTTCAAGTACAAGTGCCGAGAAATTCAGGTTCTTCACGTGGTGCATTTTCGAAGAATCTGTTTCGCGATATAGGCAAAACAAATGATCTTGCCATTTTCGCAATTACTTGGAAACAACTAGGAATCACAGAAAACCATCAACATGAAAAAGTTTTGCATTTTCCGCAGCTTTTCGAAGGTATATTATTTGCCCCATTCCGATAAAGTTTGTAGAAAATACTGGGAAAATACGTTTTTCGACATTTCCGAAATTGACTTAAAACCGTAAAGAATTGGGAGAAACAATACATACCAAAAAGTTTCGCATATGTTCAAGTTTTGCAATGTCATATCATTTGCTACATTCGGACGAACAGTTAAAAAATGAGCTAAAAAATACGAACACGGTAGGACTTGTACCGTTTTCTAAATTACTCTTAAACCATTGAAAATTAGAAAAACTTTCAACATGAAAAAGTAGCGCATTTTCATAAGCTTTACAATGCCATATCATTTGTCTCAGTTGGATTAGCCGTTTAGAAATAACATCGAAAATACGAACTCGGCTGTTTGGTTTGCGAAATTTTACGTTTTTTTAAATTACTATTTAAATATAGGGAATTATAGAAAACTTTCAACATGTGTATGCAGCGGTTTCGCAGCAGCTTTCCAACGCCATATTAATTGCTTTATTTCGAGAAACGGTTTAGAAATGCGATCGAAAATACGATTCATGTTTTTTGTGTGAAGAAAAAACGGTTTTCAAAACTGCTCTTAAACCGCTTACATTTTGAAAAAAAAATTAAGTTTGGTCATGATACTGGTGTCCATAGCTTTCCAACGGTATATCGCAAGCCCCGTTTGGGCAATGCTGGTGGAAGTTCAACCTAGTTCAGAGGGAGGTTCAGGTCGAATAACTCATGCAGTAAATTGCGAAAAACACGAGTTCATCACGACCCGAGAGCAAAATACGCCCATGAGTGAGATTCCTATTTAAAACGGGCATTTGGTTGCTAAAATCCGTTTGCAGATTACACTTACAACACATAGAACACGACTAACCTGAATAATTCACGCGGAGAGACACAATTGCGAAGATAGCCCGAAGGTCGGCTTCCTACAGAGGGAAGTTCACGCGTGTATCTTAGGAAGTTCATCTTGTGATCAGAATAATATTCTGATCCCGTGATCAGAATAGTGTATATATATATATATATATATATATATATATATATATATATATATATATATATATATATATATATATATATATATATATATAGGGATCGACTATTCGTCATCCAGGGTGAAGAATTCTTATTCTTCACCCCAGCCAGTCTGTGCAGTTCCAGCCAAGTATTCTTTTGTTTCTCCTGACCTGATGTTTTGTTTGATTCTGAACCGTAGCCCCTGATGCTTTGTTTGATTCTGAACAGAATCAAATGAAGTATCCATGTTATAGCATATGATAGAGCTGAACTGTGAACTTTGTATTTGAACAAGCGTCGCTAGTAGCGGCATCTGTCTTAGCCGCAGAGGTTTCCAAGTTAAATCAGAAACTTCAACTAGCTGATGAAGAGCTCGACCGCGTCAACAAGCATTTTGATGAAACACAAGGTATGCAGATTTTGAAGAAATTGAAATTTTAACACACTATATGTGTTAGCATAAGCTTATTTGTGTTATATGATTTGTGTAACAGCCGATGCAGCTTTGGTCGAGCCCCTTAAGGGCGAGCTTGCGAGGGCCAAGGAAGAGGCCAAGGCGAGCAAGGCAGCCGCTGATAAAGCGACTGCCAACCTGGAGGCCGAGAAGGCCATGCGTCAACAGCACGAGTCTCGGGTGACCGAAGTTGAGGTTGAGCTGCAAGATGCCATTCGCAAATGCGAGGCATTGGAGAAGATGACTTCGGAACAAGCATCCAAACTCACTGCGGCAGCTAATGCTGCCAAGGAGGCGCGGGGTGAGTCGCGCAGTAATCATGAAGAGATAAAATAAGCGCGTCAAATAGCAGTTGGTAAGACTTTTCTCTTGCAGAGCATCTTCGGAGGTCAGAGGTATCTTGGGCTGACATGATTGTGGAGTTCTCCAAGCATGTTTGCGGATATCCCGAGGAGCATTGCGGACACCGCTCAATACTTCTGAGCCCAGGAGGGGAACAACACGGAGAAGCTGTTCTGGTCGCAGTTTCTTGCGCCAGATCATCCGGTGCCCCTCAATGACCAAATGAAGCAGCTGGTCGAGCAGCATAACATGGCGGGTATGGCCATGAAGGACTTGATAGTCCGGCCATGGCCCGCTGATCCAATCCCATGTAGCTACTTTGGATTGGTGAAAAAGCTCGTCGACGCGAGTCTGCGGGTCGACGCTATTAAGCGTTCGACCTGCATAGAGGGTGCTCAGATGGCCTTTGCCCGCATGAAGGTGCATTAGGCGAAGATGAAGGCCACAGAGATATCAACTGCTGGCCCGCCAGAGAGCAAGGATCACCGCAACCCAGAAACGTATTTTGGCGACATCTTAGAAGGAGCCCGCCTTATAGAGGGCCAGTGCTCAAAGGATATAATCTTTGAATGATTGTATTCAGATTGTAAGGACTAAGCCTATGTACCGATATATATAATTTTTGCGCTCCTGTATTATAAGCGACTTTTTCCTCCAGTGCGGCTCTTTACTTAAATTTGAAAGTTTCCAGCCGTCGGCTTCAGCCCTTATATAAATATTATAGGGGTGTTCGGTAACACGCATGAACACCCTTTATCCAACGTCTTGGTCCATATAGTAGGTGTCTGCGGAGCGAACCAGGCAATCAGACTATGCGGCTTTATTGCTTTCACTTAGCCATATGAGCTTGACTAGTGGGGCTAAGTACTAGCCCCTAGTGCGTGTAGGGCTTCCAAGCTATGGTGCCAATTTTACATGGCTGGGCGAAGACCAGCCTCTCGTATAACATGGAGTGGATCTCTATCGATCGTAGTATAACACTAGGTCACCGAATCGCTTGACTGGCTCTCGCTTCATCATGACAGTCAGTTTTCGGCTTTCTCTATTGAGGTACTTGATCGGACGAACTAGAAGTACAATATCAGTAGTTCTCCCTTTACTACCTTAGCCGAACAATGCAGAACGTAAGGTGGCAAGCACAGGAGCCGGGCAACCCAACTATAGACCAAAGACATGATTCAGAGCCGATTCATATAATGCAATATCTAGGACGCTGAACAGTTCCCTATAGGTGTTCGAACTTTTTTGGAGGTGTGCCAGGCTGAATACAACCCCTGGTATTAAGTCCGGGTGTTAAGGCACATGCGGCGATCTGACTTGGAGGGGGAGAACACAAGTGGTAAATAAAATAAACTCCAAGCGAATTGGAACCAAACTGCTTCTTTTATATCCCATTTAATATAGTAAGTCGTGAGGTTACAGATAGTGTCGATAACATCCTTGGGCATTTTACATGTCAGAAAGTAAAAAATAAAAGAGAAGAAAAAGGTTTATACAGAGCCTGGAAAAAAAGAAATCTCAACACGTGGCCCTGCTGCACGTCTGCGCCTTTTTCTCCTTGGTAATATGTCCTTGAGAAGGAGAATTATTATGGCTGCCTGTAAAAAAAATAGAAAACAAGATTCTAGAAAATAGTGTCCTGCACAGCCATAAACAATGTAGGTTCTTTTTTAAATGAACCTGTAAAAATAAAATGTATTTTAAAGTCCGTATAGGGTCAAGCCGAACTATGAACTAATTGTATGCAGTGTGCCCCCAGCGCCGCCCAAGGTATTTTAAGGGCATAATTGTGTACGCGAGATACGTATGCTACCACCTTATGGGGCAGTCTATAGGGGCGCAATTGCTAATCGAGCTCAGGTTCCTCTGAGCCGCCGCATTGCAGTGCGGACTGGACACGTTTAGTCGTGTCTGTGGTCTTGACGACCGATGAACTGTTCGGCTTGAATAAACTGCTTTGGGCTTCGGCTGCTAGGGCCGTAGTGTCCTCCTCCGTTCGGAGAGAGCCCTCCATATTTCTATTGACCGTGATGATGCCGCGTGGTCGAGGCATTTTGAGCTTTAAGTAGGCATAAAGAGGGACTGCATTAAAGTGGGTGAAGGCCGTTCTTTCGAGTAGTGCGTGATAGCCACTTCAGAACGGAGCAATGTCGAAGATTAACTCTTCACTTCAAAAGTTATCAGGAGAGCCAAATACAACTTCCAACATTAATGAGCCCGTGCAACGGGATTCAACGCCTGGTATTACTCCTTTAAAGGTAGTGCTTCTGGGCTTAATTCTTGATGGGTCTATCCCCATCTTTCAGACAGTGTCTTGGTATATCAGATTGAGATTGTTGCCCGCCGTCCATAAGGACTCGGGGAAGGTGGCATCCATCGGTTATAGGATCGAGCACTAAGGCCGCCGAACCTCCGTGACGGATACTGGTTGGATGATCCCTACGATCAAAGGTGATCGGACAAGCTGACCATGGGTTGAACTTTGGGGCGACAGGCTCGACAGCGTAGACGTCCCTGAGTGCGCACTTGCGCTCCCTCTTGGGGATATGGGTGATGTAGATCATGTTCATGGTTTTTACCTCCGGTGGAAATTTGTTATGTCCCATCATGTTCAGCTGGCGAGGTACATCCTCGTCTTCGCTTTGAGGTCCTTTCCCCTTGTGTTCGGCGTTTAGCTTGCCGGCCTGCTTAAAGACCCAACAGTTTCGGTTGGTACGATTTGAAGATTTATCAGGGGTACCAAGGATCTGGCAAGGCCTGTCTAGTATTTTGTCCAAGCTAGATTGACTATCTTTGTTGCCTTTGAATGGCTTCTTCCGTTGACCGGACCTGGAGCCACTGAATCCGGCGTTTACCGCCGTGTCATCTGTGCTTCCAGTATTGTTTCGATGCTTGTTTTTATTTCGCCGTGGCTTGCCATTGTCATCCCTGACTTCAGAGGTGCCAGGGTCACTGGTGCTGTTGCTGCTACGAGCCAGCCAGCTGTTCTCGCCCGCGCAAAAGCGGGGCATGAGTGTAGTTAGGGCTGCCATTGTTCTCGGCTTCTCTTGGCCGAGGTGTCTAGCCCGCCATTCGTCCCGCATACTGTGTTTGACTGCCGCTAAGGCCTCAACATCTGGACAGTCAACAATTTGGTTCTTTTTAGTTAAGAACCGATTCCAAAGCTTGCGGGCTGACTCCCTAGGTTGCTGGATTATATGACATAGATCATCAGCATCCGGGGGCCGGACATAAGTCCCCTGAAAGTTGGCCCTAAAAGCATCCTCAAGTTCTTCCCAGCTTCAAATGGAGTTCTCTGGGAGGTTGTTTAACCAGTGCCGAGCTGGTCCTTTCAGCTTGAGGGGTAAATATTTGATAGTGTAGTGATCATCTCCACGAGCCATGTGGATGTGTATAATAAAGTCTTCTATCCATACAGCGGGGTCCGTTGTTCCATCGTACGCCTCGATGTTTACGGGTTTAAACCCTTCTGTAAATTCATGATCCATCACCTCATCGGTGAAGCATAGAGGGTGTGCAGCACCCCTGTATTTTGCGATATCTTGGCGTAGTTAGGACGGTGTTTGTGTTCATTGTTGGTTCCGAACTTGATTATGACCGGCGTGTTTGGCTTGATAGCCGCCATCTCATGTGTGTGCACGTTCTCTTGATCCGTATATTGATCTGACCTGGCCAGCTTTTTTATTCAGGTCTTGCCGTAAATCGTAATTATAGCCCCGAGCCGCTGTATCCTTTCCTTTACGGTGAGGAGGTACAGGCTGGTGTACGACATTGCTGGCCGCTTTGTCTCGTCCACAGGGTGGTCGGTCCGGTTGATTGGACTGATCATGCTTCGGCGGAATTGGCGCAACGACCTCGTCGTCGAATTGGGGTAGCAGCTTGCGCTTAGGATAGCTCTTTGTTTGGCGCTTATAGCCGTATCTTTCTTTAACATCTAGCACTTCGTTCCATCTCATGTTGAGTGTATATTGTTCGGCTCTAAGCCGTTGCTGCTGGTTTTCTAGGCTCCTTGCTGTGGCAATGAGCTGTTGTTGAAAACACTTCTGTTCGAGTGGTTCTTCTGGGATGATGAAATCTTCGTCTCCCAGACTGACGTCCTCTTCGGAGACAGGTTGGTAATTACTGTCTTTGGCATCGCTGGGATCGGCCAACGGTTCAGGACTGTGTCCACCATCTTCCCATTCGTCCTACTCCACCGCTGGCTCCACGGGGTCATCGGCTTGCTGCGGATTGTCATCGCCTTCAGTGACAGTGTTACTCTCTTTTCCTTTACGGAATCGAGATTGACGTTTCTGAGACCGGCGTTTGGGAGGTTAATCGACAGGCCTATCTTGTTCTGGATTGGTATCCCCGTCGCCCTTGTTCTCGTTGGGTGTATCCACCATGTATACATCATATGTAGAAGTAGCCATCCATCGCCCGGTTGTAGGCGGGTTTGTGCTGAGATCGGCTTCAGCATCGTGGTACATCCCATCGATGTCTTCGGAAGCGTAATCTAATAGATCGGTTAAATCCTCGATCGTGGCTACCAGGTGGGTGGGATGCAAAATTCCCTGTCCTCAGCCCCCAGTTCGAACTGGGCATAGTTCGGCCGGGATTTCTCTACTAGGGAGAGAGATTTTAGTAAGTCCAACGCTTCATCTAAGGGAGATTGTTGTACATATGTCGGACATTTGCGGGGCTGAGTTCAGTGACAATCGCTCGATCAAGCGCAGAGGGTGCAAATCCCGAAAGTTCGGAGCTCGTGATTGGTGACGAGTCTTTCGCTCCAGCGACGGGGGGAATCCCGCTTAAGGCTAGGTTTGTGTGCGGCTCAAGCGCCGCTAAGTCTGCTGTTTCCGTGGCGGGGTTGATCTTCCCGTCCTTGGATGAAGCGATCTGCTCCGGATCTAAGGCCAGAGCTGCCGTAGGTGTTGTCCCCTGGACGGGGTCTGATGGCAGATCTAAAACGTCTTCATCGTGGTGGCAGGGAGCAGCCACCATGGATGCGAATCCGTCGAAGATCAAATCTCCACGGAAATCGGCAACGTAGTATAAGCTTCCAAATACGATCTGATGACTAGGGGCATAGCTGTTAACCTGCTCGAGGTGGCCTTCCATGTTGGCGCGAAGCACGAAGCCGCCGAACACGAAAAGCCGGTGATATGTCTCCAACGTATCTACTTTTCCAAACACTTTTGCCCTTGTTTTGGACTCTAACTTGCATGATTTGAATGGAACTAATCCGTACTAACGCTGTTTTCAGTAGAACTGCCATGGTGTTATTTTTGTGCAGAAATAAAAGTTCTTGGAATGGCCAGAAAATCAACGGAGATTTATTTTGGAATATATAAAAAATACCTGCGGAAAGAACCAGACCAGGGGCCCACACCCTGTCCACAAGGGTGGGGTGCGCGCCCCCTGGGCGCGGCCCTGCCTTGTGGGCCCCCTAAGGCTCCACCGACATTACCCCAACTCCATATATTCACTTTCGGGGAGAGAAAAACAAAGAGAAGGATTCATCATGTTTTACGATACGGAGCCTCCGCCAAGCCCTAATCTCTCTCGGGAGGGCTGATCTGGAGACCGTTCAGGGCTCCGGAGAGTGCAGATCGTCGCCGTCATCATCATCAACCTTCCTCCATCACCAATTCCATGATGCTCACTGCCCTGCGTGAGTAATCCCATTGTAGGCTTGCTGGACGGTGATGGGTTGGATGAGATTTACCATGTAATCGAGTTAGTTTTGTTAGGGTTTGATCCATAGTATCCACTATGTTCTAAGATTGATGTTGCTATGACTTTGCTATGCTTGATGCTTGTCACTAGGGCCCGAGTGCCACGATTTCAGATTTGAACCTATTATGTTTTCATGAATATATGTGTGTTCTTGATCCTATCTTGCAAGTCAATTGTCACGTACTATGTGTTATGATCCGGCAACCCCGAAGTGACAATAATCGGGACCACTCCCGGTGATGGCTGTAGTTTGAGGAGTTCATGTATTCACTATGTGTTAATGCTTTGGTCAGGTACTCTATTAAAAGGAGGCCTTAATATCCCATAGTTTCCAATAGGACCCCGCTGCCATGGGAGGGTAGGACAAAAGATGTCATGCAAGTTCTTTCCCATAAGCACGTATGACTATATTCGGAATACATGCCTACATTACATTGATGAACTGGAGCTAGTTCTGTGTCACCCTATGTTATAACTATTACATGAGGAATCACATCCGACATAATTATCCATCATTGATCCAATGCCTACGAGCTTTTCACATATTGCTTGTTGCTTTTACTTTTCCGTTGCTGCTGTTACAATCACTACAAAACTATTATCGCTACTTTTGCCACTGTTACTGTTACTTCCATATTACTTTGCTACTAAATTACCTTGCTGCAGATACTAAGTCGTCCAGGTGTGGTTGAATTGACAACTCAACTGCTAATACTTGAGAGTATTCTTTGGATCCCCTTGTGTCGAATCAATAAATTTGGGTTGAATACTCTACCCTCGAATCTGTTGCGATCCCCTACACTTGTGGGTTATCAAGACTATTTTCTGGCGCCGTTGTCGGGGAGCGTAGCTATATTCTTTAAGTCACTTGGGATTTATATCTGTTGATCACTATGAAGAACTTGAAAGACTAAAAACCCAGATCTTTCCGTCAACTGCGGGGGGAGGTAACAAACTGCTATCTAGCTCTGCACTTGATTCACCCTTTGTTATGAGTAAATTTGCGACACCTACCCCTGCTATTGAATCTGATATGTTGCATGTCCTTGATGATGCTACTTCTGCTATGTATGATGAAACTACTTCTATGCTTGATAATACTGTGCCACTAGGTGAATTTCTTGATGAACAAATTGCTAAGGTTAGAGAGAATGAAATTATTGAAACTGATAATATTGATGAAAGTGATGATGAAGATTCCCCCCTAGATATGAATTGCCTGTTGTTACTGAGGGTTATGTTATGGATGAAGAAATTACTAGAGACTTTCTTGCTTGCAATGATAGATATGATCATAAGAAACTTTTAGCTAAGCTGAAAGAAAAGTCTTTGAATGCTAAAATGAAATATGACCCTGCTTTTGCTACTTCACCTATCTGTGTTCCTGATAAGGATTATGATTTCTCTGTCGATCCTGAGTTAATTACTTTGGTTGAATCTGATCCTTTCCATGGCTATGAATCTGAAACTGTTGTGGCACATCTTACTAAGTTGAATGATATAGCCACCCTATTCACCAACGAGGAATACATTCTTTACTACTATATCCTTAAGTTATTTCCGTTCTCGTTGAAGGGTGATGCTAAGACATGGTTTAATTCTCTTGATCCTGTTTGTGTGCGTAGTCCCCAGGATATGATTTACTACTTCTCTGCTAAATATTTTCCCGCTCATAAGAAACAAGCTGCTTACGGGAAATATATAATTTTGTGCAAATTGAAGAAGAGAGTCTCCCACAAGCTTGGGGGAGGCTTCTCCGATTACTTAATGCTTTGCCTGATCATCCTCTTAAGAAAAATGAAATACTTGATATCTTTTATAATGGACTAAACGATGCTTCCAGAGACCACCTGGATAGTTGTGGTTGTTGCGTTTGCAGGGAAAGAACTGTCGGTCAAGCTGAATTGCTATTGAATAATATGTTGAGTAATGGAAATAATTAGGCACTTCCTGAACCAACCCCTAAGCCAACTCCGAAGAAAAGGGGTGTCCTGTTTCTCAGTCCTGAAGATATGCAAGAAGCAAAGAAATCTATGAAAGAAAAAGGAATTAAAGGTGAAGATGTTAAGAATTTACCACCTATTGAAGAAACACATGGTCTTAATAACCCGACATAGGTAGTAAAGGTAAATTCTCTTTATAAATTTGATGAAGGTGATATTCCTCGTTATAATTCTGCTAGCCAATGCTTACATGAGTTTGACAACTTTATTGTGAGACAAGAAAACTTCAATGCTTATGTTGGTAGACAAATGCAACGTAATGCTTACATGATCGAACGCTTGAGTGATTATATGTCTAGAGTTATAGGTGAACTGAAACTCATTAGTAAACATGCTTCTATGGTTAAAATGATTTGCTCAATGAATTAAATAGTAAGAAAAATGATAATGCTATTAGAGTTGTGACTAGAGGTGGTAAAATGACTCAGGAACCTCTGTATCCCAAGGGCCACCCTAAGAGAATTGAGCAAGATTCTCAGAGAGCTAATATAGATGCACCTAGTTCTTCTAAGAAGAAGAAAAAGAAAAATGATAGGACTTTGCATGCTTCTAGTGAACCTGTAGTTGACACACCTGACTGAAACATAATCTGGTAATGAAGATGAACATGAACCTAATGATAATGTTAATGATGATGCTCAACCTAGCAATGACAATGATGTAGAGATTGAACCTGTTGTTGATCTTGATAACCACAATCAAAGAATCAACGTTATGATAAGAGAGACTTTGTTGCTAGGAAGCACGGTAAAGAAAGAGAACCATGGGTTCAGAAACCCATGCCTTTTCCTCCTAAACCTTCCAAGAAAAAGGATGATGAGGATTTTGAGCGCTTTGCTGAAATGATTAGACCTATCTTTTTGCGTATGCGTTTGACTGATATGCTCAAAACAAATTCGTATGCTAAGTATATGAAAGACATTATCACAAATAAAAGAAGAATACCTGAAGTTGAAATTTCCACCATGCTTGCCAATTATACTTTTAAAGGTGGAATACCAAAGAAACTTGGAGGTCCAGGAGTACCAACTATACCCTGCTCCATTAAAAGGAACTATGTTAAAACTGCTTTATGTGATCTTGGAGCCGGTGTTAGTGTTATGCCTCTCTGTTCATATCGTAGGCTTGATTTGAATAAGTTGACACCTACTGAAATATCTTTCCAAATGGCCGATAAATCAACTGCTATACATGTCGGTATTTGTGAGGATGTGCCTGTTGTGGTTGCAAATGTTACTATTCTAACGGACTTTGTTATCCTTCATATTCTCGAGGACGATAGTATGTCTATTATCCTTGGTAGACCCTTTTTGAATACTGCAGGGCCGTTATAGATTGCAACAAAGGCAATGTCACTTTTCGTGTCAATGGTAATGAGCATACGGTACACTTCCCGAGGAAACAACCCCAGGTCCACAATATCAATTCTATTGGAAAAATTCCAACGATTACTATTGGAGGTTTTGAATTTCCTCTTCCTACTATCAAGAAGAAATATGATATTCTTATTGTTGGGGATATACATATCCCCATTGAGGAAACCTATTGTCATTCGAAAATTATCCGGTTTCATGTTATTCGGAAAGAGTTTATTAACAAGACTTGATCAATCTTGTTAATGCATTCCTTTTGATGAGCATGAGATGGTTGAATTTAGAAAGAACAACTTTCTGTACCCTCCTTTTACTTTCTGTTAATTAGATTAAATAAATCAAAAACAATATTTTCTGTCTGTTTTCAGAGTTATCCATGCAATAAAAAAATACCTCTAAAATAAACGTTCTCCAAATGCCCCGAAAATGAAATATGATTTTTCTATAGAATATTTAAGAATATTTGGCACTGAGAACACAGCAGGGGGAGCCAGCACCTGGCCACAAGGGTACAGGGCGCGCCCACCCCCTGGGCTCGCCCCCTGCCTTGTGGGCCCCACGTGGCCCCCCTCCACTTACTCCAGCACCCACACACTCCTTCCTCCAAAAAAAAATCACCAACCAGCTCAAGCACGAGTTCTAACTCATCTTGCTGCCATTTTCGATCTCCTTGCTCAAAGCTCCATTCACAAAACTATTTGGGGAGATTGTTCTTCCGTATGTGACTCCTCCAATGGTCCAATTAGTTTTTGTTCTAGTGCTTTATTTATTGCAAATTTTTGCTGCTTAGGTGACCCTGTTCTTGAGCTTGCATGTCTAATTTATGTGGTTCCAAGTAGTTCTAATGCATGATATAGTCTCTAGGCACTTGTGGGAGTAGTTGCTATCAATCTTGTTGAGTTTGGTTCAATTTTATTTTGAGTCACTAAAAATTTCAGAAATTTTCCAGAAAAAATGCATATGAAATTCTACCAAGGTGGTTCCTTAAGTAAGCAAGTACCAAGGCTCGCGATACGTGAGCCGGCCAATGAACTACCAAGGGAAGCTCAAGTGCGGCCCTGTGAATGGCCGTCATAGGAGTTTATGATCCGGGCAGGTATCAAGGAAGAATTTTACGCATATGTGCGTAATGCGGATATTGAGGACTTCGTGTCAGATAAGTACCCTCAATGCGAGTACCAAACTGATTCCTTTCTATGGAGGTTTAAATTTACATCTTCACGTAATTCTCCCACTGTCTTGTTTGATCTTTATGATAAATCTTATACTATGGACTTAGAAGATTTTAACGATGCTTGTAAACTCCCACAGTGGGGTAATGTTGGTGAACCTCGCAAATCTGAGTATATGGAATTTCTAGCTAGTATCACTGTGGGGGAATCTAGAGAAGTCACCCAAGCTACCATAGGGAGCATTCATTTCCATGCTATACATTATTTTGCTCTCTTCATTGGTAGATGCATTAACGGTAAAGATGCGGCTTGCCACATGTGCATACCAGATCTTAGTGTCCTCAAAAGTGCGGTATTAGTTGATGTACAATATAATTTGGGGGCCATTGTTGCACGTAGGTTACATCTTAATGGTTTAAATGGCGATTTGTTCGGTGGAATTTATGCAACTCGCTTGGGCAATTATCTTCATGTGCCCATACATGAGAATGATGCGAAGTTGCCTCCGGCTTTTCTAGATTATAATGACATGCTTCACCATCAGTTCATTGAGAGGGATGAACAATCCGTCCATTATCGACTAATCTTTGACAGGCGTCGCACTGTCCATATTGCTCTCCCTGCTCCTACTTTCTTTGACTTTTAGATAAAAGGGAGATATATTATAACCAGGGAGGAGGCGAATGAGTATGAGGAGATGACGAAGGCGGCTCGTCTTCAAGATGCAGCTCGTCAGGTAATAGCCGCTGCATCCCAGTACAACGCCAACTACGACTTTGGATATCCGTCAGGCCAATACTGGCCATAGATCAACTTAGGCCAAAAGCCTAAGCTTGGGGGAGTACATACTTCTCACCAACATTACATTCATGTTCACACACTTATTCCAGTAGTCGGTGCTCATACTTTTTCTTTGTACTATCCATGCTAGTTTCATTTCTTTTCTTAGTCTTTTTCTTGTTTGTTAGAAAAACCTTAAGAAAAACAAAAACAAAATTGTAGCTTTTTAGCTAGTTTACTTTCCATGCCTGTAGTAGTAGTAATTAAAAAAACCCAAAAAGATTTCTCGTTCTTCTTTTGCTTGTTGGGAGCTTTCCCGTGTAAATAGTTTCTTTTCTTTTCTTTGGGGGTCAAGAGGAGAAGACCATGATGAAAATGCTTAGTGGCTCTCGTATGCATTATTGTTGATTTAACCATGAGCCATATTACCTTGTCTTCCCCCTTGTATTAAATGCTTGCAGATTCCAGCTTAGTCCAATGCACGTGCACTATTATTATTATCCACACCGTTCGGTCGTGCGAGTGAAAGGCAATAATGATGATATATGATGAATTGATTGAGATGAGAAAAGCTGGTATGAACTCGACCTCTCTTGTTTTTGTAAATATGATAGTTCATTGTTCCCATTTCAGCCTATTATGAATGAAACATGCTTGCAATGACAATTAGAGATCATAGCTGCTCATGCCATGCTTAATTAGCTAAGTGTTTATAATGGTTTACCTTGCATGCCAACATGATATTAAAATGGTTGTGATGAGGTATGATAGGGTGGTATCCTCCTTTGAATGATTCAAGTGGTTTGACTTGGCACATGTTCACGCATGTAGTTGAAACAAAATCAACATAGCCTCCATGATATTTATGTTCATGGTGATTTATATCCTACTCATGCTTCCATTCATTGTTGATTAATTTTAATGTATGTTCATGACTGTTGTCGCTCTCTAGCTGGTCGCTTCCCAGTCTCTTTCTAGCCTTCACTTGTACTAAGCGGGAATACTTCTTGTGCATCCACTTCCATAAACCCCAAAGTCATTCCATATGAGTCCACCATACCTTCCTATATGCGGTATCTACCTGCCGTTGCAAGTAAATTTGTCTGTGACAAACTCCAAACCTTCAAATGAAATTCTGTTTTGTATGCTCAAACAGCTCATGTATCAACTAGGGCTGTCTATATCTTCCATGCTAGGTGGGTTATTATCACTATGAGTGGACTCTTCTCATCATTCATGAGAAAATGGCTGGTAACCGGGATGCCCAGTCCTATGCTCATATCATAATAATTAAACAAAACTCCCCCAGTGCTGTTGGTGGTTTGGACGGTACCCGTTGTTTCGGGCCAGCCGTGGAGTGTGCTTGTTGGTGGTTGGGGGAGTATAAACTTTACCATTCTGTTTGGGAACAAACTATAATATGTGTAGCATGGAAGATATCGAGAATTCTTGGTTGTTATGTTGACAATGAAAGTATACCGCTCAAAATATTATTCATCTCTATTTCAAAATCGAGCTCTAGCACCTCTACAAATCCCTGCTTCCGTCTGCGAAGGGCCTATCTATTTACTTTTATGTTGAGTCATCATCCTCTTATTAAAGAGCACTAGTTGTAGAGCAACACCGTCATTTGCATGTATTGCTATTAATTTACATTGAGTATGATTGTGACTGGATCTCTTTTACCATGAATTACAATGTCTAGTCAGTTCTTGATTTTCAGAGGTGCTCTGCATTTATGTTTTACAGTCTCAGAAAGGGCTAGCGAGATACCATCTTGTCATATCATATTATGATTGTTTTGAGAAAGTGTTGTCATCCGAGGTTTATTATTATTGCTCGCTAGTTGATTATGCCATTGATATGAGTAGACATGAGACTTGAAAGTTATTGTGAATGTGGTTAGTTCATAATCATTGCTGAAAACTTGAATGTAGGCTTTACATATTTGCAACAACAAGAGCAAACAGAGTTTGTCAAAAAATTTCTTTACCACTTTCAGTTTATCAACTGAATTGCTTGAGGACAAGCAAAGGTTTAAGCTTGGGGAGTTGATACGTCTCCAACATATCTACTTTTCCAAACACTTTTGTCCTTGTTTTGGACTCTAACTTGCACGATTTGAATGGAACTAACCCGGACTGATGTTGTTTTTAGCAGAACTGCGATGGTGTTATTTTTGTGCAGAAATGAAAGTTCTCGGAATGACCTGAAAATCAATGGAGATTTATTTTGGAATATATAAACAATACCCGCGGAAATAACCAGACCAGGGGGCCCACACCCTGTCCACGAGGGTGGGGGGAGGGCCCCCCTGGGCGCGCGCCTGCCTCGTGGGCCCCCTGAGGCTCCACCGACATCACCCCCGACTCCATATATTCACTTTCGCGGAGAAAACAAATCAGAGAGAAGGATTCATCGCGTTTTACGATACAGAGCCGCCGCCAAGCCCTAATATCTCTCGGGTGGGCTGATCTTGAGTCTGTTCGGGGCTCCGGAGAGTGGAGATCGTCGACGTCGTCATCATCAACCTTCCTCCATCACCAATTCCATGATGCTCACCACTGTGCGTGAGTAATCCCATCGTAGGCTTGCTGGACGGTGATGGGTTGGATGAGATTTACAATGTAATCGAGTTAGTTTTGTTAGGGTTTGATCCCTAGTATCCACTATGTTCTAAGATTGATGTTGCTATGACTTTGCTATGCTTAATGCTTGTCACTAGGGCCCAAGTGACATGATTTTAGATCTGAACCTATTATGTTTTCATGAATATATGTGTGTTCTTGATCCTATCTTGCAAGTCAATTGTCACCTACTATGTGTTATGATCCGGCAACCCCGAAGTGACAATAATCGGGACCACTCCCGGTGATGACTGTAGTTTGAGGAGTTCATGTATTCACTATGTGTTAATGCTTTGGTATGGTACTCTATTAAAAGGAGGCCTTAATATCCCTTAGTTTCCAATAGGACCCCGCTGCCACGGGAGGGTAGGACAAAAGACGTCATGCAAGTTCTTTCCCATAAGCACGTATGACTATATTCGGAATACATGCCTACATTACATTGATGGACTGGAGCTAGTTCTATGTCACCCTATGTTATAACTATTACATGAGGAATCACATCCAACATAATATCCATCATTGATCCAATGACCACGAGCTTTTCACATATTGCTTGTTGCTTATTTACTTTTCCGCTGCTGCTGTTACAATCACTACAAAACTACTATCGCTACTTTTGCCACTGTTACCGTTATTTCCATATTACTTTGCTACTAAATTACCTTGCTGCAGATACTAAGTCTTCCAGGTGTGGTTGAATTGACAACTCAACTGCTAATACTTGAGAGTATTCTTTGGCTCCCCTTGTGTCGAATCAATAAATTTGGGTTGAATACTCTACCCTCGAAAACTGTTATGATCCCCTACACTTGTGGGTTATCAGCTGGCCGGGGAGAAAAATTCCCTTAGCGGTGTTTCCGTTGTTGTTGACGAAGTGAGCCATTAATCCTTTTTTCGATGACAAAGTGGAACTCTCAATGAAAGGACCAACGTCGGTGTCAAAACCGGCAGATCTTGGGTAGGGGGTCCCGAACTATGCGTTTGAGGATTGATGGTAACAGGAGACTGGGACACGATGTTTTTACCCAGGTTCAGTCCCTCTCAATTGAGGTAATACCCTACTTCCTGCTTGACTGATCTTGATGAATATGGGTTACAAGAGTTGATCTACCTCGAGATCGTAATGGATAAACCCTAAAAGTCTAGCCTATGTGATAGTTGTGATTCTTGTCTCTACGGACTAAACCCTCTGGTTTATATATGCACCGGAGGTACCTAGGGTTGTACATGGTCCAAAACTGACAGAAAATATTTTTGCAGAATTTTCGGAGTCGGTTTACTTACCGTATCACATACCTCTTCCTTTTTCAGGGTACTGGAGTGTTCTGGAAGGTCTCTTTTATGTACTCCTCCGCTGTCATGGTTTGGATAATGTTAGTTTCAACATTAATAGGTGTACCTGAAATATAGTGATTAATTCTTTGTCCATTCACCCCCTTCGGATTAGTGCCTTCGGCATTATTGATCTTAATAGCTCCAGACTGATAAACTTCTTCAATGATAGACGGTCCTTCCTACTTGGAGAGAAGTTTTCCTGCAAAAAAATCTAAAACGAGAATTGTATAGTAGAACATACTCACCAACTTGGAATTTCCGCTTTTGGATTCTTTTATCATGCCATCTTTTAACCTTTTCTTTAAACAATTTAGCATTTTCACAGGCTTGGGTTCTCCATTAATCTAGTGAGCTAATATCAAATAACCTTTTTCACAGGCAAGTTTGAAATCAAATTGAGTTCTTTAATTTCCCAATATGCATTATGTTCTAACTCAAGAGGTAAATGACATGCTTTTCCATAAACCATTTTATATGGAGACATACCCATACGATTTTTATAAACTGTTCTGTAGGCCAAAAGTGCATCATCTAATTTCTTAGACCAATTCTTTCAAGACCTATTGACAATTTTTTGCAAAATTAACTTTATTTTTCTATTTCTTAATTAAACTTGACCAGTAGTTTGAGGGTGATAAGGGGATGCAATTCTATGGTTGACATCATATTTTGCAAGAAATTTACGAAAACACCACGAATAAAATGTGAACCACCATCAGTCATGAAATATCTAGGGACTCGAAACCTCGGGAAGATAATCTCCTACAAGATTTTAATGGAAGTGTTATGATCAACACTACTAGTTGGAATAGCTTCTACCCACTTAGTGACATAATCAACATCAACCAAGGTATGTGTGTACCCATTAGAGGAAGGAAAGGGTCCCATATAATCAAAACCCCAAACATTTAATTGTTCAATAATGAGCAAATAAGTCATAGACATTTCTTCACATATACCAATATTACCCAATACTTTGACATTCATCACAAGAAAGGACAAACTTACGAGCATCTTTGAAAAGAGTAGGCCAATAAAAATCAGATTGTAATACCTTGTGTGCAA
Organism: Secale cereale; assembly: GCA_902687465.1. Lineage (NCBI taxonomy): Eukaryota > Viridiplantae > Streptophyta > Magnoliopsida > Poales > Poaceae > Secale > Secale cereale. Next base: position 289,801,654 of record LR738709.1, read on the forward strand.
TTCTATCTCCCGCATGGTGTCCTCCGTAGGCCTCGGAGTGACGTTTTTGTAGGATTTTTTCATGTTCATGCTCAGGTATACAACGTCTAATAATACCATCTACTCCTTTTTATAAATATGTGGGTCATCCCAAAAGTAATGTCTTAAATCAAAAAAGATTTTTTTTCTTTTGTTGATATGTGAACTGGGTGGTATAAATTTAGCAACGATGTAGTTAGCGTAGTTAGCATACCAAAGAGTGTTACGAGAAGCATTAATGGTAGCTAGTTGTTCGTTAGGGAAGCTATCATAAATAGGTAGTGGGCCATCAAAAACATTTTCTAACCTGGACAAGTTATCAACTACGAGGTTCACTGCTCCCTTCCAATCAATAATATGCAAGTCAAATTCTTCTAACAAAAGAACCAACCTAATAAGTCTAGGTTTAGCATCTTTCTTCTCCATAAGATATTTAATAGCACCATGATCAGTGTGAACAATTACTTTAGAACCAATAATGTAAGATCATAATTTATCACAAGCAAACTCAACTGCTAAAAATTTCTCAGCAGTAGCATAATTTCTTTGGGCACAGTCTAGAGTTTTACCAGCATAATGGATAACATTTAATTTCTTATCAACTCTTTGTCCTAGAATAGCACCGACAACATAGTCACTAGCATCACACATAATTTCAAAAGGCAAGTTCCAATCAGGTGGTTGAACAATAGGTGCAGAAATTAAGGCTTTCTTAAGTGTTTCAAAGGCTTCTACATAATCATCATAAAAAAACAAATGGAACATATTTTTGTAATAAATTGGTGAGAGGCCTATAAATTGTAGAGAAGTATTTAATAAACATCCTATAGAAACCAACATGACCAAGGAAACTTCGTATACCTTTAATATCTTTAGAATATGGCATTTTCTCAATTGCATCAACTTTAGCTTTATCTACCTCAATACCTTGTTCAGAAATTTTGTGCCCCAAGCCAATACCTTCATTTACCATAAAGTGGCACTTCTCCCAATTCAGGACAAGATTAGTTTGCTCACATCTCTGCAAAACTCGATCAAGGTTGCTTAAGCAATCATCAAAATAAGTTCTGTAAGCAGAAAAATCATCCATGAAAACCTCAATAATCTTTTTTCAAAAGTCAGAATATATAGCAGTCATACATCTTTGAAAGGTAGCAGGTGCACTGCATAAACCAAAAGGCATACATCTATAAGCATAAGTTCCAAAAGGGCAAGTAAAGGTGGTTTTCTCTTGATCAGGCTGTCATACAGGTATTTGAGAGGAATCGAAATATTCATCAAGAAAGCAAAAGTGTGTGTGCTTTGAAAATATTTCTAACATTTGATCAATAAACGCAAAGGGTAATGATCTATTCTAGTTGCTTTGTTTAATTTTCTAAAATCAATTACCATTCTATAGTCAGTCACAATTCTTTGTGGAATAAGTTCATTTTTGTCATTAGGGACAACAGTAATACCTCCTTTCTTATGAACACAATGAACGGGACTTACCCATCTACTATCAGCTATGGGATAAATTATACTTGCTTCCAGAAGATTTAATATTTCAGTTCTTACCACTTCATTCATCTTGGGATTTAATCGTCGTTGAGGACCGACAACAAGTTTTGCATCATGATCCATATTAGTCTTGTGCTGACAGAGAGTGTGAGTAATGCCCTTAAGATCATCAAGAGTATATCCAATAGCAGCCCGGTGCTTCGTCAGAGTTTTTAACAATCTCTTTTCTTCATGCTCTGAAAGGTTAGCACAAGTAATAACAGGATATATCTTCTTCTCATTAAGATAATTGTAATGCCCCGGATGTGACTATAGCTCCTACATGTCGAGGCACGAGTTAGAGACATAATCGCATTCTGGAATGATCGCAAGCGTGGTATCTTTGCACCACTCATGTAATGAACAGGGATAAAAGAGACAAATTGTTGGCTTACACTCGCCACGTCACACAATTAATTAAACATTCATACATTCATCCAAATAACACAGGGTCCGGCTACATACTAAATCAAACGAGAAAAGATACCACAACCACAAGTCCTGATTGCCCCTAGTAGGAACCGCTAATGATCGTCGGGATACGTCACATACATACGTGCACGTTCTTCATCGAACTCCCTGTGAAGTTCTTGTCCATCTCCTGTGTCGTACTCAGTTGTACCTGCATCTGGTGTGTGTTGTAATCTGTGAGTCACAAGGACTCAGCAATCCCATTCCCGAGTATCAAAACTAACAAAGCCTTTTAGGTGTGGAGAGGTAATAAAGTGGCTGCAACAAGCACTAAGCAACTAGCGTACAAAGTCAGAGCGAGATGAGGATGTGTGCCAATGGTCGTTAGAGATGATCAATAAGTGATCCTAGCTACTCACGTTCATGCATAACCCCACCGTGTTCACTTTCCGAAGCCCTTCGAAAAGAGACCATCATGGTTACTCACACAGGTAGTGTATTCTTAAGGATATGGTGTCAAGTTATCTACAACTGGATATTAACAACTCCAATCTGCCACATAACCGCGTGCACTCCTCATGAGTGTTGGTCCAAACTAGGCAGACTGCGGGGCCACCACGGGGAAACTCGAGGATTGGTATATACCTGTAGGATGTCCCATTCGGTCGTGGCCTGAGACGAGATACGCGCGGCTACTATCAGGGTGTCGTCACGCCGGGAGGTCTTGCTAGATCAGTTTTACCTTTGTCAAAATATCTTGAGCATGGGATTCCGAGAATACTCGGGTCTTCCCAACATTGAGTTGCGACTCCGCGGACCATGAGCTTGTGATGGGCTAAGTTGGGACACCCCTGCAGGGTTATGATCTTTTCAAAGCCGTGCGCGCGGTTATGTGGCAGATTGGAGTTGTTAATATCCGGTTGTAGATTACTTGACACCATATCCTTAAGAATACACTACTTGTGTGAGTAACCGTGATGGTATCTTTTTGAAGGGCTTCAGAAAGTGAACACGGTGGGGTTATGCATGAACGTGAGTAGCTAGGATCAATTATTGATCATCTCTGACGACCGTTGGCACATATCCTTATCTCGCTCTGACTTCGTAAGCTAGTTGCTTAGTGCTTGCTGCGGCCACTTTATGACCTCTCCACACCTAAAATGCTTGGTTAGTTTTGATACCCGGGAATGGGATTGCTGAGTCCTTGTGACTCACAGATTACAACACACACGAGATGCAGGTACAACTGAGTACGACGCATGAGATGGACAAGAACTTCACTGGGAGTTCGATGAAGAACGTGGTCGTATGTATGTGACGTATCCAGACGATCAGTAGTGGTTCCTACTAGGGGCATCAGGACTTGTGGTTGTGGTATCTTTTCTCGTTTGATTTAGTCCGTAGCCGGACCCTGTGTTATTTGTATGAATGTATGAATGTTAAATTAATTGTGCGACATGGCGGGTGTAAGCCAACTATTTATCTCTTTTATCCCTGTTCATTACATGAGTTGTGCAAAGATACCACGCTTGCGATCATTCCAGAATGCGATTATGTCTCTAACTCGTGCCTCGACACGTAGGAGCTATAGTCGCATCCTGGGCATTACAATAATCATATTTCTAAGTGTCACATAGTTGTTTCAATTCAAACACAGGATCACCCTTAGGTGGAGGAGGACCTCCTAGAGTTTCATCAGGCAAATTATGCTTAAGAATAGGTTGTTGTTCAAAGACCATCTTATCTATTTCATTTCTTTCATGCAAATGCATATCATTTTCATGGTCTAGCAAATATTGTTATAATGGAGCAGTAGGTGGAATGGTAATAGAAGCAAGACCAACTATCTCATCTTTACTAGGAAATTCTTTATTATGAGGTTGTCTACGAAACTTAGAGAAATTAAACTCATGAACACATCACCAAAATTAACACTGACGGTTTCCTTCTCGCAATCTATCTTAGCATTAACAATGTTCAAGGAAGGTCTACCAAATATTATGGGACACAAATCATCTTGTGGAGAACTAAGAACTAAAAAATCAGTTGGGTATTTTATTTTCCCACACATGACTTCAACATCTCTAACAATCCCAAGTTGTGTGATGGTGTCTCTATTTGCTAGTTTAAAAGTAACATCAATATCTTCCACTTCAGCGGGTGCAATCTCATTCATGATTTCCTGATATAAGGTAAAAGGGATGTCACTCACACTAGCACCCATATCACATAAACCATGATAACAATGATCTCCTATTTTAACCGAGACAACAAGCATGCTAACAACGGGCTTATTCTTATCTTTAGTATCGGGTTTGACCATTCTAGCAGCTTTAACACAAAAATAAATAAGATGCCCATCTATATTATCAACCAAGAGATCTTTAACCATAGCAATACTAGATCCAACTTTAATTTGTACAGAGGGTCTAGGTGCCCTAATATTACTTTTGTTAACCATGTTTTAAACTTTAGCATGTTCCTTTATCCTAACAGGGAAAGGTGGGTTTTCAATATAAGCGGTTGGCACAACTAGGTTGACATTATAAATGATAGTTTCATCTTTAACTATAACAAGCTCCTCGGTTTTTTATTTAATAGGTGGATGCTATTTACACCACTTCTTCGTAGGGAGATCAACATGAGTAGCAAATGATTCACAAAATGAGGCTACTATCTCAGAGCCAAGTCCATATTTAGTGCTAAACTTATGAAAAGCATAGGTATCCATAAAAGATTTAACACAATCAAACTTGAGCATTATACCTGACTCATTACCTTCGTCGAGTTCCCAATCTTCAGAGTTGTGTTTAATTCTTTCAAGAAGGCCCCACCTGAATTCAATAGTTTTCTTCATAAAAGAGTCAGTCGAAGAAGAATCAAGCATGGTTTGATCATCATGAGAAAGCCGAGCATAAAATATTGTAAGATAATTTCCTTCCAGAGATCATGTTTGGGGCATATATACATCATGTATTTAAGCCTCCCCCAAGCTTGAGCGATACTTTATCCTTCACAAGGCCAAAAACTATATATAGAATTCTGATAACGATGAACTAGATGCATAGGATAAAACTTTTGGTGAAATTCCTATTTCAATTGATTCCAGTCCCAAGCTCCAATATCATCACATAGACTATACCATGTCAATGCTTTACCCCCAAAGATAAAGGGAAAACATTATTGCTAACTTCATCTCCGGGTAAACCAGCAAGTTTAAATAATCCACAAACTTCATCCACATAGATTAGGTGCATATCAGGATGTAGTGTTCCATCTCTTGCATAAGGATTAGCTAGCACTTTCTCTATCATACACGAAGGAATCTCATAACCAATATTTTCAGTATGTGTGCTAGGTTGAGGAGTAACTCTTTGTGCTTCCAGTCGAGGTGAAGACACCCTGAACAAAACCCTCAAAGGATGATTTTCCATAGTGAAAAGTAGCAGTAAATTTCAGAACATAATATAAATTTCCCCTTACCAAATTCCGCTTAACAAAGGCGCTTCACTTCCCGGAAATGATGCCAGAAGAGTCTTGATGACCCACAAGTATAGGGGATCAATCGTAGTCCTTTATATAAGTAAGAGTGTCGAGCCCAACGAGGAGCAGAAGGAAATGACAAGTGGTTTCCACCAAGGTAATTTCTGAAAGCACTAAAACTGTTGGTAGCAAGTTGCTTGATAGCAACAATTTGTAACAAGTGACAAGTGGCAATAGTAACAATAGGTGCAGCAAGATAGCCCAATCCTTTTGTGCCAAAGGACAGGCAGGAACAAACTCTTATAATAAGCAAAGCGTTCTTGAGGACGCACGGGAATTTCGTCTCGACACTTTCATCATGTTGGTTTGATTCGCATTCGCTACTTTGATAATTTGATGTGTGGGTGGACTGGTGCTTGGGTGTTGTTCTTACTTGAACAAGCTTCCCACTTATGATTAACCCCTCTCGCAAGAATCCACAACTATAAAAGAAGAATTAAGATATAATCTAACCATAACATTAAATATATGGATCCAAATCAGCCCCTTACAGAATAGCTCATAAACTAGGGTTTAAGCTTCTGTCACTCTAGCAACCCATCATCTAATAACTACTCCACAATGCATTCCTTTAGGCCCTAACATGGTGAAGTGTCATGTAGTCGACGTTCACATAACACCACTAAGGGAATCACAACATACATATAATCAAAATATCAAACGAATATCAAATTCACATGATTACTTATGACAAGACTTCTCCCATGTCCTCAAGAACAAAAGTATCTACTCACAAAACATATTAATGTTCAAGATTAGAGGAGTATTGAATAGCATAATGGATCTGAACATATAATCTTCCACCAAACAAACCAACAAGCATCAACTATAATATGTAATCAACACTACTAGCAACTCACAGGTACCAATCTGAGGTTTTGAGACAAAGATTGGATACAAGAGATGAACTAGGGTTTGAGATGAGATGGTGCTAGTGAATATGTTGATGAAGATGGTCCCTCCCACGATTCAAGGGTCGTTGGTGATGACAAAGGCTTCGATTTCCCCCTCCTGGAGGGAATTATCCCAGGTGGAATCGCTCCCCCGGAGAGTAGAAATGCTCCTACGCAAGTTCCGCCTCGAGACGGTGGAGCTCCATCCCAAAAGTCATCTCCAGATTTTTTTCTAGGGAAAATGACATTATATACCAGAAGTGGTTGCCAAAAATGGGCCAAGGGGCCCACTACCCATTAGGGCGCCTAGAGGGGTAGGCGTGCCCTGGTGGCTAGTGTGGGCACCTAGGTGGCCTCCTACTGTATTTATTTTCTCCAATATTTTTTATATATTCCAAAATAAATCTCCATAAAATTTCAGATCATCTGGAGATGCGCGGAATAGGTATCTCTGACATACCTTTTTCAGGTCCAGAATTCCAGCTGCCGGTATTCTCCCTCTTTGTATAAACCTTGCATATTATGAGAGAAAAGGCATTAGAAATACTCCCCAAAGTGTTATACTAAATAAAAACACTATAAATAACAATAGGAAAACATGATGCAAAATGGACATATCAAGCACTTCTGCAGTTTTGCTAAATGGAGTCCGAGGGAATAATTTCAAATGAAGAAGGCGAGTGAGGCAAGGAGACCATTTATCCCCTCTCTTATTTGTCCTGGAGGCTGACTTTTCAAACCATTTTGAATGATGCCATGCAAGGTAACCTTTTACAAAACCAACACTCCCTCACTTCATGCCATGACTTCCCTATTGTTCAGTATGTTGATGACACGCTCATTATATTGCCATCATGTGCCACACAATTATACCATTTGAAGATATAATCAACTCCTTATCCAAAGCCTCACATCTCAAGATTAATTATGATAAACCTAATCTTATAGCCATTAATGTTCCGGATGCTGAGGTCCAAGTGCTCTCTGCCATCTTGGGCTGCTTTGTTGCCAAGTTTCCTTTTGCATATATCTTGGTGTCTCCCCTTAGTGGCATGATACGTACATTTTGCATCCTCTTATTTTGCAAGTTTCACATGAAGAGGGAGCTTGCCGCCAGCTGGAATTCTGGACCAGAAAGGGCTACATTAGATGCATATTTTCTGAAGAACTCCAAATGAGCTAAAAATTGACGCAGAATTATTTTCGAATATATTTAGATTAATGGCAAAAGAAATAGAGGGGGACACACTAGACAGCCACAAGCCTGGGGGGCGCGCACCACCCCCTTGTTGCGCCCCTTGAGCTTGTGGTGGCCCTAGCAGGCCCCCGGGGCCCGTCTTCTCTTATATGATACCATTTGCCCTAGAAAAAATAGAAAAAGCATTTTGGGACTAAGCGTTGCCATCTTGAGGCAGAAACTGGGCAGGGGCACCTTTGCTCTCAAGCCGGGAGATTCCACTGGGGAAACCTCCCCCCGAGAGGGGAAATCAAAGTCATCGTCATCACCAACGACCCTCTCATCGTGGGAGGGCCAATCAACATCTTCACTATCACCATCTCATCTCAAACCCTAGTTCATCTCTTGTATTCAATCTTTGTCTTAAAACCTTAGATTGGTACATGTGGGTTGCTAGTAGTGTTGACTACATCTTGTAGTTGAAGCTAGTTGGTTTATTTGGTGGAAGATTATATGTTCAGAGCCATTATGCTATTCAATACCCCTCTGATTTGGAGCATGAATATGATTTTTGAGTAGTAACGTTTGTTCTTGAGTACATGGGAGAAGTCTTGTCATAAGTAATCATGTGAATTTGGTATTCGTTCGATATTTTTATGATATGTATGTTATTGTTTCCCTTAGTGGTGTTATGTGAATGTCGACTACATGACACTTCACCATCTCTGGGCTGGAGGGAAAACATTGTGGAGTAGTTATTAGATGATGGATTTCTTCAGTGACAGAAGCTTAAACCCTAGTTTATGAGCTATTCCGTAAGGGGTTGATTTGGATCCATATGTTTCATGCTATGGTTAGACTTATCTTAATTCTTCTTTCATAGTTGCGGATGCTTGCGAGATGGGGTAATCATAAGTGGGAGGAGTGTTAAAGTAAGAACAACACCCAAGCACCGGTCCACCCACATATCGAATTATCAAAGTAACGAATGTGAATCAAACAAACATGATGAAAGTGACTAGATGAAATTCATGTGTGTCCTCAAGAACGCTTTACTTATTATAAGAGATTGTTCTGGCCTATCCTTTGCTACAAAAAACATTGGGATACCTTTATGCACTTTTTTTACCGTTACTACTTGTTGCTCGTTACAAATTACCTTGCTATCAAACTACATGTTACCTATAATTTCAATGCTTGCAAACAATACCTTGCCGAAAATCGCTTGTCATTTCCTTCTGCTCCTTGTTAGGTTCGACACTCTTACTTATCGAAAGGACTATGGTTGATCCCCAGTATTGGTGGGTCATCAAGAATCTTTTCTGGCGCCGTTGTCGGGGAGTAAAGCACCTTTGGTGAGTGGAATTTTATAAGTAACCATTTATATTGAGTGCTGAAATTTACTATCACTTGTTACGATGGAAAACAACCCTTTGAGGGGTTTGTTCGGGGTATCTTCACCTCGACTCAAAGCACAAAGAGTTGCTCCTCAACCTACTGCACCTACTGAGAATATTTATTATGATATTCCTTTGGGTATGATAGAGAAATAGCTAATCCTTATGTCAGGAGATAGAACAAAATATCTTGATATGCCCCTAATCTATGTGTAAGTTTGTGGATTTTTAAGGTTGCAAGTTTATCTGAAGATGGAGTTAATAAGAAGGTATAGGCTATGTGATGATATTAGAACTTGGGATTGGAACCGATTGAAATTGGAAGTTCATCAAATGTTTATCCTTTGCATCTGGTTCATCATGATTGGAATTATATTTTGGCCTCGCGAAGGAGAAAGTATTGCTTAAGCTTGGGGGAGGTTTAAGTACATGATGTACACAAGCCCCAATCATGAGCTCGTAAAAGAAGCTATCTTACAGAATTTCTATGCTCGGGTTTCTCATAATGATCAAACCATGCTCGATTCTTCTTCTACCGGTTCCTTTATGATGAAAACTATTGAATTCAGATGGGATATTCTGGAATGGATTAAACACAACTATGAAAATTGGGGACTCGATGAAGGTAAAGAGCCAGGTATAATACTTAAGTTTGATTGCACTAAATCTTTTGTGGATACCAACGCTTTTCATAAGTTTATCACTAAATATGGACTTGACTCTGAGATAGTAGCTTCCTTGAGTGAATAGGAACGAGCTTGGCAATTCTAGCTGCTTCACCACAAATGTAAATATCATGCCCATCAACATTATTGACAAGGAGATCTTTAACCATAGCAACATTAGGTTCAACTTTAATTTGTTTTTAGGGTCTAGGTGCTCTGATATTACTTTTGTTAATCGCGGTTGAAACTTTAGTATGTTCCTTTATCCTAACAGGAAAAGATAAGAATAAACCTGTCTTGGCATGCCCGTTGTCTCAGTTAAAATAGGAGATCATTGTTATCATGGATTATGTAATTTGGGTGCTAGTGTGAGTGATATCCCATTTACCTTATCTCAAGAAATTATGAATGATATTGCACCTGCTGATATAGAAGATATCGATGTTACTATTATGCTTGCGAATAGAGATACCATTTTGACGCTAGGGATCATTAGAGATTTTGAAGTCTTGTGTGGAAAAATAAAATACCCTACTGATTTCCTAGTTCTCGGTTCTCCATAAGATGATTTTTGTCCCATTATATTTGGTAGACAATTCTTGAACATTGTTAATGCTAAGATTGATTGCGCTAAAGAAATTGTTAGTGTTAACTTTGGTGATATATCTCATGAGTTTAATTTTTTAGTTTCGTAGATAACCTCATGATAAGGAATTTCCTAGTAAATATGAAATTACTGGCCTTGCTTCTATTGCCGTACCTCCTACTGATCCGTTAGAACAATACATGCTAGACCATGAAAATGGTATGCAGATGAACGAAATAAATGAAATAGATAAGATTTTCTTTGATCAACCACCTATATTGAAACATAACTTGCCTATTTAAACTTTGGGAGGTCCTCCTCCACCTAAAGGTGATCATGTGTTTGAATTAAAATAATGACGTGATACATTGAAATATGCTTGTCTTGATGAAAAGGAAGATATAACCTGTTATTATTAGTGCTAACCTTTCAGAGCGTGAAGAAAAGAGATTACTAAAAACTCCGAGGAAGCACCGTGCTGCTATTGGATATACTCTTGATGATCTTAAGGGCATCACTCCTACTCTATGTCATCACACAATAAATATGGAGCCTGATGCTAAACAAGTTGTCGATCATCAACGGCGATGAAATCCTAAGAGGAAGGAGGTGGTAAGAACTAAAACATTAAAGCTTCTAGAAGCAGGTATAATTTATCCCATAACTGATAGTAGATGGGTAAGTCTTGTTCATTGTGTCCCTAAGAAATGAGGCATTACCATTGTTCTAATGATAAAAATGAGCTTATCCCACAAAGAATTGTAACAGGTTATAGGATGTTAATTTATTTTTGAAACTTAAATAAAGCTACTAGAAAATTTCATTACCCCTTGCCTTTTATTGATCAAATGTTAGAAAGATTGTCCAAGCATACACACTTGTGCTTTCTTGATGGATATTCCGGTTTCTCTCAAATACCTCTATCACAAGCAGACCAAGAGAAAACTACTTTTACTTGCCCCTTTGAAACTTATGCTTATAGATGTATGCCTTTTGGTTTATGCAATGCACCCGCTATTTTTCAAAAATGTATGAATGCTATATTATCTGACTTTTGTGAAAAGATTGTTGAGGTTTTCATGGATAGTTTTTATTTTTATGGAACTTCTTTTGACGACTTGGTAAGCAACCTTGATCGAGTTTTGCAGAGATGTGAGCAAACTAATCTTGTCTTGAATTGGTAGAAGTGCCACTTTATGGTGAATGAAGTTATTGTCTTGGGGCATAAAATTTCTGAACGAGGTATTGAAGTAGATAAAGCTAAAGTCAATGCAATTGAGAAAATGCCATGTCCTAAAGATATTAAAGGTATAAGAAGTTCCTTGCTCATGCTGGTTTCTATAGGAGGTTCAATAAAGATTTCTCTAAAATTTCTAGGCATATTACTAATCTTTTGCAAAAAGATGATCCATCATTTTTAATGATGATTGTGTAGAAGCCTTTGAAACACTTAAGAAAGCCTTAACCTCTGCACCTATTGTTCAACCACCTGACTCAAACTTGCCTTTTGAAATTATGTGTGATGCTAGTGATTATGTTGTTGGGGCTGTTCTAGGACAAAGAGTTGAGAAGAAATTAAATGTTATCCACTATCTAGTAAACCTCCAGACAGTGCTCAAAGAAATTATGCTACTACTGAGAAAGAATTTTTAACAATTGTGTTTGCATGTGATAAATTCAGATCCTACATTGTTGATTCAAAAGTAATTGTTCACACCGATCATAATGCTATTAAATATCTAATGGAAAAGAAAGATGCTAAAGCAATACTCATTATGTGGGTTCTTGTGCTACAAGAATTTGACTTGCATATTACTAATAGGAAGGGAGCTGAGCACCTCATAGCTGATAAATTTTCTATGGTAGAAAACATTCTTGATGGCCCACTACCTATTGATGCTAGTTTTATCGATGAATAACTAGCTGTCATAAATGCTTCTCATAATACACCTTGGTATGCAAACTATGCTAATTATATTGTTGCTAAATATATACCACCTAGTTCTACATATCAACAAAATAAAAAGTTCTTCTTTGATTTGAGACATTACTTTTGGGATGACCCACATCTTTATAAAGGAGTATATTGTATTATTAGGCCTTGTGTGCCTGAGCATGAACATGAACAAATCCTATAGAAGTGTCACTCTGAGGCATACAGAGGACACCATGCAGGAGATAAAACTGCACACAAGGTATTACCATGTGGTTTTGTTGGCCTACTCTCTTCAAGATTGCACATATGTTTGTCTTATCTTCTAATGAATGTTAAAAAATTGGTAATATTAGTAGACGTCAGGAAATTCCTATGAATTATTCCCTTGTTATTGAACCATTTGATGTTTGGGGATTTGATTATATGTGACCTTTTCCTTCCTCTAATGGGTATACTCATATCATAGTTGTTGATTATGTTACTAAGTGGGTAGAAGCTATTCCAACTAGTAGTGCATATCACAACACATCTATTAAAATGCTTAAAGAAGTTATTTTCCTGAGTTTTGGAGTCCCTAGTATTTAATGACTGATGGTGGTTCACATTTTATTTATGGTGCTTTTTTGTAAATTACCTGCTAAATATGATGTCAACCATAGAATTGCATCACCTTATCATCCTGATTCTAGTGGTCAAGTTGGATTGTGCAATAGAGAAATAAAGCTAATTTTACAAAAGACCATCAACAGATCTAGAGAATTACTCTAAGAAACTTGATGATGCATTGTGCGCATATAGAACCACTTATAAAAAAAATCCTATGGGCATGTCCCCTTACAAAATGATATATGGTAAAGCATGGCATTTACCTCTTGAGCTAGAACATAAAGCATATTGGGAAATCAAAGAACTTAATTATGATTTCAAATTTGCCGGTGGAAAGAGGTTATTTGATATTAGCTCGTTAGATGAATGGAGAACACAAGCCTATGCAAATGCTAAGTTATTTAAAGAAAACATAAGAGATGGCATGATAAAAGAATCCAAAAACAAGAATTCAAACTAGGAGATCAAGTTTTGTTGTACAACTCTTGTGTGCATTTGTAGGACCGTGTTACTACAAGTCAACTTCCACTTCCCGTGAGTTGACCATTCAAGCTCTTGAGAGTGAACCACATTTGACCACAATGCTTCTACATCACACTTGTTTGTGCTTCAGCATTGTGAAGGACGCACAAGGACATGCTTGGCATTGTGAAGGACGCACAAGGACATGCTTTTGAGCTGATATCCTTCTCTTTCAAGAACCACAAAACCATGAGCATGCATATTGTGGATCATACTTCATGTGTTGCTTGCAACATTAAACATTGCACACATGTTAGAGATCTTGTTTTGACCAATCATTGGCACATTGACATGCCTCATGACATATATACCCGGTGTGTTGCACCCGACTTGCGGATTACTTGCTACTATCATATGCTTGGTTGCAACAATGTCACCACTTCACATATTCCATGCCCCATTGATCGCTACATGCTTGCCTTGATTGCCTCACACATGTTGCACAATTGCTAGTTCCATTGTGTTGAATGCCACACTATTTTCACTACACCCTATGCATTTATGCTTGGATTGTCTTGCACTTGATCCATGTGTTTAGACACTTAATTTTATTTGGTGTTGTGAATGATTCATATGCCTAACATAGACCTTTCATTGAGCGCTATATGCATGCTTGCTATGACCTCAAGGTAGATGCTTGTTCTCTTGTCACACATATTTGCATCTCTACCTCCCATTTTCATGCTTGTTTCCATGATGCCCTTGATTGTGCTCAATTTATGTGCTTACATGCCATGTCACAATCATTTATTACACCATATGCTATGCATGATGATGACACCTGTTCGGTGAATCACCACTTGAATGCTCGGTTTTGCACTAACACTAACCACATTTTTTCCAAAGTGCTTGTTTTCCTTGATCCTTTGAAGGAATCCCAAGATGGTGCGACATTAGAGAGTGCCCATTTCGATCTTGAAGATGATAAGAACTTGGTGATCATCCACTTCGACATGGCGAAGCCATCTCTTTCCCATGGTGATTTGGTTTTTGATCCTAGGTTGGATATTTAGTTATTTATCAAGGGGGAGGGGATGATGTGGACCATCCTACGACATCACCATGTTAGTAGTCTGTTTGGCAAGTGACACGTACGACATCCACTTCACATACATAAAGGTGAATCATATCCTTTACACGTGTTCACTTGACAACTTTGAGGATGGTACACTACTTGACACTCCTCTCTTATGTATGCATTGGTATTGGTGGAGCTTCACGGATGTCGAGGAGGAGTGCAAGCACCAAGGAACAACTACACCATCCATGAGAGAAGCATTGAAGCGAGGACGAAAGAAGCCGATGCTGTTGAAGCTACAACAACTTGACATCCGGCACAACCCCATACATCCCACACCTCAGCAACACCTAGACATCCGACCTTCCTTGGAAATTCGATGCCACAAGTACATCAGCGAAGGCTAATGCCAGGTCGGACATCCGACCCGTGCCCCGGACAACCGACGTAATGCAAACGACCGGACATCCCGCCCCCAGTCCAAACATCCGACGCCTGCCGGCGTGCATGGACAAGGCCCGAGGCCCATGTATCCCCCTCTCACTTACCCTTTTGTGGACTATCCTATATATACTCTTCCCCACCTCATTTTTAGGGTTATCAAAGTGATATCTCATTCTAGTTAATCTTTGCTCCTACCTCTACTACTCTTGAGAGAGAGAAACATTCCCATGGAGTTCAAGACCTCCATGTGAGAAGATCCTGAGGGTTCAAGACCCCCATCATGGGAAGGATCTATCCAGATCATCAAGAGCCAATCTCCTTTGGGTTTGTTATGAACTCTACCTTGTATCTTTCCCTTTGATTGTTTATGTGCCTTGTGGATCCATGTGTATGTTAGTCTAGTGGATGTGTGATTGGACTTGTTCTTGAGTGTTCATCTTGTGATTTCTCCTTGTTCTTCCCGGTGTTCTTCTAGTTCTTCACGGGATCCCCTCCAATTTGTGAATGATCAACCAATAAGGGTTCCACCCCACGTCACACATCTTTAAAATAAACGTGAAAAAGTGAATATTTTTTAGAGTGTGAATATTTTGCAAAGTTTTGAGCAAAATAATAAAACTAACATTTTTGGAAAATCTTCAACACTTTTTTGAATTTTGAACATTATTTAAATGCTAACATTTTTGAAAACCCAAAATATTACCTAAAAATATGAGGTATTATAGAAAACATTTTTTAACTATTTATTTTTTGAAAGGCAAAAATTATTTGAAATCATGAACAATTTTTAAAATTGGGAGGTAATATAGAAAAATGTTTTTAAACTTGTCTTTTGAATTTCTGAACATCCCTATAAACTTGAATATTTTTTGTATCTAGAACATTTTTTGTATAAGTGGCCATTTTCTAAAATTGCCGAACAATTTTTAAAAATAAGAAAATATTTTGAATAACTAGGAACAATTCTTGAATTTTGAAAAAATTCGTGAATGAAAAATAAATAAGTTCCAAACATTTTCTCAAAATGCAAACAAAATTTCAGAATTCTGCACATTGTTTGGAAATTCAAACAAATTATGGAATTCTATTTTTTATGATAAGAATTGAAATTATAAAAAGAAAAACAGAAAAAAGTTACATAGAAAACAAAAAAATAGAAACAGAAAAACCAAAAAGGAAAAGGAACTAAAATACAAAAAATGCCAGAAAAAATGAGGTTCAGGGAGAAGCGAGATAATTTCAGCTGGGCCTCTCGCTACTGCTAGGTTTTGGCCCACTTATGCCTTTCCTATTTTCTCTGTTTTTATTTCTTTTCGAGTTTTGAATCGCATTTTGTCTGTCAAATATATCCAATTCAATTTGGGTAAAGCTCATTTTTTTCCCAAATAGACCCAAAACAATATTTTCAGCCTAGGAAAACTACCGCCACCCAAATACTAAATATGTTATAAATTATATTTTGGGGCACTGTAAATATTCCGTAAATTTTAATTTAAGGTTAAAAAATTCCAAAAATATTTTCGAACTCCAAATAAATGTTCAAGTAATATTTAAAACATTTACCAACTCTTTCTATATCAAAGGCGTCATATTACCTCCTCTCATTTCATAAAGAAAATGAATATTCGGAAAAGTCATTTTATCCCTCCCATTTTAATATTCTTTCAAACATTAAAAGCTTCAAATCTTAGCCGAACACAAGCAACCCAAGAATTTTTTAATCAATTCTATTTAAATAAATAAATTCTAAAATTTAGAATTTTGTGATGTTACAAATCTACCACCTGTAAGGCTGAGTCATGTATGAAGGAAACATATAGGAAAACCAAAGGAAAGTTGTTCCTGATGAATTTTTATCTTTCTCACCATTCGAAAGGAAGGAAGTATTCATTCCCAATCCCATGGAAAGTCATCGTCGCCTCTATTTTCGTGGGAAATGAAACATGTGGTCCTTCCTTATTTTTTGTGTAGGCCCGCGGTACCGCAGGGAAAAGGTCCATTGAAAAATGCATCTTGGGAGCACATACGGTGGGAAAGGTTGTTGCGTGAACTTTTTAACACTTAAACTCACTATATGGCCCACGTGTGTTTGGTTTCCTCTAAGATTTTTTCGCCTACGTTCTAAACATCCACTCTATACTTTTCTATAGTGTCTTCAGTTCCTATGTTATGCATCTCCTTTCCTTTCACTTTCCTTCATTTTCCCTTAATAATGTGTTTTTATTTCTTTCGATTTGACCACATCGTAAATATAAATCTCGTCCTTGAGTTTCAAAAGGCTAGAAAGAAAAGGTTAGATTCAGTGTCTCCTTGAATACACATTGATCCTGCAAGAGTTTTTGTGCTACCACCCTTATAATGAAAGTCATGGGGCCTTCAAGGATCTTAGTGCTTCGATGATATTATATAGTTATATGCACCACGCTTAAAGATCTTAAGTACCTTATCAAGAGAGTGCTCTTCCATTTACTGAACCTTCTTGGTTGATTGGACTTGCACAAATACTAAACAGTTATCGATGCTCTCATGGTGGTCGGCAAGAATACTTTTAATTATGAGATTCCTGCAGAAAACAGGTCTTGGTTAAGTCTCACCATACAACCTACTATTAGCAATGGTTGCCTTTTAGATGCGTCAAATGTCATACCATTCTAAGGTTTAGATTTAACCATGTAGTTTTAATAATAGTAGTTGGCATGGTGATCAATCCATTCCACACCCAAATAATTACCTTCTATATGGTTTAGCGAATCTCACATTCTAACTGTCGGGCATCCTCACGAGCATTGTTGATGTTGGGCATGGGCCAAGTAGATGTCACACGTGTCACTTGACAAATGGACTCTTGACATGGCGATGTCTGTAGGATGCTCCACATGAACTGTAGAATTCTCTTGCTCCCAAACTAAGTTTGTATAGTTCCGTTGGTTCTGCATGCTAAACAAAACTATCTATTGTTCCTTCACAACTCTATGGGTTTCGTGAACTCCTACAAAACATCTCCTCATGAGCTACAACTTCCTTAATGGTTCTCTTTTTCAACAAGATTGCGCTTGCTTCATGTCAGATCATGGCGCCTGTGGCATATGGCCCACTCCAACACGTGTAAAGATTAACCTCATCACTAGGGTTGCATTCATGTTTTACCTAGTCTCGATATTCACAATCATTGTACTAACTCCTTTGGGGTAGGGCTTGGGTATAAGACAAGAAAGATTGCAAAGAGAGAAGATGCCCATACAAGCATAAGTCTAGTTTTGAAAATAAGTTTTGATGATTGCCAGTAAAAACAAACACTACTAAAAAAGACACATCCGTGACATTTTAGCCCGAATGATCTTTTTTCTTGTCATGCTTATGACACTTCTATGACGATAATTGTGACAATACCCGGTATCATCATAGATGTGGTGGGCTCCTACTTCTATGAAAAAAACTCATGACAAAAATGGGCTTTTCATCCTGGGCGGGCCAGAGACGCACCGACATGACATTCTTTGGGCTGTCCATGACGGAAAAACCGTGGTAGAAGCGAGGGCGAGATTTTTTTTGGGGAGTTCTCGGTTACGGTGGGTGGTCAGGGCGGAGCGACGCACGAAGGTTTGCGCGTTTCTCTCGTATATGTACGCGCGTGTTTGCGAGGTGTTGGTCTCTAACTGAACCCGAGCGAGGCATTCACTTACTGAACCCGAGAGATTGCACTAGCTACGTTACTGAACCCGAGCGATCGATCCCTTGGTTGTTTACTGAACCCGAGCGATTCCTTCGCTACTGCTGCTAACTGAACCCGAGCGACCGATCCATCGCTGCTGCTGCTTACTGAAGCCGATCAAAGCTGCTGCCTCTTGAGGAACAGTGACCGTCTGGGTTGGTTGAACAAGTCGAGACATGGTTGGGGTTGGATGAACAGTTTCCTGTGGGGTTGGATAAACAGGACGCCGTGGTAGTCGGTGGTTGCCGCTGGATGAACAGGACCCCGAAAGGAGGCCGTCACAGCCGAGCTGATTGGGGGTGGATGAACAGGACCCCGTGAAGGGCTGGTTTAACAATAGCGGTGGAGGCTGGATGAATAGTAGCCCTAGGATGAATAGTAGCTAGTGGAGGCAGGAGGAAGACGTGGTGGATGAATACTGCAGGTGGAGGCTCGAGGAATTCGAGGGTGGGTGAAAACTAGCCCGTGGAGTCCCATTTTGAGGTACGCCATACCTCTCGTGATGAACAGGACCCCCGTTTCCACCGTTGTGCTCCAACACAAGTTCGTTTCCTCCGGTTTGCAGTATGCCAGACCCCTCCTGATGAACAAGATCCTGTTTTGACCGTAGCCATTTGTGTAGAAGGTTGCAGTACGCCAGACACTTTCTCGATGAACATGACCCCGTTTCGACCGTACACGCTCGAGCAGAAGGTTGTTTTCCTCCGTTTTGCGGTACGCCAGACCCTTCTCGATGAACATGACCCCATTTTAACCCTACGCGCTCGAGCAGAAGGCCGTTCCCCTCTGTTTTGCGGTACGCCACACCCTGTTTTGGCTGTTCCGTCCAAGCCGGTTGGCTCCTGATGAATAGGACGCATTCCATTACCTCCCGATGAACACGACGCAGTTTCTCCATTCCGACCCAGCCGGTTGGCTGCCGATGAATAGGACACAGTTGCTGCCGTCTCCATGTACACGAGCCTTGGCTGTACGTATGCGTGAGTACGCATTCGAGACCCTGCCCATATGTACGTACGTGGCCGTATTTTTTGCCATGTGGTTGTACGTACATGTACACGGTTTAGATGGGACTGCCAAAACTGCTACATCGGTGGATTTACTACGATACATGCCGCTGCTTGCTCGGCGATGGTTCATCATTGTAGAGACACCGATCGACAAATATGTACGTACACGTTCGCGACCACACATACAACGCTACATATGTTTCGACCGGGTGGGTCCCAGCTATAAGGAGGGATAAGGACACACTTCCTTTCGAGCGAAGATATAGATGGTGGGTCCCAGCTATCAGGCGGAGGGATCATTTTTCTCGCGCCTAATATGGAGGCACTTCCTTGCGTCCGAAGATGTAGCTGGTGGGTCCAGCTGTCAGCGTCACCGTGTATAGTCGTCTTCTGATGGCTGTCATTCATTGACCACGCCGTGCCGAGAGTAGCAAGGCCATGGACGACGGTGATGCCTAGGAATGGAACAACGCGGAGCCGGGGAAGACCCAGTAGTGGATTCCGATGCGAAGGGGAGTATGAGAGTTGACTGGTTTGGCTGCGGTGTGAGGCTACCTTCGCCGCAGAATAACAGGTGGTGTGAGTGAGCAGAGGGATGGCCTTGCCAGCAGTTGGAGTAGGAGGGGACGGTGAGGTCTAGGCGGCAGCATAGCCGACCATGGGAGGCAGGAGCACGCGGTCCCGCCAGCGCCGATTTGTGCGGCTGCATCTAGAAAATCAAAGGTTGACGAAGCAGAACAACCATTGGATTAATATCCAACGGTTACTGCTGATAGAATCGTTTGTTGACTAAGTTGACAAAGCCGTGTGTACGCGTCAACTAAGTAGGGCCACAAGTCAGCCTCTAAATATGATGGGCCCCAGTTGTCAAGGGGAGCAATCATTACTTTTTGCTTAAAAAGGAGGCACTTCCTTGCGTTTGAAGATATAACTGGTCGGTCCCAGCTGAGAGGGGGTGGCACTTGCTTGCGTGCGGCCGTGGATCATGTGGGTCCCTCTTCCGATGGCTATCATTTGTTGACCACGCCGCGCTCAGAGCATCAACGCGGTGGACAATGGCAAGGCCCAAGAAGAGAATGACCCGGAGCCGGCGAAGCCTGCGGGGTGAGGCTGGCATCGCCGGAAAATAACAGGAGGTGCGCATGGGTAGGGGGATGGTCTGGCCAGCAGTGGCAGTAGGGTCAGCCGGAGAGGCGTGTGCGGTAGCACAGCCGGCCATGGGAGGAGGGAGCAGGCCATCCCGCCGACACTGGCTTGGACAACTAGAGAAGGAAGATCAGAGATTGAAGAAGCACAACATCCGTTGGATGGACATCCGACAGTCACTGCTCTTGTGTGCTACTAAGTCGGCACAACCTTGCGTACACACCAACCATTTTTAAGCTTAGGCTCAACCTATAGCAGGCGCACAAGTCAGCCTCAAATCTGTGGAAAACAACATGCAACCCATCTGTCATTATTTCTAATAATTTACAGCCCATTTCCTAATTCTTAAAGATTTTTTTTGGTGCCCGTATTCTTTTTGTTAGCATTACAAACCATATTGTGGCCACGGTTAAAAAATTCTACGAAATTTTGCATATTTCAGTGCGTTCCGAACTGTTTTTAATCCTGAAATTTTGAGTCACATTCAAACTAATTTGAAAAATATATTTCTGTCAATATAAAATCCAAATAATTGTCCACACATAAAAATCAATAAAATTTATAATCTAGAAAAGAAAAAAAATTGAAACTAATTCCCGGTTTGATGTGTTATAAAAAATGTACAACTCATTTCTTATTACTGATAGCACATTTTCTAGCCAAGCCGAATGAAACTCTCCTCGTCTTGAAAGATTTGCAGCCCAGCTGGACTAACAAAAGAAAGTAGGCCTCGGTTGGGTATTCCGCTAAAGAACAAAAAAAAATCAGGGCTAGCCATTTTCAGAAAGAAAAACAAACTACCGGGCTAGTATTGTGGTAAACATTAAATTAAAGGCTTGCTCGACATGCCAGGGTGCCCCGCACAACCCAGTTGACACCCTGCTCCATCACAAAAACAAAAAGAACCGAGCGAGCTGCTGGGTCCCTGGTGTCAGCCGCTCATCGTGCAATTATCTAGTTTATTAACTACGTTGACAATGGCATGGGACCAAGATGTCAGGAATCTATTAAGAGGAACCATTTTTTGGGTGCAAATAAGGAGGCAATTGCTTGCATACTGCCATGACCCTGGTGGGTCCCTGCTGTCATCCTCTCCATGTACAATCATCTCCTGATTGTGTATGCATCAACCTAGTAGGCCCATAAGTCAGCCTCTAAACACGTGGCAGACAAATACAACCCATTAAAAAAATAACAGCCCATTCCATACGATCACACGAAAAGTTCAACATTTAGAGCAAAGTAAGATGTCTGATCAGATATAGAGTACTGAACTTCCACGTTGACAACCATCATAGCCAACTTAACTATCTACTCCCACTAATACTCTAGTGTACAAGTACTAACTTATTCCTAGCTAACTAGACGGTGCGGGCCGCCATCTGCAGTACACGCTAAATGCCGGGACCAGCGTCCTCCTCCTCGCCTTGGACTCGCCGGAGGTGCGATAGTGCGCGTTTTTTAGGGGAAAGGCAGTAGGAGAGGCTCCTACTGTGTGTATATATATATGGGGGGTGTTACAAGATTACATAGTTACAACATGTCACACACCCCAACCTCACAACCACATTTTGTGAGGTGGGGTGGTGGAGGGCACCCTTCTTTTGTTACACAAATATCAAAGAGTGGGATCAGGCTAGGGAGATACAAAAAGTAGTTATAGAGGTCATATGGACCTCATGCACTCTATATTGTAGCAAGTTACAATCCTCTTTGAACCTTTCCAGCCAAGATGCAATGCTTGGGCAGACCCCCTTAAGTGCTTGTTGTTTATCTCCTTCCATAGACTCCAGGTGTCGGGGAAACTGATCGCCCACGAACACCTATGGGACCGGAGCCCCTTTTCGGTACGGCAAGGGAGCGGAGGGAGCACGAAGAGCGGATCGAGGCGAGCACGCGGGCAGTTTACCCAGGTTCGGGCCGCACGGATGCGTAAAACCCTACTCCTGCCTTGGTTGTATTGTGTTCTTGGCTCGGGAGCACGAAGAGCTACAGAGCTGGTTGCTAGTTACGCCGAGCGTGAAAGTGATCAAGGATCGGAACCCCCTCTATGTTGCGCATGGGCCTTCTTTTATAGGTCAAAGGGGTCACCGACAGGTGGCAACGTAGGTGAGGGCAAAAACGTAAAAATGGTGGTAGTTGGAACAATGTATGTACAGTGTTTTGTACCTAACCCTGACGGTGGGGGACAAGGGCATTGAATGCCCGTCGCCGTCGCCCCCAAATAGTGCAAAAAAGCGTCTGTCGGGGCGTCTCTGTTTGCCACGACGGTAGCCTCGTCATCGTGGCTTGCCACCGTGTCCCCCAGGCTGCACAGCCTTCCGCCACGTGCCCCTGGAGGGGCCCCAGGGCGACGCGTGGCCAGATGAGCTGGAGCGCGGGCACACAGTGGAAACTTGCCGCGACAAGTGCCTTGCCGCGATCGCTACCCTGCCGCGCCCGGAAGCTTGTCGCTCTCCGGGCCTTGCCGGGGCGCGCGATGCGCCACGGCGAGTCTTCTGAAATGCCATGCTTTGGCCTTCCTGGCAAGCTCCTCTTGCCAGGGTCTTGTGCTAAAGGTATGGTTTTGAGCCTGGAGCGGCCTTCCCGGCAAGCTCCTCTTGCCGGGGCCTTGTTTCATTGACTTGAATACTTTGTTCTTGAATGGCTCCAAAGGAACCAAAGTGGGCTTTGGAGGGCGCGTGGCAAGCCCTTCCACGGGACGCTGCTACTGCCCGTGCACAAGTCGGGATACTAAGGTACCCCTACTTTAGTACACCGACAGGAGCCCCCGGGCCTGGGCCACACACGGTGCCGAGCGCTGTTGAGCCAGGCCCAAAACAGTGCACGGGCACACGCGGCTGCGGCCGTATCCGCTGCATCCCTCCCTAACGGCACGCGTCGATTGCGACGTCGTGGGAGAGATCGTGGCCTGTTTCTTTAATGGGAAAATGCGGAACGTCCCCCTCTCCCCCTTAAAAGCAGAGGAAATAGGGACAGTTTCCCCCATTGCTTCATTGCGTCTTCAACCTCCAGAAACCCCTGCCGCTCCCCTCCTCTCTGAAGGTTGAAAGAGAGCAGCGCTCCGCCCTTCTTCCGCCGCCGCCAGCCTTCCCAGCGCCGCCGGCCCCCCTCGCCGTCCCCGCCACGGCCCCGAAGGGCGACAAGGCGAAAGCCGCGAAGACCGAACGAGCGGCGAAGCTTGCAGCAATGCGGAAGAGGATGGTGGTCTTCCCGCCGAGGCTCGGCGCGAGGGAGCTGAAGGACAAGTTCTACCTCTTCTGGTCGAGGGAAACGAAAGCTCACCCGCGCACCAGGGTTCTCCCCGCCGAAGCCTGCGACATGTTTCCAGGAGGTTATCCTTACTTTGCCCTGTTCTTCCATTGCTGACTCTGCCCTCCATACTCCGAATTCTTCTGCGATGTTATGAACACGTATGGATTCCATCTTCTGGATTTCACCCTGAACGCAGTCTTAACCATGGCTGTTTTTACACATCTGTGCGAAAACTTTGTCGGAGTCCACCCCAATGTAGCCCTCTGCCGCCATTTTTTTACGGCTCGGGTAGAGTCTGGGCCCCCCCTGCCCGGTGGGATTTCTTGGATCTTTAGGCTCAATAAGAAAGAGGCATACTTGATTGGAGAGCTCCGCGGCAAGTGGGAGGAGTGGAGGGCCGACTGGTGCTGGATCATGGAGGATGGACCCCAGCAGTTTACTTCCCTGCGCCGAGCTGCAATAGTGCGCGGCAAGGACTGGAGTGATCTGGCCCCGGAGGACGAGAAGCTGAAGATAGCCCTCACTAGGATTCTTCGCCTCCGGCAAGCCAATCTTACTGTAGGTGAGGTCGGGGCAGATTTCCTTCGCCGGCGCATCGCTCCCTTGCAGGAGAGGAAGAAGCCTGCTTGGGATTTCAGCAACGCGGCAGACTGTATGAGGCTACGCCCCGGCCTTAACTATAACTTCACTGTCCTGGAGCTCAAAGGGATGCTCCGTGAGCTGTTCAAGCATGACGCCAAGCACCCGGAGTGGTTCGCCTCGCCGCGGGGGGTAGTTCCACTATGCAACAATTCGTCGCTTAGTGCTATCCGCGTGGCGATGCCGTTGTGCGACTCGCACGGGGTGGACCCCACTTGGCTGGCGCCTTCTGACGAAGCCGCACAAACCTTCTTCGACAACTTGGTGGAGCTGCCGATCGATCTCGATGAGAAGAAAGGTCTCACCCGCGACACCACCGACCGAGAGGTGGCGTATATCGCCACAAGGATGGAGGAGGCAGCCGTAGCCGAGGCCGCGGGTGAGTTTGGGTACTCCTTGGACGAGGCGGATGCAGCGGACGTGGTGAGTCGGGCCGAGGAGGAAGAGATCCTCAAACTGATAAAGCCTGCCGGGCAGCCCGCCGAGACGAGCGAGGCTGCCGGGCAAGGCACAGAGTCGAGCGAGCCCGCCGAGCAAGGCGCTGAATCAAGCGATTCTGCCGAAGACTCGGGCGGGTCTCTGGGCCTTGACGACTCCTCTTCATCCTCAGGAAGTTCTCCGCCACCACCAAGTCCTCCGCCTCAACCGAAGAAACGTCTCCGCAAGGCCGCAGACACGGCGAGGCAGCCGGCGGTCCAGCAGCCGCAGCGTCGCTCGATGCGCGCCACCACGACGAGCAAGGCCATCAAGGGGGCGCCTCGCGCCTCAGCAGTGGCCGGGCGAGGATCTTCCCGCACGGGCTCCACTGCTCCTTCCGCCCCTCGGGCCTCGGCGACGACCGGAGCGGGGTCTTCTCAGACCACTGCTCCGGCGCCCGCCAAGCGCCCGAGGGAGCCTACTCCTCCAGCTCCTCGCGCCGGGACGCGCGAGGCGGACTTCAACTTCTACGTCCTCAGTTCCGACGAGGAGGAGGAAGAGTAAGTAAAGCAATTCTTGTTTTCTTCAATTTGTTGTTCTTGTCTTGAATCTTCTTTGTCTGATTTTGATTCTGTCTGTCTTCCAGGACCCTGGCCCAGAGGATGGCGAAGAGGGCCAAGATCCCGGTGGTCGATCTTGAGGACGAGCCCGTCGCAGCGGCGGGAGATGCGCCCGCGACAGGCTTGCCGGACCAGCCAGCTGCTCCGCAGAGCAGCCCCCAGCGCAGCCCCCAACGTAAGTTTTTTGTTCGCTTCTTCGCTTGCCGGGCGCGCGTGAGCTTCTTATCTTCATTAACGTTTTGCTTGTTTGTTGGTTTGTTACAGAAGCGGAGCCGCAGCCCCAGGAGCGGCAAGAGACTGCTCCCGACGAGCGGCGCGTCTCAATCTCCCCGCCAAGGAGGAGCTCCCCGGCGAGGGAGAATACTTCGCCAAGGACGGGTACTCCGCCAAGGGCGAGCACCCCGCCAAGGGTCGTCACCCCGCCAAGAGAAGGCACCAGCGGCCCTCCGCCGGCGGGGGCCACCACCACGCCGCTGAGAGAGAACTCCCCGGCAAGGGACCCCGTAGAGGAAGAGGCCCGCGCAGGTAATCCTTGTACTTTTCTTCTCTTGAATTCTTCTTTTTGGATATTTGCTTGACCATTTCTTCTTTCTTTTTCTTGCTTTCAGACTCGTCCGCTCCGGAGCCTATGGAGACGGAGGCCGCCACCGAGGAGCCCGCGCGCGGCAACACCGACGACGCCGCGGCCACCGGGGAGGTGGTCGGCACCGAGGAGCCCGCCGTTGAAGAGGCAACCAGGGACGCCGACGCGGCGGCTGAGGAGGGGACCGGCGGTCGCACTGACGGCCCTAAGGCCGCAGGAGCGTTTGACGCTGCGCCGACCGCCGACCCCACCGCTGCTGCGGCCGGAACTGGCGCCTACTTGGAGGCCGGAAATGGGGTTTTCATCCAACTTCCGTGGGCTTCTTCGTCAAGGGCGCCCGCGGAGGGGGAGGTCTTCGATGGGGAAGTCCTCGCCTCCGCGGGGCTGAAGTTCGTCGACGCGCCCGGTAGCAGCAACGAGCCCGAGGAGGAGCAGCTTCTGCACCGGCTTCTGGCCTTGTACCGTGCCAGGCAGGCCAAGCTGGAGTCCCGAGAGGCTCTGGCTGCCAAGGCAGGCGTCGATTTGGAGAAGCGCGCCGAGGAGCTCCGCGCCGCCAACCAGGTGGCCCTCCGATCCTTCGCGGAGGAGCGGGAGGAGCTCGCTGAGGCGCACCAAGCGTTCATCCTCGAGAAGGCTGAAGCGGAGGAGCAGCAACGACTCGCCGCCGAGGAACTGTCCCGGCGGGAAGGAGAGCTAACGCAGCGGAAGGTCGACCTCGACAGCCACGAGGACGACCTTGCCGCGCGCGAGCAGTCCATTGGCGGGGCTCTGCAGGAAGCGAGGGACGCCGCTGCGGCTGCAGAGACCGCCAAGAGAGACTTGGAGGCGAGGGTGGCACAGTTGGAGATCAACTTGAAGACGAGCGAGGAGAAGGTTGCCGCGCTCACGCTGGAGAGGGAGAAAGACGCCCACAGGCACTCGGAGCTGCAGGTCCGTCTCTCCGACAAGGGCAAGGAGCTCGCCGTCGCCAAGGACTCTGTCGTGGACTTGGAATTGAAGCTGTCCACCCTCACTGCATCGCTCGACAGCGCCAGGAACCGGGAGACAAAGCTGAAGGAGGACCTCCGGGCTGAGAGGGCGCTGCTGGACAGCGCCGCCCTCACGCAGAACAACTTCAGGCAGACGGTGGAGCAGTGGACCGAGGAGCTTGTCACCGCCGCCGCTGACATCGACAGAGAGTTGGCGGGGCTGGGGACAGAGCACCTCGGGTACTCCCCCGACGCGAAACTCCCTCACAGCGCCAAGCTGAGCTTATTCTTCAGGGGAGTGGCGCCGGCTCTCGAGCAGCTCCGTGAGAGGATCCCCACGCAGCCGGCGAACGAGGCGCGCAGGCTTTGCATGGGAGTTGTGGAGAGAGTGCTGACGAAGATAGTCTACCGCAACCCCGGAATCAATCTTGAGAACGTCCTCAGGACCTTGCCGCCCGACGCCGACCAGGAAGCGCTGAAGGCTCTTGTCGCCCCCATCGTGGCCAAGGTGGGCAAGATCAGGAGGGTCGACGGCGACCGCGTAGACTAGGCTGTTTTCTTCCCGCTTCCCTTGTCGCTGCCAATTAAGTCATGGACAGTAGTTTATTAGAACAGCGACAAGTCATCTTGTAATATAACTTTATTTTGGGTAGTTAATGCAGTGTTACTCCCTTTGTTCGACTCCTTTACTTTGTATGCTTTTACCCTACGCTTTTAGGGAACTTGCCGGCAAAGGGACCCTTGTCGCGAGCGCTGAGTGTGGAACTTCAGCAGCCTGCCGGCAATGCCTCTACCGGCAAGAAACCTTGCCGCAGCTAGTCGCAGCACACTTATGTTGTTGAGCGAACTCGAAAACGAAGTAAGGGCGCGACACTTGTCACAGCACACTTAAACCGTTGAGCGTGCTCGAAACAAAGTAAGGGCGCGGCTAGCCATGGGTAGGTTCCTCCGCGCACAGGTTTTCCATACAAAGTGTGGTCGTTCAAGGAAGATAACTTAGAAAATTTAAAAATTTGAATGCTCAAATTTTGGTAACTTAGCTTTTGTGTGCGGTTTGCTTCCCGGCAAGGCGAGGCTTTCTTGAACGGCACTTGGTCCATACCACTGTCTCCTCCCCCCCGGCAAACTTGTGCGCGAGGAAAAACTTCTTCTGCTTGAGAGAAAAGAGAAAGGGAGGAAACATAGATATGGAGCCTTGCGGCTCGTTATTGCTTACCGGAGGTGTGTGCTGCACAAAGTGTCAGATAACACATGCAAGAAAAACAAAAAAGGCATGAAACGACAAGTTGTGCAAGGCACAAAAGTTTTACTGATGCACGGGATCTGCGCCCGGCTTTGTACAAAGGTTTACATGCAACAGCGGCAAGACTTGTACACAAGTTGGTTGCCGGAGCGGATCACGGTAACCGCGCCTTATGGGTGAAACTTTCGATGGTGCTCAATGTTCCAGGAGTTGCTCACCGGTAAGCCCTCTTCGGTCTCAAGGCGGACAACGCCGGGCCTTGTGACTTGTCTCACCCGATAAGGGCCTTCCCACTTCGGCGTCAACTTGTTGGAATTCTTGGCGGACTGAACGCGCCGAAGAACAACGTCGCCTTCCTCGAGACTTCCGGCTCTAACTTTGCGGCTATGATAGCGGCGCAAAGCTTGCTGGTATCGAGCAGCTCGTACAGCAGCCTGAAGACGGTCCTCCTCGAGGAGCAGTGCATCATCTTGCCGCAGCTGCTCTTGCTCGAGCTCGTCGTAAGCGAGCATTCGAGGAGACCCGTATACAAGTTCCGTGGGGAGAACTGCCTCTGCTCCATAGACAAGAGCAAAGGGTGTCTGCCCGGTGGCTCGATTTGGTGTCGTCCTGATTGACCAAAGAGCCGCCGGCAACTCCTCGATCCAGTTTCTTCCGCACTTGTGCAGCCTGTCGAAAGTTCTTGTCTTGAGCCCGCGCAGCACTTCAGCGTTTGCCCTCTCCGCTTGACCGTTGCTCCTCGGGTGAGCAACGGAAGCGAAGCAGACCTTGGCGCCAAGGTCTTGGACGTACTGCATGAAGGTGCGGCTTGTGAATTGTGTGCCGTTGTCGGTGATGATCCTGTTGGGGATTCCGAAACGGCAAACAATCGACCTGAAGAACTTGACTGCTGACTGTGCGGTGACCTTTCTCACTGGTTCCAATTCCGGCCACTTCATGAACTTGTCGATGGCGACGTACAAGTACTCGAAGCCCCCGACTGCGCGGGGAAAGGGGCCGAGGATGTCGAGCCCCCAGACCGAAAACGGCCAGGACAAAGGGATTGTCTGGAGAGCTTGAGCTGGCTGATGTATTTGCTTGGCATGGAACTGGCACGCTTCACACTTGGTTACTTGTGCACTTGCATCTTGGAGGGCTTCTGGCCAAAAGAAACCTTGCCGGAAAGCCTTGCCGGCAAGTGCTCTTGCGCCAATGTGGTGGCCACATATGCCTCCATGTATCTCTGCCAACAGCTTCTGCCCATCTTCCCGGGGGATGCACTTCAGTCTAACACCGTTGAGTCTTCTTCTGTATAGCTCATTGCCAACGAACTGATACAAACCTGACTGCCTGGTTATTCTCTCTGCTTCTTCTAGCTCTTCGAGAAGTTCTCTAGTTTGAAGAAAACGGACAATTTGCTGCGCCCATGCTGGAGCCTGAGGCTCAACAACAAGGACTAAAGGCATCAGTGCTGCTGCGGGAACGTCAGCTTCCACGGCAAGAACCCGCGGCTCGGCCGGAGCTGGACGTCCCCCGGTAAGCTTGCCGGGGCAAGACCTATCGGGAACGCCTGCTTCTACTGTACGAGCCCTAGGGTCCGCAGGAGCAGACTGTTCCTCAGCAACTTGGGCGTTGATCTTGGGGACCTTGGCGGCGATTTCAGGGAGATCCGCCAGCAAGTAGTCACCGGAGGCCAACTTTCTCTTCTTGCTTTGCCCAACTGATGGTGTAACGGATGGTTGAGTTAACTTGAGCACAAAGATCCCTGGTTCCACAGGTAGCTTTAGTGCAGCACACTTTGACAGGCCGTCTGCGACGTCATTTAGAGCTCTTGGAACGTGCTCCATCTGCAAGCCTTCAAAGTGTTCTTCAAGTTTCCTCACTTCGTCGACGTAAGCTTCCATCAATGGGCTCTGGTAGCTCTTGTTCACTTGACGGACGACCAACTGCGAATCTCCCCGCACAATCAGCTTCTTGATCCCAAGTTCAGCTGCAATTCTGAGGCCGGCAAGCAAACCTTCATACTCTGCAGTATTGTTTGTCGCTTGCTCCTTGGGAAAATGCATCTGGACGACATACTTGAGATGCTCGCCGGTGGGCGCGACAAGCAGCACGCCAGCGCCGGCGCCTTGCAGCGAGAAGGCACCATCAAAGTACATTATCCATTCTTTGCTTACTTCTTTGACGGGGATGTTTGTCTCTGAAATCTCTTCGTCTGGCGTGGGTGTCCATTCTGCTATGAACTCTGCCAATGCTCTGCTCTGGATAGTTGAAGTACTTTCAAACTTAAGACCAAAGCTTGACAGCTCCAGTGCCCACTCGACAATCCTGCCTATTGCTTCTGGATTTTGCAATATCCTTTTCAGCGGAAAGCGAGTGACCACCGTTATCTCATGTGCTTGGAAGTAGTGGCGCAGCTTTCTCGAGGCCATGAGGAGGCCGAAAAGCAGCTTCTGCACCCCAGAGTATCTTGACCTAGCCCCCTGCAGGAGGGAACAGACAAAATAGACTGGGCGCTGCACCATCTTCTTCCGCACTTCTTCTTGCATCTGCGCAGATTCGTCCTTGTCGGGGCCTAAGCTTGTTGGGGAATCCCCCTGCTTGTCGCTGGATGTGCTTGCCGGGGCTGTGGGCTCCTCATCTGCCTCCCTTTCCGCTACCAACGCAGCACTAACCACTTGATTGGTTGCTGCTAAGTACAGCAGCAACTTCTCTCGTGGCCTAGGTGCGACAAGTATTGGAGTGGAGGACAGGTATCCTTTCAAGTCTTGCAGCGCTGCCTCCACTTCCGGAGTCCATGTCATTGGACCTGCCTTTTTCAAGATTTTGAAAAACGGCAGGGCGCGTTCTGTAGACTTAGAAATGAACCTGCTGAGGGCAGCCACGCAGCCGGCGAGCCTTCGTACATCCTTGACGCGCTTTGGAGCTTCGATCTGCTCGATGGCTTTGATCTTGTCAGGATTGGCTTCAATCCCCCTCTGGGACACAAAGAACCCGAGAAGCTTGCCGGAGGGGACTCCGAACACACACTTCTCGGGGTTAAGCTTGAGTTGTATCTTGCGCAGATTCGCAAAAGTTTCATCTAGGTCTTGAATCAGGGTATCCTTGTCCTTGCTCTTGACCACTATATCATCCATGTATGCTTCCACATTCCTGTGTATCTGTGGCTCAAAAGCAGTGTGGACCACCCTTGCAAATGTTGAACCCGCATTTTTCAATCCAAAGGGCATGCGTATGAAACAGTAAGTGCCACATGGAGTAATGAATGTGGTCTTCTCTTCATCCTCTTCAGCCATGAATATCTGGTGGTACCCGGAGTATGCATCAAGGAATGAAAGCAACTCACACCCAGCCCTGGAGTCAACGATCTGGTCGATGCGCGGCAAGGGAAACGGACCCTTGGGACAAGCTTTATTCACATCAGTGAAGTCTATACAAAGCCTCCACTTCCCATTAGCTTTGCGCACGACAATAGGGTTGGCCAGCCATGTGGGATGAAGTACACCTCTAACAAGGCTTGCTGCTTCCAGCTTCTTGATTTCCTCCGCGATAAACTCTTGGCGCTCCACCGCTTGCTTTCTGACTTTCTGCTTGACGGGCCGCGCGTGAGGACAAACGGCAAGCTTGTGCTCAATTACTTTCCTGGGAACACCGGGGATGTCGACATTCAGCCGCAGGAAAGCAACGAGCGCGCTTTCCTATTTAGGATCGAGCGTGGCACTGATGGTGAAAGTACCACCAGTGCCGTCCTCCTTGGCAGACACCTTCTTGGTTGCAGGTGGAGCTGCCATTCCTTTCTTGCACTTGCCGGTGGAGCTCGATGGTGCGTCCTCGACGGCAGCGCAGCACTCCAAGGAGGTGCGTTTGCCGGAGTGGGCTCCAGAGCTCTTGCCGGACTTGGTCTTGTTCTTCCCCCCGGGAGCTTCAGCAGCAAGTGTTTTGCTATCTGTTGCAGCTGCTGCGTCCCGGTAGATCTTGTCGGCGCAGATAAGCGCGTCCTTCTTGTCGCCGGGGACAGAGATGACGCTTATCGGGCCCGGCATCTTGAGCATGTTGTAAGCGTAATGAGAGGCTGCCATGAACTTGGCGAGCGCAGGACAACCAAGTATCCCATTGTATGGCAACGGGATATCGGCAACGTCGAAGGTGATCCTCTCAGTTCTGAAATTGAGCTCTCCGCCAAAGGTTACTGGCAGATTGATCTTCCCCTTCGGCTTGCTCCTTCCCGGGTTGATCCCTTGGAAAGTTCCGGTTTCCTCGAGCTCGCTGTCGGGGATCTGCAGTTTTCGGACTACAGCAGAGGAGATCAGGTTCAGGCCGGCCCCGCCATCAACCAGTATCTTGGTGACCTTGAGGTTGCGGATGGTTGGCGAAACCAACATCGGCAAGCACCCGACCGCAGTTATGCGGTCAGGGTGATCCTCAATGTCGAAGATGATGGGCGTGCTGGACCACTTCAGGAGTTTGCGCGACTCGACGGGTGGCTCTGCTGCATTAACTTCCCGCACCCATTGCTTGAGTTGGCGGTGGGAAGTATGCAGAGAGGCACCTCCATCAATGCACAGAACCTCTGTGGCCTTCTGGAACTCCTGCTCGCTGTTGTCTCCGTCGTCCATGTCTTCATCGTCGTCTTCGTCTTTGTCCTTGTCGCGGCCGCGGGGAGGTCTATCTCCTCGCCGCTGCTTGGCCTTGCCGCGGCGTCCTCCCCGTCCATTGAATGGCCGCTTCTTGCGGGACTCTCCTCCGCCTCCCTGGGCCTTCTCCTTGTCGCGTCGCTCGTACTCAGCTTTCTGCTGTTCGACTAGGTACTCGACCCTCTTGCAGTTCTGGAGATCGTGGCCCTTGGTGCGGTGGATCTTGCAGTACTGCTTGTCGGAGCCGTCCTGCTTTTCGGCGGCTGCTACAGTGGTGGCTTCCTTGCCGGAGCCACCAGCCTGAGCTTTCTTGGCGCCAGCCTCCTTGCCGGACTGCTCGATGGCCAGTACTTCCTTGTTCTTCTTCTTCTTGTTGTTCCGCCTCCGGTTCTTCCTTGCCGGGGCGGCATCCTCACTGTCCGTTCCCCCTGCTCCAGCATCCTCTCCGGGGAGTCTCCTCCCCTCTTCAGCGCGGGCGCACTTGTCGGCCAGGGCATAGAGCTAGCTGACGTTTCGTATCTTGCACATCGCCATTTCCTCCCTCATGCGGCGGTTACGCACGTTCTGGTGGAACGCGCTAATAACCGCGGCAGGGCGGACATCCGGGATGTTGTGCTGGACTCAGCTGAATCTTTGGATGTACTTTCGCAGGGACTCTCCTTCCTTCTGGGCGAGTATATGCAGGTCGCTCTCCTGGCCATGGGGCTTGTGGCCACCCGTGAAGGCGCCAACAAACTGATGGCACATGTCGGCCCAAGAAGAGAAGGAGTTCTCCGACAAGTGCATGAGCCAAGATCTGACGTTCGGCTTGAGCACGAGCGGGAAGTAGTTCGCTAGTATCTTCTCGTCGCGTCCCCCGGCAGCCTGCACCGCGATGGTGTAGATGCTGAGGAACTCTGAGGGATGGGTCTTGCCGTCGTACTTCTCGGGTATGTCGGGCTTGAAGTTCTTCATGCTGGGCCACTGGACCTGCCGCAGCTCACGGGTGAATGCAGGGCAACCTGCCACGTACGGCAAGTCGCCCGGTTCTCCGGGCGCGTGCATGTCGACAGTGGTCCCAGCGCGCTGGTCGGACTGTCGTCGCGCTTCTCTTCGACGCTCGATGCGGGTTCGAGCGTCTTCTTGTCGTCTGTCGTCGAGGACTTGGCGCTGGTCGCGGCGAGCTCGTGGATCCGACGACGCCGTGGAGTCGTCGTCGACGTTGATCCGGCGAGTCGGCGACTTTTGCCTTCGGGGCGGGGAGTGCACGGTTGTTGCACCCCCGGCGGTCTTGTCCCCGGCAGTCTTGTCTCCATCAGCCCGCGCCTGGCCGACTTGCCGCGGACGCGACGTCGTCGGCTGCTGCGGCGTGTCGTTGTTGGCGAAGGCGATGGGGCTTTGGATGGTGGCCCTCCAGTCTTCGGCCTTGTCTGCTGCTGGAGGGAAGTCGAGGAGCAGCTGAGCTCTAGCGAGAGCTTCTGCTGGAGTGGAGGGGAGCGGTGGCGAGCGGTGCGAGGAGCGAGATATGCTCGGACTTCTAACAACGTTAGAAGGAGGAGGTTCCCGTCCCGGCGACCGCGCCTTGCTCGTGCCAGAACGTTGGCCTTGAGCGTCCCGCGGCTCGCCAACTTGTCCTTGACCCAGCAAGCGGATGGTACCCTGCGTACCTCGCCGCTGCCGTTCCGGCACCTCCTGAGAGGGGCGCGGTGCATGCACGGACGCCGAGGTCTTGGAGTGCGCTCGGTCGTCCGTCTTGTCCTTGGATTTGGCGGCGCCGTGAGTTTCCTCGTCGGCGTCCGTCCTTCCGCCAGCGTCTACCCCACCAACCGTTGGTTCTGGTGGTGGTGGGACCGACGCGGACGGACCTCCTACTTCCGAAGCTTTCTTCTTCGGCGGCATGTCGATGAAGTTAACGAAGTTGATGAAGTTGCTGAAGGTTTCTCCCGCGTGAACGCCGGATCAGGTTCGCACAACCTCGACGCCCCCTACCTGGCGCGCCAAAGATGTTGGGGAAACTGATCGCCCACGAACACCTATGGGACCGGAGCCCCTTTTCGGTACGGCAAGGGAGCGGAGGGAGCACGAAGAGCGGATCGAGGCGAGCACGCGGGCAGTTTACCCAGGTTCGGGCCGCACGGATGCGTAAAACCCTACTCCTGCCTTGGTTGTATTGTGTTCTTGTCTCGGGAGCACGAAGAGCTACAGAGCTGGTTACTAGCTACACCGAGCGTGAAAGTGATCAAGGATCGGAACCCCCTCTACGTTGCGCATGGGCCTCCTTTTATAGGTCAAAGGGGTCACCGACAGGTGGCATCGTAGGTGAGGGCAAAAACGTAAAAATGGTGGTAGTTGGAACAGTGTATGTACAATGTTTTGTACCTAACCCTGACGGTGGGGGACAAGGGCATTGAATGCCCGTCGCCGTCGCCCCCAAATAGTGCAAAAAAGCGTCCGTCCGGGCGTCTCCGTTTGCCACGACGGTAGCCTCGTCATCGTGGCTTGCCACCGTGTCCCCCAGGTTGCACAGCCTTCCGCCACGTGCCCTTGGAGGGGCCCCAGGGCGACGCGTGGCCAGATCAGCTGGAGCGCGGGCACATAGTGGAAACTTGCCGCGGCAAGTGCCTTGCCGCGGTCGCTACCCTGCCGCGCCCGGAAGCTTGTCGCTCTCCGGGCCTTGCCGGGGCGCGCGATGCGCCACGGCGAGTCTTCTGAAATGCCATGCTTTGGCCTTCCTGGCAAGCTCCTCTTGCCAGGGTCTTGTGCTAAAGGTATGGTTTTGAGCCTGGAGCGGCCTTCCCGGCAAGCTCCTCTTGCCGGGGCCTTGTTTCATTGACTTGAATACTTTGTTCTTGAATGGCTCCAAAGGAACCAAAGCGGGCTTTGGCGGGCGCGTGGCAAGCCCTGCCACGGGACGCTGCTACTGCCCGTGCACAAGTCGGGATACTAAGGTACCCCTACTTTAGTACACCGACACCAGGCCGCCGTGAGGAAGAGCTCAATGAAGAGCAAAGTAATATTTGGGCTGGAAGTAGTTTTCCTAAGCCGAAAATATTATCTTGGGACCACATACGATGGGAAAGGTTGTTGCGCGAACTTTTTAACACTTAAACTGACTGTATGTCCTAGTGTTTGGTTTCCTCCAAGATTCTTTCGCCTTTGTTCTAAACACCAACTCTATGCTTTTCTATAGTGTCTTCAATTCCTATGTTATGCATCTCCTTTCCTTTCCCTTTCCTTCGTTTTCCCTTAATCATGTGTTCTTATTTATTTTGATCTGAGCACATCGTAAATATTAATATCGTCCTTGAGTTTCAAAAGGCTTGAAAGAAAAGGTTAGATTCAGGGTCTCCTTGAATACACATTGATCCTCCAAGAGATTTTTGTGCTACCACCCTTATAATGAAAGTCATGGGGCCTTCAAGGACCTTAGTCCTTCGATGATGTTTTATAGTTATATGCACCACACTTCAAGATCTTAAGTGCCTTATCAAGAGAGTGATCTTTCATTTACTGAACCTTCTTGGTTGACTGGACTTGCACAAATACTAAACAACTATCGATGCTCTCATGGTGGTCGTCAAGAAAACTTTTAATTATGAGATTCCTGCAGAAAACGTATCTTGGTTAATTCTCACCATACAACCTACTATTAGCAATGGTAGCGTTTTAGAGGCGTAAAATGTCATACCATTCTAAGGTTTAGATTTAACCATGTCGTTTTAATAATAGTAGTTGGCATGGTGATCAATACGTTCCACATCCAAATCATTACCTTGTATAGGGTTTAACGAATCTTACATTCTAACACTCGGGCATCCTCACGAGCACCGTTGATGTAGGGCATGGGTGTAATGCCCAGTATGGGATTATACCTCCTACGTGTCGAGGCACGACTTAAAGGTATAAGCTCATACTAGAATGATCTCAAGTATGGTATCTTTGCACGACTCATGTAATATCGGGATGAAATTGCAAAAGAGTGGTTGGCTTACACTCGCCACGTCACACAATACATTACATAAGCAATCATCATCCAAATAACATCACAGTCCGACTATGGACGAAGATCCAAATGAAAGATACCAAAAATAAATAAAGCCACAAGGTCCGATCGCCCCTAGTAGAAGCCACTACTGATCATCGGGACAGTGCACATAGTATCGCTCACGTTCTTCATCGAACTCCCAGTACAGCTCTATGCCGTCACCTGTGTAGTTCACCATAGTACCTGCATCTGGTGTTGTGTAGAATCTGTGAGTCACGGAGGACTCACTAATCCCGTTCCCGGGTAGCAAAACTATCTAAGCCTTGGGTGTGGAACAAGGCTGAAGAAATAAAGGTTGTAGCTGCTCTAGCACTAGCTTACGTGGTTAGAGCGAGAAGGGAAGTGCCACGAACGTCAAAGTGATCACGAAGTGATACTATCTAAGCACGTCAAACATAACCCCACCGTGTTCACTTCCCGAACCCC
Source organism: Secale cereale (assembly GCA_902687465.1). Classification (NCBI taxonomy): domain Eukaryota; kingdom Viridiplantae; phylum Streptophyta; class Magnoliopsida; order Poales; family Poaceae; genus Secale; species Secale cereale. The sequence continues at coordinate 289,839,065 of LR738709.1, forward strand.
TTTCGGAAAATGACCATCACGGTTACTCACGCTGGTAGTGTGTTATGAACATGATGTCAAGTTATCTACAACCGGATATTAAGAAATTCCCATCTACCACATAACCGCGGGCACGGCTTTCGAAAGATCAAACCCTGCAGGGGTGTCCCAACTTAGCCCATCACAAGCTCACGATCTGCGGAGTCACAACTCCAAGGTGGGAAGACCCGAGTATTCTCGGAATCCCATGCTCAAGATATTCCGACTAAGGTAAAACTAATCCACCAAATCCTCCCAGCGTGCCGACACCCTGATAGTAGCCGCGCGTATCTCGTCTCAGGCCACGACCGAATGGGACAAGCTACAGGTTTTTACCAGCCCTTGAGTTCCCTCGAGGTGGCCCCGCAGCACGCCCAGTTTGGACCAACACTCATGTGGAGCACTGGCCCGGGTTGTTGATTAAGAAAAAGGGTTTATAACTCCCTATGCAAGTTTTTAGTTGTTAGGATGAAAGTGCAACTAATCCCCGGGTGGTTTTGGTAATTAATAACAACATATATATCATTGAACTAATAGTTACTTGAGAATCATTTCAGAGAAGTTCGATGATATGGGTATGGAAATGTCTGAAGAAGTGGACCCCTCAAAATGCTAAGACAAGCATTGGCAAAAGCTCAAGACTCCATTTTTGGTTTAGTGATCCAAGATCACATTGAGTCCATAGGAAAGCCAATACTATTAAAAGGGGATGAGGTTGTGTTGATGATCTGGTTGCTCAAGTGCTTAGTGATTTAGCTCCTTCAACTATCAGCAGCTTTCACTACTTAACACACTCATAAGTAATCTCGGACAAACCGATTCTTCCAACTCAGTCCCACCGAGATGAACCACCTCAGTTATTTTCCAAACCCTAGAAATTTCGGTCCATCCGATTTTGAGTTCGGTCTCACCGAAACTAGACTGCCAACCTTCTGTAACCGTTTGTCATCATTTCGGAATATCCGAGTTGTTGATTTCGGTCCCACCGATTTTGGCAAGCTCCTACCTTTGACTCATATCGGACACACCGAGATGGTATTTTCGGTCCCATCGAAAACCCCAACGTTAACTATATTTGAACTTTCGGTCTGACCGAGTTTTCACTTCGGTCTCACCGAGATTGCTCAATTATGTGTGTAACGGTTGGATTTTGTGTGGAGGCTATATATACCCCTCCACCCCCTCTTCATTCGTGGAGAGAGCCATCAGAAAGTCTACCACTCCTACCTTACACTTTCTGAGAAGAGAACTACCTACCCTTGTGTTGAGATCAAGTTATTCCATTCCTACCATATGAAACTTGATTTCTAGCCTTCCCAAGTTGCTTTCCACTCAATCCTTTCTTCCACCACAACCATATCAGTGAAGAGAGTTGAGTGTTGGGGAGATTATCATTTGAAGCACAAGAGCAAGGAGTTCATCATCATCAACAACATCTATTACCTTTTGGAGGATGGTGCCTCCTAGATTGGTTAGGTGTCGCTTGGGAGCCTCCGTCTTCGAGATGTGGAGTTGAACCAAGAAGTTTGTAAGGGCAAGGAGATCGCCTACTTCGTGAAGATCTACCCCGAGTAAGGCTAGTCCTCCGTGGGCGTAGGCCATGATGGAATAGACAAGGTTGCTTCTTCGTGGACCCTTCGTGGGTGGAGCCCTCCGTGGACTCGCGCAGCCGTTACCCTCCGTGGGTTGAAGTCTCCATCAACGTGGATGTACGATAGCACCACCTATCGGAACCACGAGAAAAATCTCCGTGTCTCCAAATTGCGTTTGATCTTCTCCACCTCTCTTTACTACATGTGCAATTTACTTTCCGCTGCTTATACTCTAGAATTGCATGTGTAGGGTGATACTTGATTTGATCATAATTGTGAAACTGCCAAAAACTGTTCATGATCTAAAGGCAGAATTTTTATATTGTCAAGTAGTCTAATCACCCCCCCTCTAGACATACTTTCGATCCTACAAGTGGTATCAGAGCTTTGGTCTCCATTGTTTTGGTTTCCATTGCATTGGACTCCATAAGCTTGGTTTCACAACCTAGGAGAGTATGGCGTCTAGTGAGGGTAATTATCGTAGAGGTCCTTACTTTGATGGTACAAATTTTGCTAGTTGGAAGCATAAAATGAAAATGCATATTCTTGGTCATAACCCAGCCGCATGGGGCATTATTTGTGTTGGTATGCAAGGTGAATTCTTCGAGGAAGGAAAAGTTCCGGATCGTGAAGCTACACCGGAAGAGTTGCGGATGTTGCAAAACAATGCTCAAGCATGTGACATTCTCTTCAATGCTTTGTGTCCCGAGGAGTTCAACAAAATCAGCCGTCTTGAGAATGCTAAAGAGATTTGGGATACTTTGGTTGAAATGCACGAAGGTACTGAATCTGTGAAGGAATCAAAGCTAGATATTCTTCAAGGTCAACTTGACAAGTTCAAGATGAAGGATGGTGAAGGAGTCGCTGAAATGTACTCTAGGCTTGCTCTCATCACAAATGAGATTGCCGGCTTAGGAAGCGAAGAAATGACCGACCGATTCATCATTAAGAAGATTCTCAGAGCTTTGGATGGAAAGTATGACACCGTGTGCACTTTGATCCAAATGATGCCAAACTACAAGACTCTCAAGCCAACTGAAGTCACTGGAAGAATTGTTGCTCATGAGATGACACTTAAGGATAAGGAAGAGCTTCACAACAAGTCAAGTGGTGCTTACAAAGCTACAAGTGATGCTCCCACTACCTCAAGTGACAAGTTAATTTCCAATGAAGAGATAAGCCTAATGGTTAAGAACTTCAACAAGTTCTACAAGAATAGAGGCAAAGAAAGAAGCTCAAAGTCTAGATCATATGATGAAAAGAGATCTTCTAGTCGTGATCGAAACTGCTACAATTGTGGAAGACCCGAACACTTCTCAAATGAGTGTACGGCTCCCCACAAGAGAAGAGAAGAATCTCCAAGAAGAAGAGCAAGAGATGAGTCACCTCGGAGAGAGAGAACTAGTAGAGATGATCGTTACGAACGAAGACCCTCTCGGAGAAGCAAGGATTCGGAGAGGAAAGACAAGTCATCAAGGAGCTACACAAGAAGAAGACATCAAGCTCATGTAGGTGAATGGGTCTCCGGCTCCGACTCCGACAATAAATCCGATGGAAGCTATCACTCCGACTCCGACTACAGCCAAGATGAAGGTGTTGCCGGACTTGCACTTGTATCCTCCAACTCCAACTCCTACGACTTATTTGATTCACCAAATGAGGGAATTGGAAGATGCTTCATGGCTAAAGGCCCCAAGGTAACACACCCTGAATTCATTGACTTTGATAGTGACGAGGATGACTTGCTTGGTGAAGATGAGGTCTTGCATGATAAATCTAGTGAGCTTAGTAATGATGAAAATGCTAGTAGTCTTTATAGTCGAGAAGAGTCCAATGACAATGCTATGAAGGAGATTGAGCGTCTAACTAAAGAACTAAACACTCTTAAGTTAGCTCATGAAACAACTCAAGAAGATCATAGAGAGCTCCTAAGATCTCATGAGAAGCTACGCTTCGAGAAGCTCACTCTAGAGCAAGAACATGAGTTTCTAAAAGTGATCAATGACGTTCTTCGAAAGAAGAGTTCTTCATATCTTGCCAAACGACTTCTCTTGTCTAATTTCTTGCCACCTATTAAGACTAAGCATGACAAGCATAAGAAAAATTCTTCCTCTAGTAGTAACAATAACCATGTTAAATCCAATATTGTTGCTTCTAGTAGTTCTCTTGATTCCACTAACAATGTTTCAAGCCAAGTTACACTTGAGAAAGAAAATAGCTTATTGAAGGAAATCATAGAGAAAGGTGTCTACAAGAGTCTTGCCGGAAGCAAGAACTTTGAGGAAATTGTTCGCAAACAAGGAAGGCACCGGAAGAATCAAGGGATTGGTTTTGAGCGAAAGCTCAACGCCGAAGGTGTTGAGTGGGAAGAAGGTCAATACCCTACTCCACAGTTTGTTTCACAAAAGGAGAAGTATGATCCTACTTCTTACATTGTGGAACAAGCTCAAGATGACCTTCCACCACAAGACCACAAGCTAAAGGCCAAGGACAAGCTTCAAGAGGAGATTGATGCATTCATTGAAGCACCTCAAGCCATGGTCAAGTGGGTTCCCAAGGACACATCAAGTTCTACTTCGTCAAGCTCAACTACAACCCCAAGGATTCCCATCAAGATGATGTGGATCCCAAAGAAGAAGAACTAGAAGGTTCTTGAGGGTGACTCCGCCAACATACTTCACTCATATTCATTTTGGCAAGAACTTGTGCAAACAACTTCCACATCATGCACTAGTTCATGGAGTCACAAACCCTCTTGTTGGTAAGTCAAGGGACAAGGTAATCATTGCTTTCATGGACATCATCTTTTGTGAACTTCAATCTATGTCTATGGATATCCTTGTTTGTTCCTTGTGGGACTAACCCATGTAGGTATTGAAAGTGCCCTAATCCAAAGGATAGCTCCCAACTCTTGATGATCTACATCAACATTGAGCATCCACATCTTCAACATCTACATGAAGTCTTCTACGACAACCCAAGGTTAGTTTGACCCTTTAAAAGGGGTTCTCACATCTAGGGGGAGCTTTGCTCTAAAAATTGAGCTAAAGCATCTTCAAATGATGTGAACACATAAATGCTTTATGTAAAAGTGGTAACCCCACTTGTGCTTAAACGATGAGTATGACCTATGATCAAATGTTCTCATTTGACTCCTAAGTCAAATACTCATATATAGATGACCTAGTCATCGACAAATTGTGTGCTAGTAGCTAGAGTGTTGGTTGTGCATGTTTGACACATATTTCAGTTGCTATCTTATTGTGTGAGCATGTTGAATGCATGATTTCATCCATTCAAGGACATCCATTTGTTGTTTTGATTGTTTTGACTTTTCTGGCCAAATGGATGGACAAGAATGCCTAAGCACCTCCCCTAGCTATCTATGCTTTCTTGTCTCAAATTCTATTCATGCTCATATCACAACTTTGAACAAGTCATTTTCGGACCCTCCGTGTGAGGAGCACTCGGAGCCACCGATCCGTCTAAGGCTGACTTCCAAAACCTTCTAAGTCCATTTCGGTCTGACCAACTTTTCATCTCGGTCCAACCGAAACGCTTAGACTGATCTAGGTTTCATCTCGGTGAAACCGAGTTCAAAATCTCGGCGTGACCGATATGTGTAACTGCACAGCAGTTAGCCATTTCGGTGTCACCGAGTTTTTCAACTCGGTCCCACCGACAGTATGGGGACATATATACCTGAGGGCTGCGCGCGATTACTTCTTCAAACCGTTTCGCCCCCAAGTCCCCTGCTGCCGTCGCCCTGGTCTTCGGATCGTCGCCGTCGTCGCCTGTGCGCCCTCGCCGCAGGTCTCCGCCGCCGTCAACGGTAATCTTCTCCGCGCCGTTGCCGCCGTAGAGGGACTCCACCAAGTTAGGGTGAGTCCCGATCCCTCTCGTGCTCCCCATCTGATTCTTGCACGATTGGTTTGCCATGTATCTATCCACGTTTGAGATATTCCTTAAACATCAGATCAGATCCTTTTAGTTTCGAGCGAAATTCTTAGGTTTAGGTTTCCACGGAACACATCTCGGTGAAACCGATTTTGAAAACTCGGAATGACCGATTTGGCCTCTGGCCATTGCACTGCACCGTTCGGTCTAACCGATTCGTGCAAATCGGTGTGACCGATGTAGAGTCTCAGTGAAACCCTAGTGTTTCGGTAGGACCGAAACCCATTTCGGTCTGACCGAAAGTGGTGTGTAGGTTTCTGTTATACACTTCGGATTCACCGAAACTGAAAATCGGTTTGACCGAAATGCATTCTGTGAAAACTCAAAACTAAGATTTGAACTCATTTTTTTTTGCAAAAACCTCTGCAGTTGTGATAACTCTTCTACTCTGCCTATACCTTATCTTTTCACAGGTTGTCAGCCATGTCAGATGCCAGTGACAGCCAGAACAGGTCTGAATCACCGTTTGCAGAGATCCCTGAGGCAGATACTAGTCCCGAGGCTAGTAGTTCCAGTGATGATGGTGAGAGGAGCACCCCTAGTGGTTTGCCTCCTGCAGCCACCAGAACCAGAAAGAAGAGAAATTCTGATGATGAGGACTCTGACTTCGTTGCTGAGGAAGTTACCTCCAAGCCCAAGGGGAAAGTTGTTGCCAAAGAGCACGAAGGACAGCAGTCAAAGAAAGGCACCAGCAAGGTCAAGCAGTCAGCTGTTGCAAAGAAGCTAAACTTGGAAGAGCCAGTTCCAAGTAAGGTGAAGAAAACTTCCAAGAGGAAGAGGGTAGTATATGCTGAACCTCATGTTGATGCAGCTGCTGAAGAAGAAGAAGAAGATGCACCCCAGCCTCCTCCTCAGAAGGCTAAGTTCATGGGTGATGCTATTAGGGCTCAAGCCACTTCTAAGCCCAAGAAGCCTGCTCAAGCCAAGGCAGCTCCAGCAAAGCCCAAGAGGACAACCAGGAACATTCCAGCTTCTGAGAAGAACAAAGGTGAGATGCCACCGTCTGAGTCTGATGAAGAACATGTGTTGCTGAAGCTCCGTCCTAAATTGCCACTCCACAACGATGCTCATCCTCAAGCCGAGGATATGAAGGCAAGGAAGGATAGAGGTCTCAGGCTATGGAGACAGTCTGATCCATATGCCGTGAGGAGAAGGACTGCTGTGGACCCCAGATTCCACACCAGAGAGTAGCAGGACTTCTATGAGACCGTTCTGATGGATAAGAAGCCTATTGTTGCAGACACCAGGTATGTTGACTGGAAGTACATTGACAGTGAAGAGCACCGAGACTTCTTTCCCCATGTGCATGAGAGCTTCACTGCATGTGGAGTTGCTGAGTTCGTGGGTCAGGAGCTGACAGATTGGAATGACGAGATGATCATGCAGTTCTACGCCACAGCCCACTTCTATCCTGATGGCAAGATCACCTGGATGACTGAAGGTCAAAGGTTTTCTTCGTCTGTTGAAGAATGGGCAGAACTTCTGAATGCTCCAGTACAGAGAGAGGACGACATTGATGTCTATGGGATTCCTAAGAAGAGCCATGATTCCATGAAGAACATGTACAAGGAGATCCCCGCTGCTGATTTGGAAGGGTGGAAGCTTGGCTCGGTGTACTATCTCCACGCAGGTCTGACCACCACTAACACTATTCTGAGGCATACCTTGATGCCCAAGTCTGGAGACCACCGCATGATTCGAGGCTATTCTATCAACATGCTGCACATTCTCGATGAGAAGGCACCTTTCAAGGTGATGAACTTAATGGTAGAGACCATTAAGAGGACTGCAGCTGACCAGAAGAGGTCGTGTGGATTTGCCCCGCAGATTCAGATGCTTATCAATGCCAAGTTTGGCACGGGCAAATTCATGTTGGATAGGAAGCACTTGCCACTGCAGCCAGAGCATGAGGACAACGTTGTTGTGATGGATGAGGAGGATCCAACCTCAGTTGAAGGACAAGCCAAAATTGAGGCTGCTAAGAAAGCTAAAGCTGACAAAGAGGCAGCAGCAGCAGCAGCCAAACCAAAGAGCTTCGGAGAGCAGATTCTTGAAGCTACCCAGAGGATTGAACAACGCCTGGCCAGCATTGAACAATCTCAGGAAAGCCTAGAGAGGATTGTTGAGGACAAGATCCACGCTCTGGACGTGAAGCTGACTGAGATTCAGGTGTCCGTCAACAAGCTTGAGGCAGACATGGAGGAAGCAAGGCAGGAGAGAGCAGAGCTCATGCAGGATGATCTAGTCCAGGACTCTCATCGCCAGACTGCTCAGGTTCCCAGAGGATCCCGATCTGCAGCTATCCCAGTGACTGACTCCAGGGCTACCACTTCAGCACCTCCTACAGCTCCAGCAGTTACTCCAGCTCCAGCATCCACTCCTCCAGCGCAGACATCAGCAGAAGTCTTCGCCGATGCCGTCATTTCTACTCCGACATCTACCCAGACGGGAGCCGCCAGCTGAGCCCACAGTGACGCTTAGCTCTATGCTTTTTCGAACTTTTTGGTAACTTGTTGCCAAAGGGGGAGAAATTGTATAGATCATAGGGCTTCGAGAGAGAGAGTGCTCTTTCGTTCTTTTGCCGGTTTCCTTTGAGATACATTTGGTTCTTTTGGTCTTTCGAAACTTTCAGTGTGCTTGCTACTACGTTTGATGCTACCTTAATGAGTGCTTGGTCATACTATGCTTTAATGTGTGCTTAATGCTTATCATATGCTATTCCTTCTTGTATGATCATTTACTCTTGTCTTGGTGATTGAGTGCATGTTATTCATTCTTATCATTTTGTGCGCTCCACCAAGATGTATGTGACATGGAAGAGTGACCCATAATCCTAATCGATTGTGCATTTGCATTCAAATGCAAATTTTAAATAATGCACAAATTTAGGGGGAGCTCTTGTTTATCACATACTTCTCAAAGCGACGATATTATTCATTGATTATATCTTTTGTCGAAGCTTTGATCTATATGTTGTCATCAATTACCAAAAAGGGGGAGATTGAAAGTGCAACTAATCCCCGGGTGGTTTTGGTAATTAATAACAACATATATATCATTGAACTAATAGTTACTTGAGAATCATTTCAGAGAAGTTCGATGATATGGGTATGGAAATGTCTGAAGAAGTGGACCCCTCAAAATGCTAAGACAAGCATTGGCAAAAGCTCAAGACTCCATTTTTGGTTTAGTGATCCAAGATCACATTGAGTCCATAGGAAAGCCAATACTATTAAAAGGGGATGAGGTTGTGTTGATGATCTGGTTGCTCAAGTGCTTAGTGATTTAGCTCCTTCAACTATCAGCACCTTTCACTACTTAACACACTCATAAGTAATCTTGGACAAACCGATTCTTCCAACTCAGTCCCACCGAGATGAACCACCTCAGTTATTTTCCAAACCCTAGAAATTTCGGTCCATCCGATTTTGAGTTCGGTCTCACCGAAACTGGACTGCCAACCTTCTGTAACCGTTTGTCATCATTTCGGAATATCCGAGTTGTTGATTTTGGTCCCACCGATTTTGGCAAGCTCCTACCTTTGACTCATATCGGACACACCGAGATGGTATTTTCGGTCCCACCGAAAACCCCAACGTTCACTATATTTGAACTTTCGGTCTGACCGAGTTTTCACTTCGGTCTCACCGAGATTGCTCAATTATGTGTGTAACGGTTGGATTTTGTGTGGAGGCTATATATACCCCTCCACCCCCTCTTCATTCGTGGAGAGAGCCATCAGAAAGTCTACCACTCCTACCTTACACTTTCTGAGAAGAGAACTACCTACCCTTGTGTTGAGATCAAGTTATTCCATTCCTACCATATGAAACTTGATTTCTAGCCTTCCCAAGTTGCTTTCCACTCAATCCTTTCTTCCACCACAGCCATATCAGTGAAGAGAGTTGAGTGTTGGGGAGATTATCATTTGAAGCACAAGAGCAAGGAGTTCATCATCATCAGCAACATCTATTACCTTTTGGAGGGTGGTGCCTCCTAGATTGGTTAGGTGTCGCTTGGGAGCCTCCGTCTTCGAGATGTGGAGTTGAACCAAGAAGTTTGTAAGGGCAAGGAGATCGCCTACTTCGTGAAGATCTACCCCGAGTAAGGCTAGTCCTCCGTGGGCGTAGGCCATGATGGAATAGACAAGGTTGCTTCTTCGTGGACCCTTCGTGGGTGGAGCCCTCCGTGGACTCGCGCAGCCGTTACCCTCCGTGGGTTGAAGTCTCCATCAACGTGGATGTACGATAGCACCACCTATCGGAACCACGAGAAAAATCTCCGTGTCTCCAAATTGCGTTTGATCTTCTCCACCTCTCTTTACTACATGTGCAATTTACTTTCCGCTGCTTATACTCTAGAATTGCATGTGTAGGGTGATACTTGATTTGATCATAATTGTGAAACTGCCAAAAACTGTTCATGATCTAAAGGCAGAATTTTTATATTGTCAAGTAGTCTAATCACCCCCCTCTAGACATACTTTCGATCCTACATAGGCAAATATAGTACCAATGTTGGGACTTGCTGGAAAAGCTTTAGCGCTAAGCGGGTTATCAAGGGGGGCCCATAAACCCCAACCGTGTTAGGGACGCATAATCAAGGAACATAACACCGGTTTATACGGTTCCTAGGGAGGCATGAGTGGAACAAAACACCAAGCAAGAGGCTTAGCCTTCCACCCATTGCCAAGTATATAGATGATTTATTTAAACACATTATATAGTGTGATATCCCAACAATAACTTCAACATGAAGCAAGAATCTTCAAATCTTCTCCTGCAACTAGCAATGCTATAAGAGGGGCTGAGCGGAGCTTACGTAGCCAAACAAAGGTTTGCTAGGTTGGGTGGTTAGAGAGATTCATGGTTACAATAGGAGGCTGACAAACAAACATGGGCATCGAGGCAATAAGCTAAAGAGCGAGACATCTAGCAATAGCCAAAGATAGTAATGATATCTGGGTCAGGCCATCTTGCCTGTCGAGTCATCGGTGGGATCATAAGTCGGCTCCTCGTACTCAACCTCGGTAGGACCCTCGTTCTTGGTCTCGGCTCCCGGCTCTACTCAACACAAGAACACAACGTGGCACAAAATCAAAAAAGGTGCAATGCACAATCAACATGATGCAAGTATGATGCATTTCATGGCAAGGGATGAAGCACACAAGAGCAACACAAAACAACAAGTTTAAATGAGGTCGGAATCAACATATAGCATATCCGGTAAATCCTCATATGCATGTTTTGAAATTGGTCCAGATCTGAACAAACCTTAAGTTAAAGTTTCTAAACAGCAAGTTAACATGCACCATGATGATCTACACGAAATTCTAGTCAAGTCTCATATAAAGATTGTTTAATTCAGAGCTACGGTCTAGAAGATATGAGCAAAACAAGACAAGCATGGCAACGGTGCAAGATGCACCCAAACATCAAGCAAACACACTCCAAACATGTAAAAAACATGATATTATGATTCTACATGCAAAATCACACAAGTTTCATATAGGGCACGCTCAAAACGGAGCAACGGTTCAACACATACACACGAAACTAGATTCAATGCAAAGCTGAAATTAACAGCCACATAGCAACTTTGGAGCAAGAAATATATACTCTACAGCACCCAAACATGATGACAATAAGCATGGACATGAATTAGACATATCCTACAGCAAACAACTCCATTGGAGCAACTCCAGAGGACGCATGAATCAATAGCAACAAGCTACGCCAAATTGATCATGCTATTAAAAACCTGACAGTCATAATTTATAGCAACTTGGGAACAAGAAATAAATAAGCTACAGCAAGACATATACGCAAGTGAGGGCATGGATGGATAGATAATAACATGGACAACAAGGAATGATCACTGGCCACTCGAAAACAAGCATGGATTTGACTAGGGCATCAAGCAAACATAGCATCAGGTTATAACAGATTCCAGACTTAGCCGAATTTTCACTAAGTATAAAACAGTTATGTTGGCATGGCATGTTTGCAAGCATGTTTAAGTCACCTCAAGGCCTTTCATGGAAAGTGGTTTGCACCACAACAAAGACCATATGATAGAGATTCTAAAACATATTGACATGTGACATGGAGACAAACACATCAATAGCAACGAGCACTTCAAATCAGCATCTCTTAACATGCATCATAACTTAACAGCCACATGCACTTTTGCAACAGATACTAACATGGCAATATGAAGACTAACATGAATGCTACAACAACCATCATGTAGAGCATTTCACAATGAACATTTTGACATATCATTTGCTCCATTTGGATAAACATGCACCAAGTTATCACATCTCAAACATGGCATAAAAATAACAAGTTGCAGCAGTTTATAACAAGTAGCACTCTTGTCACGATGATTAAGACCTCTAGACGAACTCAAACAAGCATGCCACAATGGAACAAAACGTAGAGCACATCACCACGATCATTTCGATATGCTACACGCCCAAAACGGATCTACGAGCACAAAGTTACGGCCACACAAAGGAGGCAACAAAATGTTGCAGATCTGGGACTTAGTGGTTTTATACCTCACGAAAAAGTCAACGTGGACGAGGATGTCCTGGGACGGAGGGATCCGACGGGGACGGGCGGAGGCGTTTGGATCCACGACCCGGTGGATCTGATCCACCGGGATCCAGATCCGGACCGGGCCACCGGAGAAGATGACCGGGGCAGCGGCGGCTCCGGCGAGGTGGCGCGGGGCCGGCGAGGCGGCGGGAGCGGCCGGGGCGGCGGTGGCCGGAGTGGGCATCGGCCGGCGGCGAGGAGGCGCGGCCCGGCTCGCCCGCGACCGGCGGCGGCGGTAGGTGGTGCAGGCGGCGGAGAGGCGAGCTTCGGCGGCGGGGATGCGCGGCGGCGCGCGGCCGGCGGCGGGGAGGCCAGCGGGGAGGCGGAGAGGCGCCCGACGGGGATGCGGGCCGCGGCGGCCGGGGGCGGGCCCGCGCGATGGGCGTTGGCGCTGGAGGCCAGCTGCCACGTGGCGGCCTCCGGTTCGTCCGGGCGCGGCGGCGGACACGTCCGGCGCCGGCGGACACGTCCGGCTCTCGGTGGAGCTGCGGGACACGGCGAAAAAATGGAAAAAAGGGAAGGCTACGGTTTTGCCCGAAAATGGAGGGGATGGGGCCTTTTTATAGGCATAGGTAGCTAGGAGACTCCAAATGAGGAGCGGTTTTCGGCCACGCGATCACGATTCGACAACCGAGATGATGGGAAGGGTTGTGCTGGGTTTGTGGGCTGTTGTGGAGGGGGTCTTGGGCCTTAAATAAGAGGTTATTTTAGCCCACTAGGTTAACCGTTGGAGTACCAAACGAACTCCAAACGCGACGAAACTTGACAGGCGGCCTACACGTACCAAAACAACAACGCACAACAAGTCTCACGTCATTCCGGAAACGTTACACAACCACACACGAAAGAAGGACTCGGGGATGCCACGGGAACGTGTGAGAGCGTCGGAACTCAAAACGGACAACGGTAAGAGACGAGTGGAACCGGGTGCAAGTGACAACACGAATGCAATGCAATGCACATGACAACATGACATGGATGAAATGCACACACGCACACGACAAAACGAAGAAACCTGAAATGAAAGAAGAACCCAGAATGGAATTGATGAAGTCAAAGTTTCAGATATTGCCATATTTGGAAAGTGTTACATCTGGGGCATTACAAACTCTCCTCTACTACGAAAAATCTCGTCCCAAGATCTAGGACTGGAAGAAGGAAGGGTACTCGGAACGAAGGTGATCTTCTCGTTCCCACGTAGCTTCTCGGTCGGTATGGTGTGACCACTTAACTTTCAAGAACTTGATTGACTTGTTGCGGGTCTTGCGCTCAGTTTCTTCGAGAATAGCAACAGAGTGCACACGGTAAGACAAGTCTTGTTGAAGATCAATCTCCTCGAACGGAATGGTGCGTTCAGGTGTCTTGAAGCACTTGTGGAGTTGAGACACGTGAAACACATCATGAACATTTGCAAAGTTGGATGGAAGCTCGAGTTGATAGGCTAGATCGCCTCTTTTGCCAAGAATCTTGAAAGGGCCCACGTATCTAGGAGCAAGCTTGCCTTTGATACCGAATCTTTGGGTGCCTTTCATAGGAGAAACACGGAGATAGACATGATCTCCAATGTCGAAGGCCAAATCACGATGCTTTCCGTCATAGTAGCTCTTTTGACGCGACTGAGAGGCCTTGAGATTCTCACGTATGACTTTGCACATTTCTTCGGCTTCTGAGATCAAGTCATTTGCAAGAAGTTGACTGTAATGCCCCGGATGTAATACTTTCCCTTTTGGGCAATATATAATATCTCCGGCTTCATCAATTCCATTTCCGGGTTCTTCGTCTTTCGGGTTTCGTCGTTTTGTTGTGTGTGTGTGTGTGGCATTCATTCATATCATGTAGTCATGTGCATCGCATTGCATTTGTGTTGTCGGTTGCATCCGGTTCCACGCGTTCCTTTCCGTTGTCCGTTTCGCGTTCCGGAGCTCCCTCACGGGTCCGTGGCGTCCCGTAGGCCTACTTTGGTGTTTGGCCGTGTAACGTTACCGGTTTGGCGCGAGCCTTGTTGTGTGTTGTTGTTTTGGTGTGTGTAATCCGCCTATCAAATCTCGTCGCGTTTAGAGCTCGTATACTACCCCAGCAGTTATTCTCGTGGGCTCAAAGTGCCTCCACTTTGAGGCCCAAGACACCCCTCCATCAGCCCACCAAACCAGCCCAAACACCTCCCTTCATCTAGGCCATCCAATTCTGATCGTGTGGCCGAAAACCGCACTCCATTTGGACAACCCTAGCTCCTTGTGCCTATATATTTGTCCACTTCCCCCAATTTTTGCCCCAAATCAAGGAAACCCTAGCCCCCATCTTCTTCTTCCTCCAGCCACTACCACCTCACCGGAATTCCGCCGGAACCCGCGTCGTCGCCGGAGCTCACCCGCCGGAGTTCTTCCGCCGCCGCCTTCTCCCGTCGCCGCCGCTGCGGGGCCCTCTCCGCCGCCGGCCGGCGCCACCACCTCGCCGGCCGGGCCTCCAGTCGCCGGTCCCGCCTTCCATCGGCCGCCGCAGGCAGCGCGACCAGCCGCCGCCGCCTCCTTCGATCGGGGCAGCCAGATCGCCGATCCAGAGCATCGCGCGCCTGGGCCGTTGACCGATCCCCTCGCCGCCCGATCCAAGCGCCCCTCCTGGGCCAGATCTCGCCGCCTGGGCTAGGTCTTCGCTTCCCCGGGCCGAACCCTAGACCCCAGGCCGATCCGCCGCTTCCGTCGCGGGCCAGCCGGCGCCCCAGGCCCACCAGCCGGGCCTCCACCGCCTCCTCCCACCGGCCCAGTTGCCCCGCCTCTCCGCCAGCTTCTTCGCGGGCCGGTCGCCGCCCCGGGCCCGTTTCCCTTCGCCTCGCTCCAGGCCGCCTTCCATCGCGGGCCAGCCAGGCCGCCTCCTGCCGTCGCCCGAGCCAGCGCGCGAAGCAGCGCCAGCGCCCCGTCGAGGATCTCGATCCGGTTCGGCCAGGTGGGCCGAACCCTAGGATCCGACCCGGGGAGACCGATCCGTCAGCCCAAAGCCCGATCCGCGAACCCCGCGACCCGGTTGACCTTTTTCAGATCTGAGAAGGTTGCCCTCTAAATCCTCTAAGTCCCTGTGTTTTTCATTGTCTGATGCTAATTTTCAAATGATGATATCTTTTTGTGTGGTGCTCCGATTTGCGCAAATGACATGTCCAGACGTTCGTGGTGACTTGCACTACGTTTCATTCCTTTGTGCCATGCATGTTTGAGATCATCTAGATGCTTAAATTTCCGTTGCAAGAGTGCATCCCGTTATAAACTGTTGTTAGTGATGTTTTTATGCCATATTTGCATAGTGATAACTTGGTGCTCGTTTATCCCAATGATGCAAATGACATGTCCACGTGTTCGTCTTGTCATGCTCATCATGATGATTGCTTAAACTTGCATGATAGATTTAATCTTTCCATGTTTATCTCCGTTGCAAAGTGCTATGTGGCTATTAAGTTTTTAAGCTTGTTATGAAATGCCAATTTGAGGAGCTCATTGCTATCATTGTGGTTGTCCCCATGATGCATGCTTAGGTGTTTTGAAATCACCATCATATGTACTTTGATGTGGTTATTACCACTTGCCATGTTTAGTTTTGAGGTGACTTAAACTTGCTCTCAAAGATGCCATGATGAAACTGCTGTTTTAACACTTAGTGAAATTTCACTAAGTCTGGAATCTGTAATTTCCACATGCCATGTTTGCTTGTTGTTCTAGGACAAACCATGATAGTTTTGGGGTGACTCTTGATGATTCCTTGTAGTATATATTGTTGGCTATCCATTCATGCTCTCACATGCTTATTTGAGTGGTTGTAGCATATTTATCTTTTGCTCCAAAGTTGCAATAAATTACTGCTGTCAGGATTTTGTTGTCAAGTTCAATATGTCAAAGCTTGTTGCTATTGATCCGTGGCTCCTTTGGGGGGTGCACCAATGGACTTATTTGCTGTAGGTTATGTCTAGTTTATGTTCATGCTCTTTGCCATGATGTTTGAGTACTGTAGCTTATTTATCTAGTGCTCCGAAGTTGCTATGTTGCTGTAATTTTCAGCTTTCGCATGTTTATTGTTTTGTGTGTAACTTTTAGCCCATAGCTCCGATTGCAGCAAGTCTTATATGAAACTTGATTGATTTTTCGTGTAGATTCATGATATCCTATTGTTATCTTGTTTTGAAGCATTTTGCTTGGTCGCATATTGTCATGCTCATTGTGCTCCCTTAGTGCATAAGTCATGCATCCATCATTTTTGTGTGCGCATTGCATCTTGTTGATTCGTGCCTTGTGTGGTTGTATTGATTAGAGCCAGAAGCTGAGACCGAGTACGAGTACGAGCACGAGGTTACTACCGAGGTTGAGCACGAGGACCACTCTTACGATCCTATCGACAACTCTTCAGGCAAGATGACCGAACCCGAATACCATTACTATTTTTGCCTATTGCTAGAAGTCTCGATCTATAGTTTTGCCTCGATGCCCATGTTTTCCTGTCAGCCTCCTATTTGTAACCATGAACCTGTTTAACCACCCTACCTATGCAAACCATTGATTGGCTATACGCAGGCTTCGCTCAGCCCCTCTTATAGCGTTGTTAGTTGCAGGTGAAGTTCGAAGATGCTTGCTTCATGATGAAGTTTGGTTGGGTTATATCACACTATATAAATGCTTAAAATGAAATCATCTATATATTGGCAATGGGTGGAAGTCTAAGCCTTTTGCTTGGTGATTTGTTCCACTCATGCCGCTAGGAACCGTATAAACCGGTGTTATGTTCCTTGATTATGCGTTCCTCACACGGTTGGGGTTTATGGGGCCCCCTCGATAGACCGCTAAGTGCTAAGTCTTTTCCAGCAAGTCCCAACATTGGTACTATTTGCCTAATAACTAATAAACTTGCATAGGGAGTAATTAACCCTCTTTCTTAATCAACAACCCCGGGCCAGTGCTCCACATGAGTGTTGGTCCGAAACGGGGAGCCTGCGGGGCCACCACGAGGAAACTCGAGGTTTGGTAAAAACCTGTAGCCTCGCCCATCCGGTCGTGGCCTGAGACGAGATACGCGCGGCTACTATCAGGGTGTCGGCACGCCGGGAGGATTTGCTGGATTAGCCTTACCTTAGTTCGGAGTATCTTGAGCACGGGATTCCGAGAATACTCGGGTCTTCCCACCTTTGGAGTTGCGACTCCGCGGATCGTGGGCCTGTCATGGGCCAAGTTGGAACACCCCTGCAGGGTTATGAACTTTCGAAAGCCGTGCCCGTGGTTATGTGGCAGATGGGAGCTTGTTAATATCCGGTTGTAGAAAACTTGACACATTGTTCTAATACACTACCAGCGTGAGTACCGTGACTGTCATTTTCCGAAAGGGATTCGGGAGATGAACACGGTGGGGTTATGTTTGACTGGCTTTAGTTAGGATCACTTAGTGATCATCTCTCGACCAAGGCACCTTCTCTTCTCGCTCTCGTAAACGTAAGCTAGTGCTAGTTGCTGCTGCCGACTTTTGTTTTTTTCCTTCTCCTCTTATTCTTTTCTTCAGCCTTATCCACTCCCAAGGCTTAAATAGTCGTGTTACCCGGGAACGGGATTGCTGAGTCCTCTGTGGCTCATAGTTACTTCACCACACCAGATGCAGGTCCGATGGTGAGCTATCCAGGTGATGGCACCGAGCTAGACTGGGAGTACGACGAGGAGCGTAGCCGTTACTATGTTCGTTATCCTGATGATCAGTAGTGGTACTTCTACTAGGATTCGATCTGACCTGTGGTTTTAAATTATGTTTGGTATCTTGTCATTTGGATTTTACCCTTAGATGGGCTGTGATGTTTTATTGAATGATGATTTGGACATGTAATGTATTTGTGTGACGTGGCGAGTGTAAGCCAACTATTTTATGTTTTCCATCCCCATCTTTTACATGAGTTGTGCAAAGATACCAAACTTGCGATCATTCCAGCATGGGGTTATGTCTCTAAGTCGTGCCTCGACACGTAGGAGATATAGTCCCATCCTGGGCATTACAAGTTGGTATTCAGAGCCTTCTCCGACCTAGGAGCCCCCACTGATTGATCGAATCATTGACGGTCGAGTCTAGGCACACACTGAAAATATTTTTGAGTCCTATATTTATATCGGAGAGTAGGATTTCTTTGCTTCTCATCCCCTTTCTCTCTGGTGAGGACTCCTGACGACTACTCTTGCCTCTTCTACTTTCAAAATTTGCACAATTTTTTTTAGGAATCTCGCGAGTATTATTGGATTGTTTCGATGTTCTTGTGACGAGAATATTGTTCTCGATGCCTCCTGACATTAGGGGTTGTGGCAGTGTCCCGGGGAGTTGAGCTTCGGGGTATTGTCGTCACAAGCATATCGCGGCAGTACTAAATACTTAAGACGGCCGACATCAAAAATCTCTCCTATACGGTTAGTGGTAAGATAACCCCGACATCACCCAGTACTGGGGAGGTAGTTCGGGAGTATTGCCATAGCTTGGTATAGTGGATGCTTTTCGAAGGTCCGAGGTAGACGGTTTCCGAGAAAGACTGGTTGTGTATTGAAGGATGGATACAGCTGGATGTAGGTTTAGAGTTGATTGCACGGTGCTTCCCCTGTATCCACAACACCTGATTGCATAACTAGAAACTTTCGGAAATTAATAGGTGGGACTATCCAGTAGATCGTAGGCATTCTTCCAACGAATGCAGGTTAGTGAGTTCGGGGTTCTACATTGAGTGAAGTGGTTTATGACCGATGTTCCGATCAGGAGTTGCATCTTAAAGGGTCCTTGGCTATGCTGATCCGGGGATTGCAAAACCCTTTCGTAACGCGTTCATATGCTTTCAGCACAAAAATGTCGAACGAAGCTCCTATCTTGTGTTTGTTTCCATCTGTACCTTGTTGTTTTTCTTAATTACCTTTTGTCCCCTATGTGGATTCTCGTGAAGATTGATGTTATCATTTAAACTGAGAATTTCATTCGTTCCTCTTGTTCGAATGATTCTTGTGAAGACTTGTTGCATTTCAATCCGTTGATTCAGCTTATACCTTCTTTCAATCAATTGCTGATTCGTGGTCATCTCTTTTAGGATGGCTCCGAAACGAGTTTCCAACGCTAACCCAGAGGGTGAAGAGGTCCTAGATCGTCCTCCTTCCCCTCCTCCTCCGTCTGAGGCTTGGAGAGCGATTATGCAGACTACAAATCAGAACACCCAGATGTTGATGCAGATGATGCAGCAGATGCAAGCTAATCAGGGTGTTCCAGGGAACCAAGGCAATTTCTTCAACCAACAGCACCATGCTACTCTCAACCAGTTCTTGGCCAATCAACCAAAAGCTTTCAGTTACTGTGTCGACCCTCTTGATGCTAAAGATTGGTTAACCAATATTAAGAAGCATTTTGAGTGCAGTAACGTAAGGGAAGAGGACTATGTGAAGTTTGCAGCCTTCCAACTCAAAGACCAAGCAGCTGACTGGTGGCAGCAGTACAAAGACTCCAGGCCAGGTCGTGTGATCTCTTGGGAGGATTTCTGCAAGGACTTTCGCTCTCACCACATTCCAACAAGTGTCATCGAGGGTATGCGTGAGCAATTCTGCAACCTGAAGCAGGGCTCTATGACTGTCTACCAGTATAATGTCAAGTTCCAAAACCTCGCCCGCTATGCTAAGCAAGACATTCCAGATGCCAAGAGCAAGATCTATCAGTTCCGCGGAGGTCTGAAAGATGAACTTCAACTTGCTCTCACCTTGTTCGAGCCCGATGAATTCGACAAATTCTATAACATGGCTTTGAAACAAGAGGCAGCTCATCTCAAGATGGAGGCTTCTAAAAAGAGGATTCGAGATGCCGTTCACTCCTCCTCATCTTCTCAAGTGGCCGCGAAACAACAGAAATTTTGGCTTCCTCCTCCTCCAGTGATTCGAGCTCCTTACAACAACTCCAACAGCAACAAGAACTCTAGTGGACGTGGTTTCTCCCACCCACCCAACCCGAGCAACCAGTCGAGGAATCAGTTTCAGTCTCAAGGTTCCAAGTCAATTGGTTCTCATTTCCGTCCTCTCTCAGAAGTGACTTGCAACAAGTGCACTCAGAAAGGTCACTATGCCAACAAGTGCCCCAACCCGAAGCGCCTTCCTCCTCCTCCGCCTGTGAGTTCAGCTATTGTCAAGCATGTTACAAAGTCTGCAAGGGTCAATCTGATGAATGCAGCGCAAGCGGAGAATTCTTCTGATGTGATTTTGGGTAACCTTCCAGTTAAATCTTTTCCAGCTAAAGTTTTGTTTGATTCGGGTGCTTCACATTCCTTCATGTCATTCCCATTTTCATCCAAGCACAACATTGTCACCAAAAATTTGCCTCAGAGGTTGCAAGTTATTTCTCCAGGGAGATGTATGAATTCTGGTGTGTATGCTCCGGATGTTTCTATTCGCATGGGTGATTATCGCTTTCTGGCTAAACCGGTGGTTCTTGGCAATTTCAGACATTGACCTCATCCTCGGGATGGACTGGCTTTCTCAGCATGATGCTCACATTGATTGTGCACAGAAGGAAGTCAAGATGACTCATCCTGATGAAGATGTGATTATCTTCGCCTCCAGGGATAACACTATCAGGCTTTTCTCTCTCAATGATAAGGGCGAGATTAATGCCATCTCTCAAATTCCGGTGGTAAACGAATACGAAGACGTTTTTCCTGAAGAACTTCCAGGCATGCGTCCACACCGTAAGGTGGAATTCGTCATTGAACTCGAGCCTGGTACTGAGCCAGCATGCCGGCGTCCGTACAAGCTCTCTCCTAAAGAATTGAAGGAATTGAAGAAGCAGCTTGATGAACAGGAGCGTATGGGTCTGATCAGGCCTAGTACATCTCCTTGGGGCTGTGGTGTCTTATTTGTCAAGAAGAAGGATGGCACGGAGCGTCTCTGCGTCGATTACCGACCATTGAACAAGAAGACAATAAAGAACAAGTATCCGCTCCCCAACATCAACGAACTGTTCGAGCAGCTCAAAGGAGCTAAAGTGTTCTCTAAGCTCGATCTCCGAATGGGCTATCACCAAATTTGCATTCGCGAGGAAGACATCCCCAAGACTGCCTTCAGAACGAGCTACGGTTCATATGAGTATACAGTCATGTCTTTTGGTCTCGCCAATGCTCCTCCTACCTTCTCGAGAATGATGCAGTACATCTTCAACCCCTACACCGGCGAGTTTGTGCTTGCGTATCTGGATGACATTCTGGTATTTTCCAAGAATGAAGAAGATCACGAAAAGCACTTACGTCTGGTTCTTGACTGACTCCGTGAGCACAAGTTCTATGCTAAGTTCTCCAAGTGCGAATTTTGGCTCGATAAGGTCTTGTATTTGGGCCAAATCATCTCCGCTGACGGTATTGCGGTAAACCCCGAGAAAGTTGAAGCAATTGTCAACTGGGAAGCTCCTCAGAACGTCAAGCAACTCCGAAGTTTTCTGGGTCTTGCCAGCTATTGCAGAAGGTTCGTTGAGAACTTCTCCAAGATTGCCAAGCCTCTTTCCAACTTGCTGCATAAGAATGTCAAGTACTTTTGGTCTCCAGAGTGTGAAGTGGCGTTCAAAACTCTCAAAGAAAAGCTCGTCTCTGCTCCAGTTCTAACTCCTCCAGATGAATCCAAGCCCTACGAAGTATTCTGTGATGCTTCTCTTCAAGGACTTGGTGGTGTGCTTATGTAGGACAAGAGAATTGTGGCATACACTTCTCGTCAGCTGAAGCCAAGTGAGAAGAACTATCCCACACATGATCTCGAACTAGCAGCTGTGGTACATGCTTTGATTACGTGGAGACATCTGTTGTTGGGCAGAAAAGTCGACATCTTCACCGATCACAAGAGCTTGAAGTACATCTTCACACAGCCGAATCTGAACCTCCGTCGGACTCGTTGGGTTGAAATGATCCAAGAGTATGATCCCAGCATTGAATACACTCCTGGCAAGGTGAATGTGATTGCAGATGCTTTGAGCAGAAAGGCATATTGCAACAGCCTTCTTATCAAGCCGTTCCAGCCTGAGCTTTGTGAAGCGTTCAGGAAGCTCAACCTCCAAGTTGTTCCGCAGGGTTTTCTTGCAAATCTTCAAGTTGCTCCTACCTTGGAAGATCAGGTCCGTGAGGCCCAAGTCAGTGATGCCATGGTGCAGAAGGTGAAACATGGTATTGCAAAGGGTGATCCTAAATACAAATGCTATCGTGTTGATGAGAGAGAGACCTTGTTCTTCGAGGACAGACTTGTTGTTCCCAAAGGTGATCTCAGGAAGCTCATAATGGAAGAAGCACATGATTCTCTCCTTTCCATTCATCCTGGCAGTTCCAAGATGTATCAAGATGACAAGCAATCTTACTGGTGGACTCGCATGAAAAGGAAGATTGCCCAATTCGTGAATGAATGTGATGTCTGCAGAAGAGTGAAGGCAGAGCATCAACGTCCAGCCGGTCTTCTCCAACCTCTTCCTATTCCCGAGTGGAAATTCGACCACATTGAAATGGAGTTTGTCACTGGCTTTCCTAAGTCCAAGAGAGGGAATGATTCTATCTTTGTGGTGATTGACAAGCTTACCAAAGTCGCTCACTTCCTTCCAGTCAAAGAATCCATCAATGCAGCTCAATTGGCAGAGTTGTACACTTCTAGAATTGTGTCCTTACATGGCATCCCTCAAGTTATCTCCTCAGACCGTGGAAGTTTGTTCACTTCAAAGTTCTGGGACTCCTTTCAGTCTGCCATGGGCACTAAGATCAGGTTCAACACTGCTTTTCACCCTCAAACTAGTGGTCAAGTCAAGCGAGTGAATCAGATTCTAGAAGACATGCTCAGAGCCTGTGTCATATCTTTTGGCATGAAATGGGAAGATTGCCTTCCATTTGCCGAGTTCTCTTACAACAACAGCTTTCAAGCAAGTGCAGGCAAAGCTCCGTTTGAAATCCTCTATGGCAGGAAGTGCCGTACCCCTCTCAACTGGTCCGAAACAGGAGAACGTCAACTTCTTGGCAATGACTTGATCTCAGAAGCTGAAGAAATGTGCAAAGTCATACGTGAGAATCTCAAGGCCGCTCAGTCGCGTCAGAAGAGTTACTATGACGGCAAGCATCGTGATTTGGCTTTCAACATTGGTGATCATGTTTATCTCCGTGTTTCTCCGATGAAAGGCACCCAAAGATTCGGTATCAAAGGAAAGCTTGCTCCTAGATACGTCGGGCCTTTCAAGATCCTTGGAAAAAGAGGCGACTTAGCCTATAAACTTGAGCTCCCTTCCAACTTCGCCAATGTTGATGATGTGTTCCATGTGTCTCAACTTCGCAAATGCTTCAAGACTCCTGAACGCATGATTCCATTTGAAGAGATTGATCTTCAACAAGACTTGTCTTACCGAGAGCATCCCGTTGCTATTCTCGAAGAAACCGAGCGCAAGACCCGCAACAAGTCCATCAAATTCATGAAAGTCAAGTGGTCACACCATTCCGACCGAGAAGCTACGTGGGAACGAGAAGATCATCTTCGTTCCGAGTACCCTTCCTTTTTCTAGTCCTAGATCTCGGGACGAGATCTTTTTGTAGTAGAGGAGAGTTTGTAATGCCCCGGATGTAATACTTTCCCTTTTGGGCAATACATAATATCTCCGGCTTCATCAATTCCATTTCCGGGTTCTTCGTCTTTCGGGTTTCGTCGTTTTGTTGTGTGCGTGTGTGGCATTCATTCATATCATGTAGTCATGTGCATCGCATTGCATTTGTGTTGTCGGTTGCATCCGGTTCCACGCGTTCCTTTCCGTTGTCCGTTTCGCGTTCTGGAGCTCCCTCACGTGTCCGTGGCGTCCCGTAGGCCTACTTTGGTGTTTGGGCGTGTAACGTTACCGGTTTGGCGCGAGCCTTGTCGTGTGTTGTTGTTTTGGTGTGTGTAATCCGCCTGTCAAATCTCGTCGCGTTTGGAGCTCGTTTGCTACCCAAACAGTTATTCTCGTGGGCTCAAAGTGCCTCCACTTTGAGGCCCAAGACACCCCTCCATCAGCCCACCAAACCAGCCCAAACCCCTCCCTTCATCTAGGCCATCCAATTCTGATCGTGTGGCCGAAAACCGCACTCCATTTGGACAACCCTAGCTCCTTGTGCCTATATATTTGTCCACTTCCCCCAATTTTTGCCCCAAATCAAGGAAACCCTAGCCCCCATCTTCTTCTTCCTCTAGCCACCACCACCTCGTCGGAATTCCGCCGGAACCCGCGCCGTCGCCGGAGCTCACCCGCCGGAGTTCTTCCGCCGCCGCCTTCTCCCATCGCCGCCGCTGCGGGGCCCTCTCCGCCGCCGGCTGGCGCCACCACCTCGCCGGCCGGGCCTCCAGTCGCCGGTCCCGCCTTCCATCGGCCGCCGCAGGCAGCGCGACCAGCCGCCGCTGCCTCCTTCGATCGGGGCAGCCAGATCCCCGATCCAGAGCATCGCGCGCCTGGGCCATTGATCGATCCCCTCGCCGCCCGATCCAAGCGCCCCTCCTGGGCCAGATCTCGCCGCCTGGGCTAGTTCTTTGCTTCCCCGGGCCGAACCCTAGGCCCCAGGCCGATCCGCCGCTTCCGTCGCGGGCCAGCCGGCGCCCCAGGCCCAGCAGCCGGGCCTCCACCGCCTCCTCCCACCGGCCTAGTTGCCCCGCCTCTCCGCCAGCTTCTTCGCGGGCCGGTCGCCGCCCCGGGCCCGTTTCCCTTCGCCTCGCTCCAGGCCGCCTTCCATCGCGGGCCAGCCAGGCCGCCTCCTGCCGTCGCCCGAGCCGGCGCGTGAAGCAGCGCCAGCGCCCCGTCGAGGATCCCGATCCGGTTCGGCCAGGTGGGCCGAACCCTAGGATCCGACCCGCGGAGACCGATCCGTCAGCCCAAAGCCCGATCCGCGAAGCCCGCGACCCGGTTGACCTTTTCCAGATCTGAGAAGGTTGCCCTCTCAATCCTCTAAGTCCCTGTGTTTTTCATTGTCTGATGCTAATTTTCAAATGATGGTATCTTTTTGTGTGGTGCTCCGATTTGCGCAAATGACATGTCCAGACGTTCGTGGTGACTTGCACTACGTTTCATTCCTTTGTGCCATGCATGTTTGAGATCATCTAGATGCTTAAATTTCCGTTGCAAGAGTGCATCCCGTTATAAACTGCTGTTAGTGATGTTTTTATGCCATCTTTGCATAGTGATAACTTGGTGCTCGTTTATCCGAATGATGCAAATGACATGTCCACGTGTTCGTCTTGTCATGCTCATCATGATGATTGCTTAGACTTGCATGATAGATTAATCTTTCCATGTTTATCTCCGTTGCAAAGTGCTATGTGGCTGTTAAGTTTTTAAGCTTGTTATGAAATGCCAATTTGAGGAGCTCATTGCTATCATTGTGGTTGTCCCCATGATGCATGGTTAGGTGTTTTGAAATCACCATCATATGTACTTTGATGTGGTTCTTACCACTTGCCATGTTTAGTTTTGAGGTGACTTAAACTTGCTCTCAAAGATGCCATGATGAAACTGCTGTTTTAACACTTAATGAAATTTCATTAAGTCTGGAATCTGTAATTTCCAGATGCCATGTTTGCTTGTTGTTCTAGGACAAACCATGATAGTTTTGGGGTGACTCTTGATGATTCCTTGTAGTATATATTGTTGGCTATCCATTCATGCTCTCACATGCTTATTTGAGTGGTTGTAGCATATTTATCTTTTGCTCCAAAGTTGCAATAAATTACTGCTGTCAGGATTTTGTTGTCAAGTTCAATATGTCCAAGCTTGTTGCTATTGATCTGTGGCTCCTTTGGGGGTGCACCAATGGACTTATTTGCTGTAGGATATGTCTAGTTTATGTTCATGCCCTTTGCCATGATGTTTGAGTGTTGTAGCTTATTTATCTAGTGCTCCGAAGTTGCTATGTTGCTGTAATTTTCAGCTTTCGCATGTTTACTGTTTTGTGTGTAACTTTTAGCCCGTAGCTCCGATTGCAGCAAGTCTTATATGAAACTTGATTTTTTTTTTTCGTGTAGATTCATGATATCCTATTGTTATCTTGTTTTGAAGCATTTTGCTTGGTCGCATATTGTCATGCTCATTGTGCTCCCTTAGTGCATAAGTCATGCATCCATCATTTTTGTGTGCGCATTACATCTTGTTGATTCGTGCCTTGTGTGGTTGTGTTGATTAGAGCCGGAAGCTGAGACCGAGTACGAGTACGAGCACGAGGTTACTACCGAGGTTGAGCACGAGGACCCCTCTTACGATCCTATCGACAACTCTTCAGGCAAGATGACCGAACCCGGATACCATTACTATTTTTGCCTATTGCTAGAAGTCTCGATCTATAGTTTTGCCTCGATGCCCATGTTTTCCTGTCAGCCTCCTATTTGTAACCATAAACCTGTTTAACCACCCTACCTATGCAAACCATTGATTGGCTATACGTAGGCTTCGCTTAGCCCCTCTTATAGCGTTGTTAGTTACAGGTGAAGTTCGAAGATGCTTGCTTCATGATGAAGTTTGGTTGGGTTATATCACACTATATAAATGCTTAAAATGAAATCATCTATATATTGGCAATGGGTGGAAGGCTAAGCCTTTTGCTTGGTGATTTGTTCCACCCATGCCGCTAGGAACCGTATAAACCGGTGTTATGTTCCTTGATTATGCATTCCTCACACGGTTGGGGTTTATGGGGCCCCCCTCGATAAACCGCTAAGTGCTAAGTCTTTTCCAGCAAGTCCCAACATTGGTACTATTTGCCTAATAACTAATAAACTTGCATAGGGAGTAATTAACCCTCTTTCTTAATCAACAACCCCGGGCCAGTGCTCCACATGAGTGTTGGTCCGAAACGGGGAGTCTGCGGGGCCACCACGAGGAAACTCGAGGTTTGGTAAAAACCCATAGCCTCGCCCATCCGGTCGTGGCCTGAGACGAGATACACGCGGCTACTATCAGGGTGTCGGCACGCCGGGAGGATTTGCTGGATTAGCCTTACCTTAGTTCGGAGTATCTTGAGCACAGGATTCCGAGAATACTCGGGTATTCCCACCTTTGGAGTTGCGACTCCGCGGATCGTGGGCTTGTCATGGGCCAAGTTGGAACACCCCTGCAGGGTTATGAACTTTCGAAAGCCGTGCCCGTGGTTATGTGGCAGATGGGAGCTTGTTAATATCCGGTTGTAGAAAACTTGATACATTGTTCTAATACACTACCAGCGTGAGTACCGTGACTGTCATTTTCCGAAAGGGATTCGGGAGATGAACACGGTGGGGTTATGTTTGACTGGCTTTAGTTAGGATCACTTAGTGATCGTCTCTCGACCGAGGCACCTTCTCTTCTCGCTCTCGTAAACGTAAGCTAGTGCTAGTTGCTGCTGCAGACTCTTGTTTTTTCCTTCTCCTCTTATTCTTTTCTTCAGCCTTATCCACTCCCAAGGCTTAAATAGTCGTGTTACCCGGGAACGGGATTGCTGAGTCCTCTGTGGCTCACAGTTACTTCACCACACCAGATGCTGGTCCGATGGTGAGCTATCCAGGTGATGGCACCGAGCTAGACTGGGAGTACGACGAGGAGCGTAGCCGTTACTATGTTCGTTATCCTGATGATTAGTAGTGGTACTTCTACTAGGATTCGATCCGACCTGTGGTTTTAAATTATGTTTGGTATCTTTTCATTTGGATTTTACCCTTAGATGGGCTGTGATGTTTTATTGAATAATGATTTGGACATGTAATGTATTTGTGTGACGTGGCGAGTGTAAGCCAACTATTTTATGTTTTCCATCCCCATCTTTTACATGAGTTGTGCAAAGATACCAAACTTGCGATCATTCCAGCATGGGCTTATGTCTCTAAGTCGTGCCTCGACACGTAGGAGATATAGTCCCATCCTGGGCATTACATTGACGTTCAGCGGTCTCGGACCAGTTGAGAGGGGTACGACACTTTCTGCCATAGAGGATTTCAAATGGAGCTTTGCCGGCACTTGCTTGGAAACTGTTGTTGTAAGAGAACTCGGCAAATGGTAGACAATCTTCCCACTTCATGCCAAAAGAGATGACACAAGCTCTGAGCATGTTTTCGAGGATCTGGTTCATTCTTTTGACTTAAGCACTAGTCTGAGGGTGAAACGTAGTGCTGAAACGGATCTTAGTGCCCATGGCTGACTGAAAGGAGTCCCAGAACTTGGATGTGAACGAACTTCCACTGATAGAGGCAATGTGTCCCTTCTTTCGATGAGATGGTGGCTATCATTTTGGAGGAAGTCGACTTGGACGATCCGACTACGAACGTGCGTGGACGTCGCGCCTTAGCAATCGCTAAACCAACTCAGAGAGGTTATTGACCACGCCGGAGCACGTTCAACCTGACCACGAAGGTCTGTTTCCTGCAGGCAAATGAAGAACAAGCAAGAAACTGAGATTGCAATCTGGATATTGCAAATTCAAGAGGAAATCTTTATTGATCAAGTGGGGTTCTGTGACGTCTTTGTCTGGTCGTTGAACACAAACGAAGTACGCGAAGTTGCAGCTATGGCGAACTTTAATCTAAACAAAACCCAAAGTCTAAACAACGCCCTAAGGGCTGTATATATGGGAGAAAGAGGGGGGAATTTCGTGGCCCTTGGTGGAGGGGCCCAAAACCAACCCTAACTCTTGTTTCCCCACACATACGGACTCTAAAAACAGCCTATACTCAAGTATTTCGAAATTACATGGGCCTGGCCCAATAATAAGGTGACGCAGCACCTATACTAGCCTCTGGACGAAATTTATGAAGTGGCATCTTGTATATTTCGTCCAAGGCTTCTCGCACTCATTATGGTGGCTTCAAAGTCCTGAAATCATCAATTGTAACTCCATTCTTGTTCCCCTTGCGCATGTCATCATCTCCATGCTTGATCTTGCTCCAATGTTCATCCTTCTTGTCCAAGCTAGGCCCTTCATTTGTAAGCAAGACAAATGTATCCAATTTAGACAGCATCATATTCTCATGAACATTAGATTCATTACCAAGAAACGAAAGTACATAGTAATTTAATTGGCGTGCGCGAGCTCTAGTAATTGGTCCTGTATATGTGGTAGTTGGAGCTGTGGGTGTAACCTTGTTAGTGATGTCCTCATCATCCTCCCCTTCTTGAATTGAAGTCGTCCTCGACGGAAGCTCATCTTCCTCACCCAAGTAAGGCTTCAAATCTGCAATGTTAAATGTGGGACTAACTCCAAAATCTGCAGGCAGCTCAAGTTTATATGCATTATCATTTATTTTCTCTAAGACCTTGAAAGGACCATCATAACGTGGCATTAGCTTTGACTTGCGCAAATTAGGAAACCTATCCTTACGCAAATGTAACCAAACAAGATCTCCAGGTGCAAAGACAACACGTTTTCTACCCTTATCTCCAACAAGTTTATATTTAGCATTCATGCGCTCAATATTTTCCTTAGTTAACTCATGCATTTTTAAGATCAATTCAGCACGTTGTTTAGCATCAAAATTAACATTCTCCGAAGATGGAAGAGGTAACAAATCAATAGGTGCACGAGGTAGGAAACCATAGACAATTTCAAAAGGGCACATCTTAGTAGTAGAATGCAACGAACGATTATAAGCAAATTCAATATGAGGCAAGCATTCTTCCCACATTTTCTTATGATTCTTCAAAACAGCCCTAAGCATAGTAGACAAAGTTCTGTTGACTACTTCAGTTTGTCCATCAGTTTGGGGGTGACAAGTAGTACTAAAAAGCAGTTTAGTCCCCAACTTAGCCCATAAACATCTCCAAAAGTGGCTAAGAAATTTAGTATCACGATCTGAAACAATAGTATTTGGCACACCATGCAAGCGAATAATTTCACGAAAGAACAAATCAGCAACATTAGCAGCATCATCGCTTTTATGACATGGTATAAAGTGTGCCATCTTCGAGAACCTATCCACGACAACAAATATGCTATCCCTCCCATTCTTTGTTCGAGGTAAACACAAAACAAAGTCCATAGATATATCTTCCCAAGGAACACTAGGGACAGGCAAAGGCATATATAAACCATGAGGATTGAGTCGTGACTTAGCTTTTTGATATGTAGTGCAGCGACCAACAAAACGCTCAACATCCCGTGGCATCTTTGGCCAAAAGAAGTGTGTAGCAAGTACGTCCTCCGTCTTCTTCACGCCAAAGTGTCCCATTAATCCTCCTCCATGCGCCTCCTGCAACAACAAAATACAAACAGAGCTAGCTGGAATGCATAGCTTGTTAGCACGAAACACAAATCCATCATTAATGACGAACTTGTTCCATGTTCTCCCTTCTTTACAATTCTGCAATACATCTTTAAATTCAGCATCATGCACATATTGATCTTTGATGGTCTCCAAACCAAATATTTTAAAGTCAAGTTGTGAAAGCATAGTATAATGACGAGACAATGCATCAGCAATAACATTTTCTTTTACCTTCTTGTGTTTAATAACATAAGGGAAAGTCTCTATGAATTCAACCCATTTAGCATGTCTACGGTTCAGTTTTGCTTGACTTTTAATGTGCTTCAAAGATTCATGATCAGAATGTATAACAAATTCTTTGGGCCATAAATAATGTTGTCATGTCTCCAAAGTCCGAACAAGAGCATATAATTCCTTATCATAAGTAGAATAATTCAGACTAGGCCCACTCAATTTTTCAGAAAAGTATGCAACAGGTTTACCATCTTGTAATAACACACCTCCTAACCCAATTCCACTAGCATCACATTCAAGCTCAAAAGTCTTATTAAAATCAGGAAGTTGGAGTAAAGGAGCATGTGTCAACTTATCTTTCAATACCGTGAATGCTTCTTCCTGTGCAGTACCCCAAACAAAAGGCACATCCTTCTTTGTAAGCTCATTGAGAGGTGCAGCAATGGTGCTGAAATCTCTCACAAAACACCGATAGAATCCAGCGAGGCCAAGGAAACTCCTCACGTGTGTGACCGTTTTCGGCTGCGGCCAACTCTCAATAGCTTCAATCTTGGCTTTATCAACCTCAATTCCCTGTGGAGTAACAACATAGCCAAGAAAAGATACTCGGTCGGTGCAAAAGGTGCACTTTCCAAGGTTACCAAACAAACGTGCATCACGTAGAGCAATAAAAACAGCATGTAAATGTTCCAAATGTTCCTCCAAAGATCTGCTAAAAAACAATATATCATCAAAGCAAACTACCACAAATTGTCCAATGAAAGCACGTAAAACTTCATTCATTAATCTCATGAAAGTACTAGGTGCATTAGTTAACCCAAAAGTCATGCCTAACCACTCATATAATCCAAACTTAGTTTTAAATGCTGTTTTCCATTCATCTCCCAATTTCATATGAATTTGATGGTATCCACTACGCAAATCAACTTTGGAGAATATTGTAGAGCCACTCAATTCATCAAGCATATCATCTAGCCTAGGAATAGGATGACGATAACGAATAGTAATATTATTAATGCTTCTACAATCAACACACATACGCGATGTACCATCCTTTTTCGGCACTAGAATAATAGGAACAACACAAGGACTAAGGGATTCGCGTATATAACCTTTGTCGAGTAGCTCTTGTACTTGACGCATAATCTCCTTCGTCTCTTCTGGATTGGTACGGTATGGTGCGCGGTTGGGTAGCGATGCACCGGGAATTAAGTCAATCTGATGCTCAATCCCTCGAATAGGTGGTAATCCCGGTGGCACGTCTTGTGGAAAGACGTCGGCGAACTCCTGCAAAATGTTAATGATAGCAGGAGGCAAAGATGAAGGCACATCCTCGAATAAAAATAATGCCTCTTTGCACACAAAAGCATAGCAAACAGATTTGCTTAAATCTAGATCATCAATATCAGATTTGGTAGCAAATAAACATGTAGTTTTCAATTTAATTTCAGAAGCAACAGTAGATGGTTTATTATTAGGCTTCATTTGTTGCTCAAATTCTTTTGCCACAATCTGATTTTCACTCATATTTTTCTCCTGTTTTGCTTTATTAGCTCTATTAATATCATCTTTCAAAATGGAATCAGGAGTCATAGGAAGCAAAGTAATATTTTTATCCTTATGAACAAGAGTATACTGATTGTTTCTACCATGGTGTACATAATTTTTATCAAATTGCCATGGTCTACCAAGTAATTAGGAACATGCTTGCATAGGTACCACATCACAATCAACATAATCAGCATATGTAGAGATACTAAAATGCACACGAACAGTACGTGTTACCTTAACCTTGCCGCTGTTGTTGAACCATTGGATGTAGTAAGGATGTGGATGTAGTCTCGTGGTGAGAGATAGCTTCTCCACCATCTCCATGCTAGCCAAGTTATTGCAACTCCCTCCATCTATGATCACGCAAACAGAACGTTCCTTCACAACTACCTTTGTATGGAACAAATTATGCCTCTGATTTTGCTCAGCTTGTGTAACGTGCACACTCAAAACACGTTGAGCAACTAAACATTCATACCTGTCAGCATCTTCAGGAGCCATGTATTGCGTCTCATGATCAGAATCGTCTCCACCGTGTTCTTCACATGTAATAAGAGCCAAAGTCTCCTCATCATAGTCACTAGCGGACTCATATCCACCATCCTCAGTAGCAAGCATCACACGCTGAGATTTGCATTCTCTCGCAAAATGTCCTCTTCCCTTACAACGACGACAAATAATATCACTGGTGTGCCCTCTTGATGTCATGGAAGAAGAAGAACTCTGTGTAGGCCCAATATGTGTGCTCTTGGTAGATAATGGTTGTGCCTGCTTTCTTGTATCACAGCTGGAGGTAACAGCTGATGGAGGTGTCAGTGGAGTAGAATGTGTGGAAGTAGAGGATACACGCGGTGTCCATGATGAAGGTCGACCTGCAGAAAAGTTAGTCCGCGCCAATGCCTGTCGATCATGTACTTCACGTTCAGCTTTACAAGCAAGATGGAATAAACGAGTGATATTACTATAATCCTTATACTCTAGAATGGTCTGAATCTCTCTATTTAATCCACCCATAAAACGTGCAAGCATAACTTCATTCTCCTCAGCTATACCACATCTAATCAGGCCAGTTTGTAATTGCTGATAATATTCTTCTACAGAATTTTTTCCTTGTCTTAAGTGCTACAATTTTTGAAGTAATTCACGTTGATAATATGGTGGAACCCAACGAGTACGCATATCAGTTTTCAAAGCAGCCCAAGTAGCTGGAATAGGATATAATCTACAATGTTCAGACCACCAAACACATGCAAAACTAGTGAAAGCATAAACAGCAGCAGGAACACGTCTCTCCTCGGGATAGTTTAAACATGTAAAACGTTGTTCAGTTTCTAACTCCCAAGTAAGATATATATCAGGAACATATCTACCCTCAAATGGTGGAATATTCAATTTCAGTTTAGGAAGATGGTCGTGTACCTCAGGTGGTGATGCAGCCCTACCGTTGCTATGATATGCATGAGGACGACCTGGTGGTGGTGGTGCTGGTGGTTGCACATAGTCATGATTTTGGTCAACCTCATCCTCGTAATGGTCCTCCACCTCTGCAGTAGCAGCAGGGGCTACATAAACATCAACAGTGGCACCAGAAGCTTGACCAGGCTCAAGGGGAACGCGCTGTGCTCGTCCCACTTGATTTGGAAGGCGATGTTGTTGTTGTTGTTGTTGTTGTTGTTGTTGTTGTTGTTGTTGTTGTTGTAGAGGTGGGACAGCTGCAGCAGCCGGTGGTGGTGGAGAATGCAAAAGCAATTCAGCAAACTTGTTATCGAGCTTTGTTTCAAACATCTTCTCCATGCCATCTATCTTCTCCATGGCCTCGTCAAATCTGTTTAGCACATCTTGCACCTGTTCACTCATCATTTGCTGAAACTTATCATGAAGCTCCTTGTTCGTCAAGTTCTCCCAGTCAGTCTCGTCGGCTTGTGATCCTGACATGGTTAGCAGCAATAGAAACACACAAGAATATGATCCTACAGACTACTAGAAAATGGTGGTGGTTGGGCATCACAAATCCGTCAAGCAAATCTCAAATTCTTACCAGTTCTTACCCAGCAGCAGGTGGTGATCGGCAACCGTGGTAGTCAAAACTCTCAAAGGTTGGATAAAGCGATTACCAGGGAGAGTCAAAACGCACGACGTAGATGTATGTGGAGCTGGTAAGGCTTATAAGGTGGTAGGAAAAAGGGGTCAGCAATAATCAATTCAGAGATGCAAAGTTGAATAAACGCTCAACGACGGTACTGTGCTGGTCCTAGGCCAGACCGTACTAGAGACGCGAGCCTAGAACAATAACAAAATCACGGCGCTGCATGTAATACAGGGGAAAGCACACTCTGAAAAAAAAATTGCGCTCTTTTTGTTTGCGCTCTTTTCTTTTGCCGAAAATCACTATAATGGTGAGTGTCTCAAAACACTTCCCAAGTCAAACTAAGATGATAGGCACGCAATTTTTTTGACGAAATTTTTTTTTCGGAATCAGGGTAGCGACGACGAAAAAGTGCGGTAAAAAATAGTATGGTGGCACGTGTCTCAAAAGACTCAGAAAAGCCCAAAAATAGGATAGGGAAAAAATATTTTCACCTGTCGAAATTTTGGCCTAAAAACTGCCCGGGGGTCTCCAGACTTTTTTTCCCCGAGACCTACGCAGGCAAGGAAACACAAATCCGAAACCTAGATGGATCTCGAGAACAAACTTAATATGAAAAGAACTCGGATTGGTGGTCGATATATGGTGGTAGGATATGGCAGCGGTGGTAGGTTATGGCAGCGGTGGTGGTATGGCAGGGGCGATGAATATGGTGCGGCGGTGGCGTGACAAACTGTGAACAGAACTCGAAACTCTAAAAAACTAGACGCTAAGACCAGCAACTTGACACGATGATGCAA
The DNA here is from genome assembly GCA_902687465.1 of Secale cereale. Taxonomy (NCBI): domain Eukaryota; kingdom Viridiplantae; phylum Streptophyta; class Magnoliopsida; order Poales; family Poaceae; genus Secale; species Secale cereale. The sequence goes on from LR738709.1 coordinate 289,874,114, forward strand.
CCGCAAATTCAACAAAGCAAACACGGAAAAGATTATGCAATGGCTCAGACTGGTTCGGATATGATGAACTAACCCTAATTTTTTTTGGCTTTTTCGTGGACTGTAGGTATGAAGAACATACTCGATCTAATCTACGAAAAACTGTAAAATCTCACCGAGTAACCTGGAAATCTCATACCACTTGATAGAGGCAAAGGTGTCCCGTCTTTCGATGAGATTGTGGCTATCGTTTTGGAGGAAGTCGACTTGGACGATCCGACTACGAACGTGCGTGGACATCGCGCCTTAGCAATCGCTAAACCAACTCCGAGAGGTTATTGACCACGCCGGAGCACGTTCAACCTGACCACGAAGGTCTGTTTCCTGCAGGCAAACGAAGAACAAGCAAGAAACTGAGATTGCAATCTGGATATTGCTAATTCAAGAGGAAAGCTTTATTGATCAAGCGGGGTTCTGTGACGTCTTTGTCTGGTCGTTGAACACAAACGGAGTACGCGAAGTTGCAGCTATGGCGAACTTTAATCTAAACAAAACCCAAAGTCTAAATGACGCCCTAAGGGCTGTATATATGGGAGAAAGAGGGGGGAATTTCTTGGCCCTTGGTGGAGGGGTCCGAAACCAACCCTAAATCTTGTTTCCCCACACATACGGACTCTAAAAACAGCCTATACTCAACTATTTCGAAATTACATGGGCCTGGCCCAATAATAAGGTGACGCAGCACCTATACTAGCCTCTGGACGAAATTTATGAAGTGTCATCTTGTATATTTCATCCAAGGCTTCTCGCACTCATTATGGTGGCTTCAAAGTCCTGAAATCACCAATTGTAACTCCATTCTTGTTCCCCTTGCACATGCCATCATCTCCATGCTTGATCTTGCTCCAATGTTCATCCTTCTTGTCCAAGCTAGGCCCTTCATTTGTAAGCAAGACAAATGTATCCAATTTAGACAGCATCATATTCTCATGAACATTAGATTCATTACCAAGAAACGAAAGTACCTGGTAATTTAATTGGCGTGCGCGAGCTCTAGTAATTGGTCCTGTATATGTGTTAGTTGGAGCTGTGGGTGTAACCTTGTTAGTGATGTCCTCATCATCCACGGTCTGAGGAGATAACTTGAGGAATGCCATGTAATGACACAATTTTGGAAGTGTACAAGTCTGCCAGCTGAGCTGCATTGATGGATTCTTTGACTGGAAGGAAGTGAGCTACTTTGGTTAGCTTGTCAATCACCACAAATATAGCATCATTCCCCTTCTTGGACTTGGGAAACCCAGTGACAAAATCCATTTCAATGTGGTCGAATTTCCACTCGGGAATAGGAAGAGGTTGGAGGAGACCGGCTGGACGTTGATGCTCTGCCTTCACTCTTCTGCAGACATCACATTCATTCACGAATTGGGCAATCTACCTTTTCATGCGAGTCCACCAGTAAGATTTCTTGAGGTCTTGGTACATCTTGGAACTTCCGGGATGAATGGAGAGGAGGGAGTCATGTGCTTTGTTCATTATGAGTTTCCTGAGACCACCCTTCGGAACCACAAGTCTGTCCTCAAAGAACAAGGTGTCTTTCTCATCAACGCGATATCACTTGTATTTGGGAGTACCCTTTGCAATACCATGTTTCACTTTCTGCATCATAGCATCACTGAGTTGGGCCTCATGGATCTGATCTTCCAAGGTAGGAGCAACTTAAAGGTTTGCAAGAAAGCCTTGCGGAACAACTTGGAGGTTGAGCTTCTTGAATGATTCACAAAGCTCAGGTTGAAACGGCTTGATAAGGAGACTGTTGCAATATGCTTTTCTGCTCAAGGCATCTGCAATGACATTGGCCTTGCCAGGTGTGTATTCGATGCTTGGATCATACTCTTGGATCATCTCAACCCAACGAGTCTGGCGAAGGTTCAGGTTCAGCTGTGTGAAGATGTACTTCAAGCTCTTGTGATCGGTGAAGATGTCCACTTTTCTGCCCCACAAAAGGTGTCTCCACGTGATCAAGGCGTGTACCACTGCTGCTAGCTCGAGATCATGTGTGGGGTAGTTCTTCTCATTTGGCTTCAATTGACGAGAAGTGTATGCCACAATTTTCTTATCTTGCATTAGAACACCACCAAGTCCTTGTAGAGAAGCATCACAAAATACTTCATAGGGCTTGGACTCATCCGGAGGAGTAAGAACCAGAGCAGAGATGAGCTTTTCTTTGAGTGTTTTGAATGCCACATCACAATCTGGAGACCAGTTGTACTTGACATTCTTCTGCAACAAGTTGGAGAGAGGCTTGTCAATCTTGGAGAAATTCTCAATGAACCTTCTGCAATAGCTAGCGAGACCAAGGAAGCTTCGGAGTTGCTTGACATTCTGAGGGGGTTCCTAGTTGACAATCGCTTCAACTTTCTCGGGGTTGACAGAAATACCCTCAGCAACGATGATATGGCCAAGATATAAGACCTTATCCAGCCAGAATTCGCATTTAGAGAATTTCGCATAGAACTTGTGTTCACGGAGTCTGTCGAGAACCAAACGGAGGTGCTTGGCATGGTCTTCTTCATTCTTTGAGAATAACAAGATGTCATCCAGATAGACAAGAACAAATTCATTGGTGTAGGGGTTGAGTATGTAGTGCATCATTCTCGAGAAGGTGGGTGGAGCATTTGCAAGGCCAAAAGACATGACCGTGTATTCATAGGAGCCGTAGCTTGTTCTGAATGCGGTCTTGTGAATATCTTCTTCACGGATACAGATCTGGTGATAACCCATCCGGAGATCGAGCTTTGAAAACACCTTTGCTCCTTTGAGTTGCTCGAACAATTCATTGATGTTGGGGAGCGGATACTTGTTCTTTATTGTCTTCTTGTTCAATGACCGGTAATCAACGCAAAGGCGCTCCGTGCCATCCTTCTTCTTGACAAATAGAACACCACAGCCCCAAGGAGAAGTGCTAGGCCTGATTAGACCCATACGCTCTTGCTCATCGAGTTGTCTCTTCAGCTCCTTCAACTCTTCAGGGGAAAGCTTGTACGGACGCCGACATGCTGGCTCGGTACTGGACTCGAGTTAAATGACGAATTCAACTTGACGATGCGGAGGCATGCCTGGAAGCTCTTCAAGGAAAACATCTTCATATTCATTGACCACCGGAATTTGAGAGATGGCATTAATCTCGCCCTTGTCATTGAGAGAGAATAGCCTGATTGTGTTATCTCGAGAGGCGAAGATAATCACATCTTCGTCGGAATGAGTCAGCTTGAATTCCTTATTTGCACAATCAATGTGAGCTTCATGCTTGGAAAGCCAATCCATCCCAAGAATAAGATCAATTTCGGAGTTGCCGAGAATAACCGGAGAAGCCAGAAAGCGGTAATCACCCATACGAATAGATACATCCAGATCATACAAGCTAGAATTCATTTGCTTTCCCGGAGAAGTAATTGATAACTCCCTTGGTAAAGCCACTGTGCCCACATTGTGCTTGAATGCAAATGGATATGACATGAAAGAATGTGATGCACCAGAATCAAACAAAACTTTAGCAGGTTTAAGATTGACTGGAAGGTTACCAAGTATCACATCTGAAGAGTTCTCTGCTTGAGCTGCATTCATCAGATTCACTCTTGCAACCTTTGGATTGTGCTTGACAATAGCAGTGCTGACAGGTGGAGGAGGCGGAAGGCGCCTTGGGTTGGGGCACTAGTTAGCATAATGACCCTTCTGAGTGCACTTGTTGCAAACCACTTCTGAGAGAGGACGGTGATAAGGAGCACTTGACTTCGAAGCTTGAAAGTGATTCTTGGACTGGTTGCTTGGGTTGGGTGGGTGGGAGAAACCACGGCCACCAGAATGCTTGTTGTTGTTGTTGGGAGGGCGGAGCACTGGAGGAGGTGGAAGCCAAAACTTTTGCTGCTTTGCAACCACTTGGGAAGAAGAGGAGGAGTGAACAACATCTCTGATCCTCTTTCTGGAAGCTTCCATCTTGAGCTGGGCTGCCTCTTGCTTAAGTGCCATGTTATAGAATTGATCAAATTCATCTGGCTCAAACAAGGTGAGAGCTAGCTGGAGTTCATCCTTCAGACCACCACGGAACTGATAAATCTTGCTCTTGGCATCTGGGATGTCTTGCTTGGCATAGCGGGCAAGGTTCTGGAACTTGACATTGTATTGATAAACATACATGGTGCCTTGCTTCAGGTTGTGGAATTGCTCACGCATACCTTCGATGACACTTGTTGGAATGTGGTGAGAGTGAAAATCCTTGCAGAAGTCAGTCTACGAGATTTCACGTCTCTCTGTGGATTCTTTGTACTGCTGCCACCAATCAGCGGCTTGGTCCTTGAGTTGGAAGGTGCCAAACTTCACATAGTCCTCAGGTCTCACGTTACTGCATTCAAAGTGCTTCTTGATGTCTGTTATCCAGTCTTCATCATCTAGTGGGTCCACACAGTAACTGAATGCCTTTGGTTGGTTTGCCAGGAATTGGTTGAGAGTAGCAAAGTGAGGTTGGTTGAACAAATTGCCTTGGCCTTGGTTCCCATGACCACCTTGATTTGCTTGATTTGCTTGAATGTTCTGCATCATTTGCATAAGCATCTGGGTGTTCTGGTTCGTCGCTTGCATAATTGCTCTCCAGGCCTCAAACGGAGGAGGAGGGGAAGGAGGACGATCACGAACTTCTTCACCCTCTGGGTTAGCGTTGGGAACCCTTTTAGGAGCCATCCTGAATGAGATGACAACTATTACCATTGATTGAGAAAATATATAAGCTGAATCACGGCTAGAAATTGCAACATAAGTCTTCACAAGAACATTCGAACAAGATGAACGAATGTAATCCACAGTTTAATGGTAACAACAATCTTTTTGAGAAGCCACTTGGGAGAACAAAAGGTAATTAAAAAACAACAAGGAGCAGATAGAACAAATACAAGATAGAAGCTTCGTTCGACATATTCGTGCTGAAAGCTTATGGAACGTGTTACAAAAGGGTTTTGCAGTCCCCGGATGAGCATAGCCAATGACCCTTTAAGATGCAACTCCCAATCGGAACAACGCCCATAAAACAACTTCACTCAATGTAGAACCCCGAACTCCATATCATGCATTCATTGGAAGAATGCCTACGAGCTACTAGATAAACCCACCTATTAATTTCCGAAAGTTTCCAGTAATGCAATCAGGTGTTGGGGATACAGGGGAAGCATCGCGCACTCAACTCTAATCCTACATCCAGCTGTAACCATCCTTCAACACATAACCAGTTATTTCCGGAAACCGTTTACCTCGGACCTTCGAAACGCCTCTGCTATACAAGCTATGGCAATACTCCCGAACTACCTCCTCAGTATTGGGTGATGTCGGGGTTATCTTGCCACTAACCGCATAGGAGAGTTTTCTATGTCGGCGGTCTTAATATTCCAAAACTGCTGTGATATATTTGTGACGACAACACCTCGGAGCTCAACTCCCCGGGACACTGCCACAACCCCTAAATGACAGGAGGCATCGAGAACAATGTTCTCGTCACAAAGACATCGGAACAATCCAAACAATACTCGCGTGATCCTAAAATTTTTTTGTGAAATTTTGATAGTAGAAGAGACAAGTAATCGTCAGGAGTCCTCACCAGAGTGAAAAGAGATGAGGAGCAAAAGAAATCCTACTCTCCGATATATATATAGGACTCAAAACATTTTCAAGTGTGTGCCTAGACTCAACCGTCAACGATTCGATCAATCAGTGGGGGCTTCTAGGTCGGAGAAGGCTCTGATACCAACTTGTAATGCCCAGTATGAGATTATACCTCCTACGTGTCGAGGCATGACTTAAATGTATATGCTCATACTAGAATGATCTCAAGTATGGTATCTTTGCACGACTCATGTAAAATAGGGATGAAATTGCAAAAGAGTAGTTGGCTTACACTCGCCACGTCTCACAATACATTACATAAGCAATCATCATCCAAATAACATCACAGTCCGACTACGGACGAAGATCCAAATGAAAGATACCAAAAATAAATAAAGCCACAAGGTCCGATCGCCCCTAGTAGAAGCCACTACTGATCATCGGGATAGTGCACATAGTATCGCTCACGTTCTTCATCGAACTCCCTATACAGCTCTGTGCCGTCACCTGTGTAGTTCACCATAGTACCTGCATCTGGTGTTGTGTAGAATATGTGAGTCACGGAGGACTCAGCAATCCCGTTCCAGGGTAGCAAAACTATCTAAGCCTTGGATTTGGAACAAGGCTAAAGAAATAAAGGTTGCAACTGCTCTAGCACTAGCTTACGTGTTTAGAGCGAGAAGAGAAGTGCCACGAACGTCAAAGTGATCACGAAGTGACACTATGTAAGCACGTCCAACATAACCCCACCGTGTTCACTTCCCGAACCCCTTTCGGAAAATGACCGTCACGGTTACTCACGCTGGTAGTGTGTTCTGAACATGGTGTCAAGTTTTCTACAACCGGATATTAACAAATTCCCATCTGCCAAATAACCACGGGCACGACTTTCGAAAGATAAAACCCTGCAGGGGTGTCCCAACTTAGCCCATCACAAGCTCACGATCTGCGGAGTCGCAACTCCAAGGTGGGAAGACCCGAGTATTCTTAGAATCCCGTGCTCAAGATATTCCGACTAAGGTAAAACTAATCCAGCAAATCCTCCCGGCGTGCCGACACCCTGATAGTAGCCGCGCGTATCTCGTCTTAGGCCACGACCGGATGGGACAAGCTACAGGTTTTTACGAGCCCTTGAGTTCCCTAGAGGTGGCCCCGCAGCACGCCCAGTTTGGACCAACACTCATGTGGAGCACTGGCGTTGTTGATTAAGAAAAAGGGTTTATAACTCCCTATGCAAGTTTTTAGTTGTGAGGAAAATGTAGTACCAATGTTGGGACTTGCTGGAAAAGCTTTAGCGCTAAGCGGGTTATCAAGGGGGGGGGGGGGGCATAAACCCCAACCGTGTTAGGGACGCATAATCAAGGAACATAACACCGGTTTATATGGTTCCTAGGGAGGCATGAGTGGAACAAAACACCAAGCAAGAGGCTTAGCCTTCCACCCGTTGCCAAGTATATAGATGATTTATTTAAACAGATTATATAGTATGATATCCCAACAATAACTTCAACATGAAGCAAGAATCTTCAAATCTTCTCCTGCAACTAGCAATGCTATAAGAGGGGCTGAGCGGAGCTTACGTAGCCAAACAAAGGTTTGATAGGTTGGGTGGTTAGAGAGATTCATGGTTACAATAGGAGGCTGACAAACAAACATGGGCATCGAGGCAATAAGCTAAAGAGCGAGACATCTAGCAATAGCCAAAGATAGTAATGATATCTGGGTCAGGCCATCTTGCCTGTCGAGTCATCGGTGGGATCGTAAGTCGGCTCCTCGTACTCAACCTCGGTAGGACCCTCGTTCTCGGTCTCGGCTCCCGGCTCTACTCAACACAAGAACACAACGTGACACAAAATCAAACAAGGTGCAATGCACAATCAACATGATGCAAGTATGATTCATTTCATGGCAAGGGATGAAGCACACAATAGCAACACAAAACAACAAGTTTAAATGAGGCCGGAATCAACATATAGCATATCCGGTAAATCCTCATATGCATGTTTTGAAATTGGTCCTGATCTGAACAAACCTTAAGTTAAAGTTTTTAAACAGCAAGTTAACATGCACCATGATGATCTACACGAAATTCTAGTCAAGTTTCATATAAAGTTTGTTTAATCCGGAGCTACGGTCTAGAAGATATGAGCAAAACAAGACAAGCATGGCAACGGTGCAAGATGCACCCAAACATCAAGAAAACACACTCCAAACATGTAAACAACATGATATTATGATTCTACATGCAAAATCACACAAGTTTCATATAGGGCACGCTCAAATGGAGCAACGGTTCAACACATACACACGAAACTAGATTCAATGCAAAGCTGAAATTAATAGCCACATAGCAACTTTGGAGCAAGAAATATATACTCTACAGCACCCAAACATGATGACAATAAGCATGGACATTAATTAGACATATCCTACAGCAAACAACTCCATTGGAGCAACTCCATAGGACGCATGGATCAATAGCAACAAGCTACGCCAAATTGATCATGCTGTTAAAAACCTGAAAGTCATAATTTATAGCAACTTGGGAGCAAGAAATAAATAAGCTACAGCAAGCCATATGAGCAAGTGTGGGCATGGATGGATAGACAATAACATGGACAACAAGGAATGATAACTGCCCACTCCAAAACAAGCATGGATTTGACTAGGGCATCAAGCAAACATAGCATCAGGTTATAACAGATTCCAGACTTAGCCGAATTTTCACTAAGTATAAAACAGTTATGTTGGCATGGCATGTTTGCAAGCATGTTTAAGTCACCTCAAGGCATTTCCTGGAAAGTGGTTTGCACCACAACAAAGACCATATGATGGAGATTCTAAAACATATTGACATGTGACATGGAGACAAACACATCAATAGCAACGAGCACTTCAAATCAGCATCTCTTAACATGCATCATAACTTAATAGCCACATTCACTTTTGCAACAGAGATTAACATGGCAATATGAAACCTAACATGAATGGTACAGCAACCATCATGTAGAGCATTTCACAATGAACATTTTGACATATCATTTGCTCCATCTGGATAAACATGCACCAAGTTATCACATCTCAAACATGGCATAGAACTAACAAGTTGCAGCAGTTTATAACAAGTAGCACTCTTGTCACGATGATTAAGACCTCTAGATGAACTCAAACAAGCATGCCACAATGGAACAAAACGTAGACCACATCACCATGATCATTTCGATATGCTACACGCCCAAAACGGATCTACGAGCACAAAGTTATGGCCACGCAAAGGAGGCAGCAAAATGTTGCAGATATGGGACTTAGTGGTTTTATACCTCACGAAAAAGTCAACGTGGACGGGGATGTCCGGGGACGGGCGGAGGCGTTTGGATCCACGACCCGGTGGATCTTATCCACCCGGATCCAGATCCGGACCGGGCCACCGGAGAAGATGACCAGGGCAGCGGCGGTCCGGTGAGGTGGCGCGGGGCCGGCGCGGCGGCGGGAGCGGCCGGGGCGGGCACCAGCCGGCGGCGAGGAGGCACGGCGTGGCTCGCCCGCGACCGGCGGCGGCGGTAGGTGGTGGAGGGAGTGGAGAGGCGAGCTCCGGCGGCGGGGACGCGCGGCGGCGCGCGGCCGACGGCGGGGAGCCGCGGCGGCTCCGGGCGACGGGGAGGCGGAGAGGCGCCCGACGGGGATTCCGGACGCGGGGGCCGGGGACGGGCCTGGCGGGCCCGCGCGGTGGGCTGTGGCGCTGGAGGCCGGCTGCCACGTGGCAGCCTCCGGTTCGTCCGGGCGCAGCGGCGGACATGTCCGGGCGCAGCGGCGGACACGTCCGGCGCCGGCGGACACGTCCGGCGCGCGGTGGAGTAGCGGGACACGGGGAAAAATAGAAAAAAGGGAAGGCTAGGGTTTCGCCCGAAAATGGAGGGGATGGGGCCTTTTATAGGCATAGGGAGCTAGGAGACTCCAAATGAGGAGCGGTTTTCAGCCACGCGATCACGATTCGACGACCGAGATGATGAGAAGGGTTGTGCTGGGTTTGTGGGCTGTTGTCAAGGGGGTCTTGGGCCTTAAAGAAGAGGTTCTTTTAGCCCACTAGGTTAACCATTGGAGTACCAAACGAAATCCAAACGTGACGAAACTTGACAGGCGGCCTACACGTACCAAAACAACAACGCACGACAAGTCTCACGTCATTCCGGAAACGTTACACGGCCACACACGAAAGAAGGACTCGGGGATGCCAGAGGCACGTGTGAGAGCGTCGGAACTCGAAACGGACAACGGGAAGAGACGAGTGGAACCGGGTGGAAGTGACAACACGAATGCAATGCAATTCATATGACAACATGACATGGATGAAATGCACACATGCACACGACAAAACGAAGAAACCCGAAATGAAAGAAGAACCCATAATGGAATTGATGAAATCAAAGTTTCATATATTGCCATAATTGGAAAGTGTTACATCTTGGGCATTACAATGGGCCAAGTAGATGTCACACGTGTCACTTGCCAAATGGACTCTTGATATGGCGATGTCCGTAGGATGCTCCACATTAACTGTAGAATTCTCTTGCTCACAAACTAAGTTTTATAGTTCCGTTGGTTCTGCATGCCAAACAAAACTATCAATAGTCCCTTCACAACTCTGTGGGTTTCGTAAACTCCTACAAAACATCTTCTCACATGCTAAAACTTCCTTAATGGTTCTCTTTTTCAACAAGATTGCGCTTGCTTCATGTCAGATCATGGCGCATGTGGCATATGGCCCACTCCAACACGTGTAAAGATTAACCTCATCACTACGGTTGCATTCTTGTTTTGCCTAGTCTCGATATTCACAATCATTATACTAACTCCTTTGGGGTAGGGCTTGGGTATAAGACAAGAAAGATTGCAAAGAGAGAAGATGCCCATACAAGCATAAATCTAGTTTTGAAAATAATTTTTGATGATTGCTAGTAAAAACAAACACTACTAAAAAAGACACATTCTGACATTTTGGCCCGAACGATTTTTTTCCTGTCATGCTTATGACACTTCTTTGATTATAATTGTGACAAAATTCAGTACCATCATAGATGTGGTGGGCTCATACTTCTATGAAAAAACTCATGACAAAAATGGGATTTCCATCCTGGGCGTGCTCGGACATACCGGGATGACATTCTTTGGGCCGTCCATGACGAAAAAATCATGGTAGAAGCCAGGGCGAGCAAAATTTCGGGGAGTTCCCGGCTACAGTGGGTGGTCGGGGCGGAGTGACGCACAGAGGTTTGTGTGTTTCTCTCATATACATATGCGCGTTTTTGCGAGTCGTTGGGCTCTAACTGAACCCGAGCGAGGCGTTCGCTTACTGAACCCGAGCGATTGCACTAGCTACGTTACTGAACCCAAGCAATCGATCCCTTGGTTGTTTACTGAACTCGAGTGATTCCTTCGCTGCTGCTGCTAACTGAACCCAATCGAACGATCCATCGCTTCTGTTGCTGCTTACTGAAGCCGATCAAAGCTGTCGCCTCTTGATGAACAGTAACCGTGTGGGTTGGTTGAACGAATCAAGATGTGGTTGGGGTTGTGTCGGTGTCAAAACCTACGGATCTCGGGTAGGGGTCCTGAATTATGCGTATGAGTATTGATGGTAACAGGAGACTGGGGACACGATGTTTACCCAGGTTCGGGCCCTCTCGATCGAGATAATACCCTACTTCCTGCTTGATTTATATTGATGAATATAGGGTTACAAGATTTGATCTACCTCGAGATCGTAATGGCTAAACCTAGAAGTCTAGCCTAAGATGTTGTGATTCTGTCTCTATGGACTAAACCCTCCGGTTTATATATGAACCGGAGGGACCTAGGGTTGTACATGATCATCTTGCAGAGGAAGGAAAAAATTACGCCCGGACTCTAAACTTGCTATTTTAAACATATGGGAGTCCTATCTGAATACTGGGGATAGTCTTCAGCGATAATCTTCACGGCCCACCAGTCCGGCCCATAACGAGTAATCCGGCCACCCGAGGACCCCTTAATCCAAGACTCCCTCAGTAGCCCCTGAACCAGTCTTCGATGATGATGAGTCTGGCATGTCTACTGTGTTCGGCATTGCAAGGAGGGTTCCTCCTTCCGAACATATTGAAGCAATATTCCCCACAGAAAGGAACTATGTCCGGCTCTGCATGATTAGTACAATCCTTAGCCTCGAAGGCAAGGTATCGAAAAAACGGACACTGTGTCTTTACTGAAAACTTTTCAGTGAAGCATCACGTTCGACCCTTTATTATTTCGAACCGTTTTCTTGGCTCCAGTTTCGCGTTTCGAGGCATAGCCCCATTGGCATGTCTTGTTGAACTAGAGATCGTGCCCGCTTATCACGGGATCCTAATCAATATGATGTGGGTAATCCAATCGTGCCTTACGCACGATTGCATTGGGAACCGGCGAGGTTTACGGCTGGAGTGGGGGGACGTTTCGGATTCACTATCTATAAAAGGATACAGATCCTCCCCCTTTCACCCCACACCCTCCACAAGCCCTAGCTTCCCAATCTCCTCAGCCCCAGTGCCCACAGCTCCTGCGCCCGCAACTCTCAATTCCTCCAGCACCGCCTCCCTCCCCAGCAATGGCTAGAACCGGTTCCAAGGGCAAGTGGGAGGCCTCCACGGTCACAGAGGAGACCGTGAAGAATCTCCGAAGTGTGGGCTACCTCACCGACGATATAGCGCACCGGGTCCTCGACAAGAACCAGGTGATCCCCGTTCCTGAGCCGGGTGAGAGGGTGGTTTTTATCCCTCACTTTATTCAGGGGCTGGGGTTTCCACTTCACTCCTTTGTCGGGGCCTCTTATTTTTCTACGGGCTGGATTTCCATGATCTGGCCCCGAACTCTATCCTCCACATATTAGCTTTCATAGTTGTATGTGAGGCATTCATCCGTGTCAACCCACACTTCGGATTATGGCTCAAGATCTTCAATCTGAAGCCGAAGGTGGTCGACGGACAACATGCGGATCGCGGGGGAGCCATGGTGACTAAGCTCCTGAACGCCACTTGGCCCAAAGGGGCTTTTGTGGAGATGAACAAGATCTGGTAGCATGAATGGTTCTATATCACCGAACCATGCGATGCCAAGTGGGCGGCGGCACCCGCATTCAGATCTGGACCCCTGGAGAGGCTAACCTCATGGACCTCTAAGAGCCTGGATTGGGGGTCTCATACGGAGGTGCAGGCCTTCCAAAACCACATTTCTAGCATGATGGCGAAGGGCACCCTTCTCACTAACGTGATTGAGGTGATGCTCTCCCGCCGCATTCTCCCCCGACAACGCCGGTACTCCCACCTATGGGAGTTCAATCCAAAAGAGCCCCAGACCCTGAAGTGCTTCTTCAGCACCACGCATGAAGACATCTGGAAGCAGCTCTTCAAGGCTCAAAAGGGGTGGCTGGAGGAGACCGAGGACAAGGGCTTCAGCATCGTGTTCTCGGCCTCAGAGGTAATCAGAATTCTGTCGAATACACTCCCTATAGTTATTTCAATTATAACATGAGTTAGAACTTTTACGTTCCATTCAGGCATGGACGAAGAAAGCGAAGCGGATCAAGTGTCCAACTCCGCTGTCGAAGACCCAGACATGCCTCAACTGACGGCGATGCTGGTTCCGGCATCGTACAAGGCGCCGGAGAAGAAGGCCAAGAAGAAGGGCAAGGAAGTCAAGAGCAACCTCCGCCCTAAGGTTCCCGCAGACACAGTGTCCGGGGAAACCGACGCCCACTCCTCCCACGACGAAGAAGAGTTGGAGGAGGAGGAAGAAGAAGAAAGTGACTCCCCCGTCAAGGCAAAAGGCAGGAAGAGGGCGCCCCCCCCCCCCCCGCAGACGCGGGAAAGGCGGCACCCAGGAAGAAGCTGAACATTCCGGACCGTTCGGACTCAACGCCTGAACACAGCTTCCGAGTACAGCCTAGGATCAAGCCCCTTGCTGAATCGTAAGTACTCAGGTAGTCGCTGCTTATGTTCGGTTCAAAATAGTATTAAGTGTTTAAGTAATTTCATTTTGTCTTTATATAGCCCTCCACACACACTCCCCGAGGCTTCACTATCATCGGGGAATTCTCTAGCGGCAGAGATGGTGGAAAGCGACACGCCTCCGTGGGGCTCGTCGCCCATCTTGGGGGACACCGAGGTGTTGAGAGGATCGAAGAAGACGTGTCTAGAGGGGGGTGATTAGACACTCAACCAGAAAAGTAGCAGTTTTTAAGTTCTTTAAGTTGAGGTGGAGTTTTTAGCACAATTTCAAACATTCACAATACATTTCAAGCAAGCATGGCAAGAGTATATGAGGAGCGGAAAGTAAAGCATGCAAGTTGCAAGAAAGTAAAGGGATGGGATTGGAGTGTGCAAACGCAATTGGAGACACGGATGTTTTTGGCGTGGTTCCGATAGGTGGTCTATCGTACATCCACGTTGATGGAGACTTCAACCCACAGAGGGTAACAACTGCGCGAGTCCACGGAGGGCTCCACCCACAAAGGGTCCATGAAGAAGTAACCTTGTCTATCCCACCATGGCCATCGCCCACGAAGGACTTGCCTCACTAGGGTAGATATTCACGAAGTAGGCGATCTCCTTGCCCTTACAAACTCCTTGGTTCAACTCCACAATCTTGTCGGAGACTCCCAAGTGACACCTAACCAATCTAGGAGACACCACTCTCCAAAAGATAATAAATGGTGTGTTGATGATGAACTCCTTGCTCTTGTGCTTCAAGTGATAGTCTCCGCAACACTCAACTCTCTCACACAAATTTGGATATGGTGGAAAGAAGATTTGAGTGGAAAGAAACTTGGGGAAGGCTAGAGATCAAGATTCTTGTGGTTGGATTGGGATATCTTGGCCTCAACACATGAGCGGGTGGTTCTCTCTCAGAAAATGAATAGTGGAAGTGTAGGCACGTTCTGATGGCTCTCTCAATGATGGAGAAGGGGTGGAGGGGGGTATATATAGCCTCCACACAAAATCTAGCTGTTACACACATTTGACTCAACTCAGTCAGACCGAATAAACGAACTCGGTCAGACCGAAGCAGTTCAAAATGTGAATGTTGGACATTTCGGTGGGACCGACAGTATCAACCCGGTGAGACCGATGCGTTAGGGTTAGGGCAAAACCTCAACTCGGTTTGATCGATTACACAAACACGATGAGACCGATTCTGGTAATAGGCTAACAGTGTGTTGGTCAGGCAAACTCGGTGGGACCGATTCACTCATCTCGGTGGGACCGAAATGTTACGAAGAGGAAATAGAGAGTTTGCAATTCTAACTCGGTGAGACCGATTGACACATCTCGGTTAGACCGAAACGTTGCAAAAAGGAAACAGAGAGTTTGCATTCCCATCTCGGTGAGATCGAGATCCCTATCGATGCGACCAAACTGATTAGGGTTTGTGGCAGTGGCTATGTCATGTGAACTCGGTGGCACCGGGTAGATCAAATTGGTGGGGCCGAGTTTGAATTTTAGGATTGGGACATATGTGGAAATGAGAAAGTGGCTGAGGGATTTGGAGAATATTACCAAGCACTTGAGAAAGTAGACCATTAAGCCAAACCTCATCCTCTTTTAATAGTATTGGATTTTCCTATGGACTCAATGTGATCTTGGATCACTAAAATGAAATTGTAGAGTCTTGAGCTTTTTGACAATCTTTGTCCTTAGATTTTTGAGGAGGGTTCCACAACCTCTTGTTCTTCCACTCTACTGTTGAACTCATTTGAAATATACTAGATGAAAACATTAGTCCGATAAGAGATATGTTGTTGTTAATTACCAAAATCACACAGGGAGCACTTGTGCTTTCAATATCCCGCTTTTTGGAAATTGATGATAATCATACATCAAAGTTTCAGATAAAGATATGAAGGATAACAAGTAAAGCTTTGGAGTAACATGTAACCGACATATACTCCCCCTACATGTATGCAAACATGTGAATATAGAATATAAGAGCATGTGAATGCATAAGCATGTCTGAGCAAGCAATGAGTTACATGTATCTTGGCTATATGCATTAGAGCAAATGATGTTGAATGTAGAAAAAGTACCCCCATGTTTATGAGTCCTCCTTGCAAACAATATGTATAGCAGCTAGAGATCATCATGCACATGGATGTGATGCATATACTTACCTTGTGGGCTTGAGCTGGCTTTGGAGAGGGTGAACTTGAGAAAACAGGGTTAGATAACACAAGATCACCTACTAAACAAAGCACAATGAGTGACCACAAAAGATACCAATATTGGAATGACATGTAGAGAGTGAGTACTTAATACTCTATATGAATATAGACATGTACCCAAAGATTTTCTTCCCTTGAGTGTCTTTCTCCCCCTGAATCTTATATTGGATCATGGGAGAAGATAGGGCAGTAGAAAATCAGAGCAAACTAGCAACCTAGAAAAGCAAAGCAACACAATCATAATACATACTAACATGTCTTTCCACTCTTGAAGACATGTGACTTCCCTCCTCTTAGTATGATAAGCCTCTGGGGATAAGCTTGAATGTGCTTTCTCTCTCTCTCTCTCTCTCTCTCTCTCTCTCTCTCTCTCTCTCTCTCTCCCCTTTGTGTGATAAGCTTTTATGTGCTCTCTCTCCCCTTTTGACATCAGTTTCCAAGAAGGGATCTTCGGAGCATGAGTCAAATAGGTTTGGTCATTGGGTCACATTACAAAGCAATATGTAGATTAAGATGCTAGTAGAGGAGAAGAATCATTGAGTGGAGCTGGAAGAGATACGCAAGATGCAAATGGCAGAATCTTTGCTCAGTGTTGAAATTGGTCAGACCGGGTTTGTCCTTATCGGTTGGACCGATGAGCAATTTGCAATACAACATTGCAGTTCGGTCTAGCCGAGAGGCTGAAATCGGTGAGACCGAGTTCAATACAAAGAAAAGATTTTGTCATCTCAGCTCACTTAGGAAAATAAGATCTCACAAAGATTTGCAGGGAATTAACTGAAGAATTTGCAAAGAATTTGATGCAGAAAATAACAGAGAAAAGAAAAGAAACCTAGATGAAGTTTTTTTTAAAGGGGAACAAGCATGCAAAATGAAGTGCAAGAACTTGGAGTAACAACAGAGAACTTCATCTAGAACTGGTCGGCGACATAGTCACCTATGTTAGAGTATATTGACTTAGGAGCCAAGTGAGAACACTTGATCATGGGTCATACTCATTGTTTAAGCTCAAAATGGGGTTGCCATTTTTTGTTTAAGCATTTTGATGTATTCACATCTTGTTGAGCTGCTTTGACCTCATGTCTTGGGGTAAAGCTTCTCTAAGATGGAATAACAGACCTTGGGTGGTGATGTTGATCTTGATCATGTAGTTGAACTTGTGTTGGATGCTCAAGGTTGATGTAGTTCATCAAGAATTGGGAGCACCACTTGTAATTTGAGTTCATCTACCTACATGGGTTAGATTTGCAAGGAAGAGCACTTGTGTATCCAAAATGACAATCATTAAAATTTGATACCAAATGAAATTTGATATAAAGAAATTGTCAAAGGATATGTTGAAAGGATTCCTGCTTCCTTGATTTCAACCACCATATTGTAGAGACTTGGTGATGTAGAGATTTCTTAGGATGTGAGTGAGTTGCAATCTCATAGATTTGGGTTCATCCAAGTACCTACAAGGGTTATATAGCATGCAAGTAGATCCAAGATATATGATCATGATTATAAGAGAAATATCAAGGATTGGTCAAAGAATAATGCCTTGCACATTTTCAAAGGAGTTACTACTCCAAGTTTGAGGCATCAATAATGTTCAATTCACCTCTCAAATGACAAAATACTTTCTCATCAAGTGGTTTGGTGAATATATCCGCCAATTGCTTATCCGTACGAACATGTTTAAGATTGATGTCTCCTTTAGCAACATGATCTCGAATGAAATGATGACGAACTTCAATATGCTTAGTTCAAGAATGTTGCACAAGATTGTGAGCAATCTTAATAACACTTTCATTATCACAAAGCAATGGAATATGTCTCACATATATCCCATAATCTTTAAGAGTTTTAGTCATCCAAAGTAATTGAGCACAACATGAACCAGCGGCAATGTATTCCGCTTCGGTGGCGGATAATGATACCTAGTTTTATTTCTTTGAGGACCAAGATACAAGAGATCTACCAATAAATTGACAAGTACCCAAAGTGGACTTTCTATCAACCTTGTCTCCGGCATAGTCAGAATCAGAGTAGCCAACAAGATCAAAAGAAGACCTCTTAGGATACTGAATCCCAAAGTTTGGTGTGTGAATTAAGTATCTCACTATCCTTTTCACAACCTTAAGATGACATTCTTTGGGGGCCGCTTGATATCGTGCACACATGCACACACTTAGCATAATGTCGGGACGGGAGGCACATATATATAACAATGAACCAATCATAGAGCGGTAAACCTTTTGGTCAACTGGTTTGCCATCCTTAGTCAAGTCAAGATGTCCACTAGTAGGCATGGGTGTAGTCATACCTTTGCATTCTTGCATGTTCAACTTTTTGAATAAGTCCTTGGTATACTTTGTTTGAGAAACAAAGTTACCCTCCTTAGATTGCTTGATTTGCAAACCAATATAAAACTTGAGTTCAATCATCATAGACATCTCGAACTTCTCCAACATAAGTCTTCCAAACTTTTCACTAAAATGAGGGTTAGTCGAGCAAAATATGATATCATCAACATAGATTTGGCACACAAATAATTCACCATTAACTCTTCTAGTAAAAAGTGTTGAATCAATTTTCCCAATTTCAAAGCCTTTTTCAATAAGGAACTTAGTCAAGCGTTTATACCAAGCTCTAGGAGCTTGTTTAAGACCATAAAGAGCTTTGTCAAGTTTGTAAACATGATTAGGTTTCTTGGGATTAACAAAGCCGTGAGGTCTTTTAACATAAACTTCCTCCATTTCACCGTTGAGAAAAGCACTTTTAATGTCCATTTGATATAATGTTATATCATGATGATTTGCATAAGCAAGTAAGATGCATATGGACTCTAGTCTAGCAATTGGGGCATATGTCTCACCGTAATCCATACCTTCGACTTAAGTCTAGCCTTGGGCGACGAGCATGCCTTGTCGCGAACAACGTGTCCATCTTCATCTTGCTTATTGCAAAACACCCATTTCGTACCGATGATGTTTTGGATGTTGCCGGGCTTCTCAACCAATGTACAAACTTGGTTTCCCTCAAAGTTATGTAGTTCTTCACGCATAGCGTTCACCCAATCCGGATCATCAAGAGCATCTTCAACCTTCATAGGTTAAAGGTTAGATATGAAAGAGTAATGTTCACAGAAGTTACCTAAACGAGATTTAGAGCGAGTGATTCTTCCAGTATGGATATCATCGTAGATTTGCTCTACGAGATGATCTCTAGCAATTCTTGCTCTAACTCGTGACATCTTCTCCTTCTTCTTATCCTTCTTCATTGTTGTTGGTGTTGTTGTCCTCTTGTGGAGGTGGAGAAGGAGGTCGATGAGGTTCATTTTGATGCACTTCCTCATTTCCTTCATCTTGGCGTGTCCCACTTGTGGATGCCTCCAAGTCAACTTGTGGTTCACCTTGACATGAAGTTGAGGCTTCCACTTGAATGGATGAGGTATTCTGCTTCACCTCCGTTGGGCGAATCTTGCCAATAAACAAGTCTTGTATTGCCTCTGAAGGGTCTTTGTCTCCTACATCAATTGGCAATTGCTCTACTTGTGAGCCGTTAGATTCATCAAACTTCACATCTACCGTCTCTTCAACCTTTTGGGTGAAATTGTTGTAGACACGGTATGTGTTAGAGTTTGAGCCGTAACCGAGTATAAAACCTTCATAAGATTTAGGAGCAAATTTCGGACGATGATGCTTGTCAAGAATGTAACACTTTGCACCAAATACTCGAAAGTATCCAACTTGGGGTTTGTTACCGGTGAGAAGCTCGTATGCCATCTTGCCGAGAAGTTTGTGAAGATATAGTCGATTTGTAGCATGACAAGCTGTCTCAACCGCTTCTGCCCAAAAGTATCTTGGTGTCTTATACTCATCAAGCATCGTTCTCACCATTTTGATGAGTGTCCATTTCTTCCTCTCAACAACTCCATTTTGTTGAGGTGTGTACGTAGCCGAGAACTCATGTAAAATCCCTTCTTCGTCAAGAAAGGTATCCACATTTGCGTTCTTGAACTCCGTTCCGTTGTCGCTCCGAACCTTCTTGATCTTCACTTCAAATTGGTTTTGGGCCTTCCTAGCAAAGTTTTTGAAGAAATTTTGGACCTACGGTTTATCATCAAGAAAGAACACCCACGTAAATCTTGACAAATCATCAACAATGACCAATCCAAAAGAGTTACCACTGAGACTCTTGTAAGCATTGGGACCAAAAAGATCCATATGAAGTAACTCAAGCGGTCTTCTTGTGGTCATGATGTTCTTCACGGGATGACTTCCTCCAACTTGTTTTCCTACTTGACAAGCACTACAAAGTCTATCCTTATCAAATATGACATCTTTAACACCAAGGATATGATCACCTTTAATAAGCTTATCAAGATTTCTCATGCTGACATGACCTAACCTTCTATGCCACAACCAACCTTTAGAAGATTTAGCAATAAAACAAGTGCGAGGTTGGGCTTTCTTAGTGAAGTCAACAATGTATAGGTCACCTCTACTAAAGCCAATAAAGACCATATTATGATTATCTCTACGAAAGACTTGGCAATCAACATGAGTGAATAGCACATTTAAACCAAAATCAGCTAATCTAGACACGGAAAGAAGATTATAGCCGAGAGATTCTACAAGCATGACATTCTTGATAGAGCTATCGTTGGATATGACCACCTTACCAAGGCCAACAACTTTACCCTTAGAGTTGTCACCAAAGGTAACATACTTTCGTGGACCATCGTTTCTAGCAAGCTCATCAAACATGTCCTTATCTCCGGTCATATGATCCGTGCATCCACTATCAAGCACCCATTCCTTTCCTCCGGCTACGTAACCACGCAGATTAGCCATAAGACCAAAGTGTCTCATTTGTTCATCAAGGTCAAAGTCACTATCATCATCCTCATCATAATAACCATGTTCAACATCGTCTTGTGATCGATCAACACCCAGAGAGAGTGATTCATTAGTTATGTGATCGTGACAATGTTCATCTTTATGAATTCTAATGACTTCTGAGATGATATTACTAATGATTCTTACATCTCCTTTGGCACACATAAGGTCACGAAGCTCAAATAAAAATTCATCAAATTTGGGATCACTAGTGTTCATATTATTTAAAGCAATGGACTTTTGAAGGATCACATCTAGATTTTTCAAAGAGTAGTACGGAAATCGTTCCTCAAGGAATTTCCGTATAGTGTAAGCACATTTAAAAGTTGTAAAGCTAACAAGAAAATTTCTACGCAATCCTCTAGTAATAAGATCAACAGTTCTAAGATTGTGAATTATGTCAAGATGTTCATTGAAAGTAGGATTCAAAGGGTCAATGGGGGGCACATAAGGGCTAACAATATACTTGTTAAAATGATATTCATTGAAGATCTCAAGCATGTCATTTTTCCATTCCTTATAAAATTATCCATCAAGCATAGGCACTCTACGTCTAATACTCCCAATCAAAGACTCATCCATCTTCCTCCAATGGTGATTAAACCAAACCAATGGAGACCAAAGCTTTGATACCAATTGAGAGGATCGAATAAGAGGTGTCTAAAGGGGGGGGGTGATTAGACACTCGACCAGAAAAGTAGCAGTTTTTAAGTTCTTTAAGATGAGGTGGAGTTTTTAGCACAATTTCAAACATTCACAATACATTTCAAGCAAGCATGGCAAGAGTATATTAGCAGCAGAAATTAAAGCATGCAAGTTGCAAGAAAGTAAAGGAATCAGATTGGAGTGTGCAAACGCATTCAGAGACACGGGTGTTTTTGGCGTGGTTCCGATAGGTGGTGTTATCGTACATCCATGTTGATCGAGACTTCAACCAACGAAGGGTAACGGCTGCGTGAGTCCACGGAGGGCTCCACCCACAAAGGGTCCACGAAGAAGCAACCTTATCTATCCCACCATGGCCATCACCCACGAAGGACTTGCCTCACTAGGGTAGAACTTCACGAAGTAGGTGATCTCCTTGCCCTTATAAACTCCTTGGTTCAACTCCACAATCTTGTCGAAGGCTCCCAAGTGACACCTAACCTATCTAGGAGACACCACTCTCCAAAAGGTAATAAATGGTGTGTTGATGATGAACTCCTTGCTCTTGTGCTTCAAGTGATAGTATCTACAACATTCAACTCTTTCTCACAGATTTGGATATGGAAGAAAGAAGATTTGAGTGGAAAGCAACTTGGGGAAGGCTAGAGATCAAGATTCTTGTGGTTGGATTGGAATATCTTGGTCTCAACACATGAGCAGGTGGTTCTCTCTCAGAAAATGAATAGTGGAAGTGTATGGACTTTCTGATGGCTCTCTCACTGATGGAGAAGGAGTGGAGGGGGTATATATAGCATCCACACAAAATCTAGCCATTACACACATTTGACCCAACTCGACCAGACCGAATAAACGAACTTGGTCAGACCGAAGCAGTTCAAAATCTAAACATTAGACATTTCAGTGGGACCGACATTATTAACTTGGTGAGACCGATGCATCAGGGTTAGGGCAAAATCTCAATTTGGTTTGACCGATTACACAAACTCGGTGAGAACGATTCTGGTAATAGGCTAACAGAGTGTTGGTTACGCAAACTCGATGGGACCGATTCGCTCATCTCGATTGGACCGAAATGTTACGAAGAGGAAACAGAGAGTTTGCAATGCTAACTTGGTGAGACCGATTGTCACATCTCGTTTAGACCGAAACGCTGCAAAAAGGAAACAGAGGGTTTGAATTCCCATCTCGTTGACACCAAGATCCCTATGGGTGAGACCAAAATGATTAGGGTTTTTGGGAGTGGCTATGTCATGTGAACTTGGTGGCGCCGGGTAGATCAAATCAGTGGGGCCGAGTTTGACTTTTAGGTTTGGGACATATGTGGAAATGAGAAAGTGACTGAGGGATTTGGAGCATATTACCAAGCACTTGAGAAAGTAGACCATTGAGCAACACCTCATCCCCTTTTAATAGTATTGGCTTTTCCTATGGACTCAATGTGATGTTGGATCACTAAAATGAAATTGTAGAGTCTTGAGATTTTTGCCAATCTTTTTCCTTAGCTTTTTGAGGAGGGTTCCACATCCTCTTGTCGTGCCACTCCACTATTGAACTTGATGACCCACAAGTGTAGGGAATCAACCGTAGTCCTTTCCATAAGTAAGAGTGTCGAACCCAACGAGGAGCAGAAGGAAATGATAGGCAGTTTTCAGTAAGGTATTTTCTGCAAGCACTAAAATTATCGGTAATAGATAGTTTTGTGATAAGATAATTGGTAGCAAGTGACAAATACTAAAAGTAAATAAGGTGCAGCAAGATAGCACAATCCTTTTTGTAGCAAAGGACAAGCCTGTACAAACTCTTATATGAAGGAAAGCACTCCCGAGGACTCATGTGAATAATCCTCAAACTAGTTTTCATCACATTCATATGATTCACGTTCGTTACTTTGATAATTTGGTATGTGGGTGGACCGGTGCTTGGGTGCTGCCCTTACTTGGACATGCATCCCACTTACGATTAACCTCTATTGCAAGCATCCACAACTACAAAAGAAGTATTAAGGTAAACCTAACCATAGCATGAAACATATGGATCCAAATCAGCCCCTTACGAAGCAACGCATAAACTAGGGTTTAAGCTTCTGTCACTCTAGCAACCCATCATCTACTTATTACTTCCCAATGCCTTCCTCTAGGCCCAAACAATGGTGAAGTGTCATGTAGTCGACGTTCACATGACACCACTAGAGGAAAGACAACATACATCTCATCGAAATATCGAACGGATACCAAATTCACATGACTACTTATAGCAAGACTTCTCCCATGTCCTGAGGAACAAACTTAACTACTCACAAAGCATATTCATGTTCATAATCAGAGGGGTATTAATATGCATAATGGATCTGAACATATGATCTTCCACCAAGTAAACCAACTAACATCAACTACAAGGAGTAATCAACACTACTAGCAACCTACATGTACCAATCTGAGGTATTGGTACAAAGATTGGATACAAGAGATGAACTAGGGTTTGAGAAGAGATGGTACTGGTGAAGATGTTGATGAAGATAACCCTCCCCAAGATCGGAGAGTTGTTGGTGATTATGGCGGTGATGATTTCCCCCTCCCGGAGGGAAGTATCCCTGGCAGAACAGCTCTGCCGGAGCCCTAGATTGGTTCCGCCAAGGCTCCACCTCGAGACGGCGGTGCTTTATCCCGAAAGCCTCCTTATGATTTTTTTCAGGTCAAAACACCTCATATAGGAGAAGATGGGCATCGGGGAGTCAAAAGGTGGCCCACGAGGCAGGGGGGCACGCCCACGGGGTGCGCCCCCACCCTCGTGGACAGTGGGTGCCCCCCCTCTCATATCTCTTTTGCCAGATATTTTTTATATTTTCTGAAACGGTGTTTTGTGGAGTTTCGGGGATTTTTGAGTTGTGAAGAATAGGTCTCCAATGTTTGCTCCTTTTCCAGCCCAAAATTCCAGCTGCCGGCATTCTCCCTCTTCATGTAAACCTTGTAAAATAAGAGAGAAAAGGCATAAGTATTGTGACATAACGTGTAATAACAGCCCATAGTGCAATAAATATCAACATAAAAGCATGACGCAAAATGGACATATCAACTCCCCTAAGCTTAGACCTTGCTTGCCCTCTAGCGAAAGCCGATATAGAAAAATGTGTCCACATGTTTAGAGATAGAGGTGTCGATAAAAATAAAATACGGACATGAGGGCCTCATGATCAAACTTATAACAGCAACACACACACACA